>JAQFVV010012422.1:7169709-7362209 GCA_028023455.1 Epiperipatus broadwayi
AATTTTAAGACCATCATCCTTTCAGTGATGTATCTAGGAATTATAAGAAAATATACAATTATACCTCACATGACTTTTAACATCGTACATGCAATTCCTTTTACTTAATAATCTGTCTTTCAATAAAAAACAACCTACTTACCTAATCAATAAACCATTTCCCCTCTAGGACATAAGTTTTACTAAAAGCGGATGAATCAAGAATAAATCTGTACAAGCTACCATACTTTTTTTACTTTAATATACTACCAAATTAAAATAAAACTTTTGTATAAGCCATTTCTCTTTAGTAAGAAAAAAACATCAGCATTCATAAATAATATTGATATCATCTATGTTCTTTATTACTTGTTCTTTATAACTTTTTACAATGCTTCTTTACAACCCACTATGATGGTTTTGATGGCCCCAGCAATCTATTTGTCGTTACAGCTTTACGTCCTAAGTGTGATAGCATGATTTAATATTATCATAATTTAGACAATTGTAAAGTATAAATCCACAGGTTATTACTATATAGTAAGTAGAAGCTCTGAAGAAGATTGCTGCAGTAATTGAAACTGTCATAAGTAGAATTTGTGAAGAAGATTGTTGGAGCAATCAAAACCATCATAGTCAAGCGTTGTTAGCCGAGAGGTCGTCGCAACTGCCTTGCAAGCAAGTAGTTGGTTGCAGACGGTTGTGGGTTCATGTCCCGGCCAATGCTATGACACATGGAAAAAAAAACCATCATAGTGGGTTGTAAAGAAGCATTGTAACAAGTAATAAAGAACATAGATGATATTAATATTAGATGGATTTGGCAATACATTAAGAAAGATAAAGTTATAATACATTCATAAAATAATGACTAAATTTAATGGTTGAGATAATAATTATGTACTCAGTTAACCTTTACATTGAAGCAACATTGATTTCACTTCAGGTAGTTTCATGACAGAGCTTCTTATGAACTCCAAACAATAAAACCATTCGATTTTTATTGCCCCACATGCAGTGATTGAATATCAGGCTCTGGAATGTGAGATCCTGGGATTAATTCCAATTCTGGAACTTCTGGAAGTCAGACTTGTTATTCACTCTTGAACAATAAAATCATATGATTATTATTATTATTGAAGCAATAAACATTTTAAAATTAAATCTTTAATGAAAGGTGAATAAATTAAGCTGATATCTGACCTTAAAAAACAAGGAATTATAAGAACTTATGGATTCCCTCTTTTTCTTAAATATAAGTCAGAAATTCTTGCAAATAGACTATAAGCCTTAAAACCCTGTTTGTCAAGTTAAAGACTGCTCCCCTCTTAATCCTTTATATATCACAATAAAATAAAATCATTCTCCCAAACATTATGATGATTCAGCAACGCCCTCTGTGAATAAATATAAAGTTTTATCTTCAAATTTGAAGTTCAGACTTTTATATTTATTCACAGAGGTGTTGCTGAAGTATCATAACCTTTGGGAGGGTGATATGAATATATTCTATTTATTTTCAGCTAGCATGGAATATTCACAATAAATTCATATTTTTTTTACTCCTTATTATTCAATCATTTTTTAACCTGGGTTCATTTTTGCACTCCAATCCCATTTTAATAAAAGCTGTTTCATTAATTCAAATATCCTGTTCTCACATCCTCCATTTCATTGTAAATACCTAAACAGAAAATCATAAAATCCCTGTCTCTCTCACTCTCTTTATCTTTTAAATTTCTTTCACTCTTAATAAAATTTATTTTGATTCTCTTTGCCAAATTTCTGTTCATTATGTAAAAGAATTAGAAACATTTATCCTAAAATTCCACAAACCACAATTTAAGAATATGTAAACAAACAAAAAAAATAATAATTGTTCTTGTTACAGCAAAAGTCATTTGTTTTTTTGAGGCTATGGTTTGTTTTAGGTTTTTAATAGTGACCAGGTAGCAGCAAATATATCTGGGTGTGCAATTTTGCCATCTCTGGTCTTCAGCTGTTCAAGCTTATTAGAGAATGTAGCTGTGTGCCTTCTGGTGTTGTTTCCAGGGCAGAAAGTATATCTGGTGCACCACAAAGTATATAAACAATAAGTTGCTGCATGGGATTCCAGATTTGAGCCTTTACTGAGTGTCTTTATTAGGTTATCAAGTGTGATATTATTTTGTCTATATGTGTTAATCATAATTTCTCGGGTATTTGTCAGAGCTGAGCAGGTATGGCATAGGTGCTGTTGCATTTCTTCCCTGTGGCACAAGAAACAAAAAGCATCAATTTTGTTGTAAAACCTGCAGTATTTAAAGAAATAGGGGGTAGGTAGAGTGTGAAGATTTAGCTTTAAGAGAAAGTAAAAAAAAATGGGTTCCAATGACCATTTTCTGAATTGCTGCATCACAACTGTTGTTCATATATAGCATTGGTGAGTGAGGATTAGTAGTTATGTCTGGGTACAGCATATCATAAATACTCCAATAGGTGTATCTACCAATACCCAAAAAGGCACCTGATCATAAATGCTTTGAAGTTGGATTTGGTTACTATGATGATGCTAAACTGAGGTGAAGAGAAAAACGTGTTTTTTTTAATTCTTAATTTTATTATTGATATTTTTTGATATAAAATATATGCTAAGATTCGAAATAAGTGAAATAATTTTATATGCAACTAATATATAATATTAAGAGGCATTAGTCTATTATTATTCATTATCATTAAAAAAAATGAAGTCTTAGAGAATGAATAGAGTATACATGAGTTATAGAATAAGAGTTTGTGTGGATACTATAATAATTTAACTTTATGTTTTATTAGGTATAAAGATTTAAAATTAGGTTGTGATAAAAGTGTTTTAAATGAATTTACTAATTTATTATAATAACGTATATTTAATGAATGGATTAAAATACTGATGATGAATCAAAAGTAATAGGATTCTATGAAAATAACAATATAGTATAAAACATAATGTGATCCATGAGAGTATGAAACAAGAATGAATGTTAATGTGAAAAAATAATTATGATTTCGTTTGTTGTATTAGAAAAAGTATCATATTGACAATTGTCATGGTAAACTATTTGTTTTGTAACATGATCTATAATGTTGATAGATAAATATATGATAGGAAGTTGGGATTATATTATTGGTTCAGAGGTAATTTATAATCATAGATGCTGAAGATATAGTAAAGAAAGATAAGTTGAAATTCCAGAATATGATAAAATACCACCATGAAGAACAGATTAGATAATCTAATGGTATTCATCGGTGTGATACCCATATGTTTTATTATAAGAAGATGAGAGGATTTTTCATGGAAACATGAGTGTTATATATATATATATATATATATATATATATATATATATATATATATATATATATATATATATATATATATATATATATATATATATATATACTATAAGAGCTTGATAAATAAGCCAGGATATACTGGGATAAGATCATTAAGAAAAATGATTGCCTTCCAATTTATAACACCTCATAAAGAAAGGAGCCCTTCTATATGGAGCCCTCCTATATTTTTATATAGTAATTTAATAAAATCAGTTTCTTATCTGTGAAGTTATATGTTATAGAAATATATAATAGGCATTGCAAGTTGATTAATTATTTTTTAGGAATTTTATAATTTTTTCATCTTAGGTTTTGTCAGATTGGCATCAAAAGTCGTAAGACCATACACAAAACAAATACTTTGTATTCAGTTAAAATCTGAATAGAAGATGATACATGAGATCAAAAAAAAAATGAAAATTTGAGAAAGATGAAGAGTGCATAAAAATGAATGATATTTTAATGAAAAAGAATCATTGATTCCATTATCTATTTAAAATCCATTATTGGTACTATTTTAATATTACCACAACAGCAATAATTTTGTTAGTAAAATTATAGGGCCATATTTTCATACAAATTTTAAGTGTAAATTATAATTAAAATATTATAACTTGATTTAAATATTTGGAGTTATAAAGTATAATGTAACTGAGGGGTAAGATGACCAAGAAAATAACCCCACAAGATAACTCGTGGATGGTAAAACTAGTTAATAACATTAAGAAAGCATACAAGATAGTAATAATGATGAACGTATTATTTTAAGAACCTAAATAATAAACATCGGAGATGAAATTTAGAATGAATGAAATGATGTTTATCTTATTTATTATTAATATAAATAATTTTATTGAAATTTATAAATATTTAAATAATTTTGTTAATTAATTATGTAATGCGGTATTTATAACTGTTTGTTATTAATTATTATTATGCTAAAATAAATGAGTATTTTAATTTAGAGTTTGTACTAGTAATTTTATTGTGGTATAGAGTCAATTCCATCACAAAATCATAATCCACATAGAGCATATTTTTTTACACATTTTATCTAAAGAGATATATTAAAAAATTTATAATTGATAAATTAATTATTTATTACCTTGAAATTATAATTGTATTAAAGGGGATTTGTATCGATTCATATTTTTATTAAATATAAATAAATAAAAATCTTGAAGACTTATTTGAAAATTGCAATTAAAGATTATTGCAAATATAGCGCAAGTAACAAAAATTTATATATTATTTTTAAGAGTCTCATTCTAATTTTGAAATCCAGTTTTGAAATTTATTTTATAGAATAAATTTACAAACATTATTTATTTCAAAATACAAGTTATGGATAAAATATATTATAATGTTTATATATCTGAAAGATACAATTCGAATGGATAAATGCTAATTAATTAATAAATGTATTTAATTCAGTGAGATGATAGGAGATAACGATTGTATATTAAAGCTTTTGAGCATAGTAAAAAGGATTATTCTATTTATGATTGTTATTGGGATAAGTATGAGAATAAATATTAGGAAGATAAATTATTTAAGCGAAAGTAAGTAGATTGTGATCTTAATCTTAATGTATTCTTATTATAGTTAGGTTAAGTTTCAAATAGGAAGTTAGTTTCTGTTTGTAATGGTAAGTGTGGTTTTAGTTGGATCTCAACAAAATCCCTCTTTTGATTCAATTATTTAACTACCAATATGATTGTTATATTATATTTTAGCAAAAAATAATCCTGATCCCTGAGATATCCATAGGATAACGTTAATTATTCTAATTTAATTTAGTTTGGGTTTTTAATATTATTATTTTATAGCTGCTTAAATTATAGAAGAATAGTTAAGTCATTATTTCAAATGAAATATTATTTTAGTCATTGTTTGTTGTGGGGATTTTCCTAATGATTATAATAGAATAGTAGCTGGAGAATTTCTACATAAGCAATGCCATTGTGGAGTACATTTTATATGCTTTTCAATGTTAAAACCTCTACGTTGTGATCGTCTCTTAAGTCTATCTTATGTTTTTATGTGTTTTAAGTTTCAAACCAGATAGAGAGTCTCATACTGTATCTTTATTGTTTATCATTGAGCTAGTATAGTAGATAGTAGAAGTATATCATTTCATTGGAAGAGTTGAAAATGTTCTAAGAAAATATAACTGTGAACTAGCAAGGAAAGCTGTAGAAGAGAATAAAAGTCTCAAAAGTGTAAAACAACATTTTGGTATTGGTAGGAAATTTATATCTGCAATAAGAAAAAAAAAGATGGAATTATTACAAAAAAGGGAGATGACATCATGAAATGGGTAGAAGATTTCTATCAAGAATTATATAGCAATAAAGAAGAAGTACTTCCTATATCTATTATATCTTCTGAATTGCCCTGAATTTTAAATGAAGAAATGAGACATGAAATTAAATGTATGAAGAAAGGAAAGGCTCCAGGTAATGATGAAATTATAATTGATATATTAAAAGAAGCAGGTGAAGAAATAGAATTTTTTTTAGCAAAGTTATATACCAAATGACTAAATGATAAAGATGTACCAGATGATTGGAAGAATGCAGTATTAATATTAATATTTTAAAAAGATGATAAAGAAAATATTAGCTATCGGCCTTTTATCCGTTTTTTTAGAAAATTTTTACTAAGATAATTACAACTCATCTATATAGAACATTGGATCTCCACCAACCAGGAGAACAAGCTGGATTTAAAAGTGGTTTTAGTACAGTAGATCATTTCCAGATATTGAGAGAAGTTATAGAAAGGACAAATGAATATGAGTTGCTATTATGCTTTGGATTTGTAGATTATGAAAAGGCATTTGATTCTATAAACATTTCTTCAATGATTAAAGCATTGAATTATCAAGTTATATATTCAGGATTTTGTAATATTTTAAAAAATATTTATAAAAATGCAACAGCAACAATTAGATTACATAATGATACTAGCAATGTAAGATGGGGTGACTCCATATCTCAAAAACTTTTTACAGCAGTGCTACAAAAAGGATTCTGTGGCTTAAAATGGGAAGCTAAAGGAGTAAAAGTAAATGGAGATTCTTTAAGTCATTTAGATTTTCTAGATGATGTAGTTGTTTTTGAAAATAATGCTTTAGAACTGCAGGAAATGTTGCAGGAGTTATCAGATGAAAATAGGACTAAAGATAAATGTTAAAAAGACTAAAGTAATGTTTAATGGATTTTCTCAAATATAAAAATAAAGATTGATTATGATGATGAATTAGAAGAAGTTAACAGCTACAAATATCTTGATCAGATTATTAATACAGATGGAAACATAATGGATAAAATTTAATCATAGAATTAAACTTAATTGGACTGCTTTTGATAGAAATAACTTGATACTAAAAGGAAATATGCCTATTGGTTTGAAAAGAAAGGTTTTGAATAAATGTGTTTTACCAGTTCTTATTTATGGATCTGAGACTTGGACACTTAATAGAAGAGCAATACAGAGACTTCAGATCACTCAAAGAAGTGTGGAGAAATGCATGTTAGGAGTAACAAGAAGAGATTGAAAATGCAATATATGGGTAAGTGAACAAACACGTGTTCATTGAAAAAATTAAAAGAATGAAGTGGAGTTGGGATGGGCATATTTCTGGAAGATATGATAATAGATGGACAATTGAAATATTAAATTGGATTCCAAGAGATTGTAAAAGACCTAGAAAGAGACCACATAGGATATGGATGGATTAAATAAGAAAATGTGCAGGGGTGATGTGGAGCAGAGAAGCTAAAGATTGGAGATGGATTGAACTTGGAGAGACCTTCATCATGCAGTGGATTGATAATGGTTGATGATGATACTCTACCAGTAATGTGGAAGAAGAGAATTTTAGTATAATTGTAAATATTCTAATTTTCATATAGTCATAAGAGAAAGTAGATAACAATGATGATGTTTGAATCCAAATGAATTATATTTTCCAATCACTTCTTCAAAATCAACTCTAGGAGCTTGAAATAGGTCTTCTCATTTAAAAGTAACATATTTTTATCAAACTAGTGATAAAAGCGTGCATTCATGACCTTCATTAGAGTGACATTTTTCCATGTGAAAAGAAACAGTTTAAATGTAATAACCTCTTTTCCCATTCCCTCAATCTCTGCTAAACATTCAGCTTTTTTTCAATGATTAAGCATTCTCTTTAGTTATATATCAACATGAGAATTACATTTGAAATGGAATCTGGGATATAAGAAAAGCATTGGCAACATGAAATTATAAAGTTACTAAAAACAATTTATTTACATTATATAATTAAAAAAACTACTAATCATATAAAAAATACTGTAAATGCAGTACAATAAATATAAATTTATTTGGGCCTTGTCTTTTCCAAAGTTTTAAAAAGAAATATCTTACTATTGTAGTTAGCTAGCATTATATTAACACTATACTTGTATAGTTTCATGACAGATCAATTTGAAAATGTAATGAAATGACCATTATCAACGACTGACACTTATTTAGCTGGTAGTTTGTTCTTTTCTGCAACCTTTCATTAAATATTTAGATTCACAGATAGGCCCACTTCCTTCCTAGGCACTGATGAACTACAAATTATTCAAATATTGTGGCATTTCAGGTTCAAATTCCAGGCTGTTGATAATTAGCTTGTACATAGTGCTTCAAATCACATTATATTTAGAAAGCTGTTTAATTATTTATTACACATTATAAATGTATAGTATAAATTTCCTTGCTAAATATGTTATTGGGTTCTTATAAATATGCTTTATTAAATAAAACACCTGATTTATATATTTAAACTTTAACATCAAATACATCACTTTAATTTTTTTTTAAGTGAATTAACAGCCATTTCACAGATAGTGGGTAAGAGTGGTTAACCTGAAACCCATAACGTGAAGTTTAGTCTTCTATAATATATAAAATAAAATAAAAAATATACAGTAGATGGTGCACTGAAGATTTAATATCACCTCGAAGTTATGCTGAGGACATGCGCAAGGGTGGGTAAAGATATGGGGATTAAATTTAGTGAAGAAAAATAAAATATAATGATGGTGAATATTGGGGAGAGAGAAGACAAAGATTTCTTATTGGGGGATATAAAGTTAAGTGTGGTGAATAGATATAGTTATTTGGGAATCATCTTGAGTAATAAAAAAAATTGCTTGGATAAATGGGAGAAAAAATTGATAAATGAAGCAAAGAAAAGAAAGTGATTGATAAAGAAATTAACAGTGTTTTCATATAATAAATATGATGTAGCTAGAATTGTATGGAAGGGAGTGGCAGTAGCAGGGTTAACATACGGCAATGATGCATTATGTGTTAGTAAAGGGGTATTAGATTGCTTAGAAAAAGTACAAAGGGAAGTAGGAAGACATGCATTAGATGCTGAGGTGTGGACAGCAAAAGAGGCAATTCAAGGAGAAATGGGATGGTCAAGTTTTTATATGAGGGATGCAAAAAGCAAATTGAAAATGTTCGGTAGATTGCAGTTTATGGATAATAAAAGAATAGCCAAAATAGTATTTAATTGGGTTACAAGTAAAGGGCAGGCAACAAGATGGGTGAGAAAGGTAATGTGGTATGCAGAAGATTTGGATAAAGAAGTTATGTCAGTATACTTGTACAAAAGATGGGATGATTGTGTTAGGAGGATTGTTGAGTGTTATAGTGGGAAGGAGTGGGATAGAAGAATAGATGCATTAATAAAGAATAGGGAGTTGGAGAGATGGAGAGATAATATGGAGAGTAAAACAAGTTTAAATATATATAGAAGGAAATGGAACATTGGGTGTGAGTTAACTTATGATAATAGTAAGGAAAGTAGTTTATTGTTTAAGGCTCAAATGGGGTCTTTAGCAACAAGGGAATATACATGTAAATGGAAAAATATGGGGGATTTAGTCTGCAAGTTGTGTAAGGAAGGCATAGAAAATATTAGGCATCTGTTACTTCAATGTAAATGTTTGGAAGCAGAAAGGATACAAATAATGAAGTTATGGAAGGTTAAATATAAACAAAGTAATTATACAGAAAGTGAGTTATTGGTTTTTATGCTAGGTTTGGGGAAAAATAAGGGGGATTTAGATATGAAGGTCATGGAGTTGACAAAGATTATGTTGTGGAAATGGGATGGAGCAGATTATGGGAAAACTTAGGGTGGACAATGGAAAAGGAAGGTAAAGTGGCTAACAGGTTTCTCTGGGCATAGCTGCTGAGAGATTCCTGACTCCGTTTAAGGAGAAGTCACAGTACATCACATCACATCACATCAAATATATTTCGAATGCTAATCAATTTCTTATTTTATATGTACTGTATCAGTTCATATCAGTATAACAATGAAAGAATGGATACATAAGGGATTAAAATCAAAAGATATTAAGGTGCTTATGTGGTGTACATTGATCAATTACTATCTTGAATTCAAACTCATGTTTAGAAATAAGGAATATTTAATTTATATAAAATGTAACACAGTTCGTAAACTGTTCATCTGTTGGTAGCCACCAGATAAACACTAAGTGAACCTGAAGTAGGATAGGTTATAGTCCACTAGAGGGAGCCTGGGACTCCAGTTCACACTGTTACAGGCTCCCAGTTTTATTCACCAAAGTTATAGTCTAGTTTTGATTTCATAGAAGAAAAGTTTACTAAGATGTAAGTGAATACTTGTTTTATTGCCTTTTCATCTTTACAAGAAATTTTAAAGAAGTTTTCATTCAAGAATAATTAAAATTACACATCGTTTCCGTTTTATGCAAACAGCTGTCATTGGAAATAGGCAAACGCTAGGTTAAGTAATTCTTAGAATCATTAGAATAACATAAATCTTTGAAAAATAGTTTTAAATGAAACTAAATGGTTCTAAAAAGAATAGAGAGACTAGAAATCCTAATTTTATTGATAGAATAAAAAAAGAAAACATTTGGATATGAAATCTCATTGAAAATGCTGAAAATAAAAATGTTAACAAAAATAGTTTTAAGAACTTTATCTTTGCATGAGATATTAATAATGTCAAACAAGTTTCTATAGCTGAAAACCAGTCAGGGAAGACAGAAAACAACCTAAGGAACATTATAGATACAAAATTAATCAGAAAATTAAGAAAGAAAGAAATCCTAGTGTTAAATTGTTCATAGGAATAAAGTTATGATATCGTTGTGTTGAACAGGTCGAATAAATTATTTTAAATTTTAATTCGATCTCAATTTTATAATTGAACATTATAGATTATGACTTAAGCTATCTTCCTGCACAAAAATCAAGTTTCAACAATGATCACAACAGAAGTTATTAGCCCATTTTCGGTGTGATTGGGGCATCACAAAAAATAAAAATAAAAATTTTCAAATTAACACAGCATTACAACGAAATGACTCCTCAGAAGAAAAAAAACCACAATGATTTAAAGGCAAAATTAGTACAAATGATGTTTTAGACATAAGCAGAGACATTGAAGCTACAAATGAGTCATCCTCTTTTAGTTATTTTAAACTTTAACAATAAACTTTCAGATTATACAACCGAATCTTTGATTCTTAATCAAGACCTAGAATTCAATCCAAAGAAGCAGAATCCAAATAGTATCAACAAATAATAACCATAGTGAACTCTGAGGGACTTTATAGTTGGGTAAATTGAACAGCTATTGTGAACATTTGCATACACAGGAGGTTGATAATGATTACAAACAGACTTTCAGCTCCATTGACCTCAGTGTGCTAGGTGATATCGACAAATAATGTGTATTCATGGTGTGCAAGTAAATCTGGCTTGATTCCAGACTACATTAAATCCAACTGTGGCATTGGTAGGCACAGGTCTGCACTCCTCACTTCTTTCACAGGGGTTGATGGTGGTGGTCATTGGGGGTCTGGTTTGTAGGTGCGGGCTGTTGACGATTATTGCCGCTTCCGGAAAACCTGCCGGGAGGGTACAGGGTCAAAGTTTTCAGCGCCTCTACTGCTCTGATGGGATGCTGCGCTCCCTTGATGGATTGTTTTTGGGCTGTGCAGATCTGTGCTTGTCCATATATAGATACATATTGAGTAAGGTTATACAACCCTTTTGTGGATATGTTTTTTTTATAGAGCGTATGTACTTTGTTTTTACCTTGTAACATTGAACACTGTAATATCATGTAGCTGGTGATCAGTCACCTGTGTTTTTTTACCTTAATAAAAAAAAAAAAGTGGGATAGGTTATAAGTTAATCATCTATCTATATCCGTGTATATACTAAAGATGCAACTAATTTTATATTAATACAAAAACTACGTTTCTCTCTTTCTAGAGTGAATGTTTTTTTATCCACGACCAATGGAAGATGCGATGGTTTCTCTCACTTCCATCAAAGAATGACGTAATAGTATGATAATCAAATTTGTTCCCAGTATCAAACATAAGTTCTATATTCTTTGTTCGGCGCTTATATAAAATCTCTTTCTTTATTAATATATAATTGAGAAGCAAAAACCATTTTTTATTCTATAAAGAAGAAAATTAATAAATAAATGCTAAATTTCAACAACGCAGTGTTTATTTCATTCGCTTTCCTCTTAATTATTAATTAAAATAGTTAGAATGCCGATTTTAAATTTTAAATTTAGGAATTTAAAATATTAAAATTATAAGTTACGCATTCCGCTAGCTGACTTCGTCATTGATTAATCGTAGGAGATATTCTCTTTAGAGTTCCTCTTAATGCTAATGTATTGATTTCAACTGAAATTATAACTAATAGAAGCTTATTATTATACATACATGTATTGTATGCACTATTATTACTTGTTAAGAATTTATGTGTGCACGGGATAAAACGATATAAATGCATTTTATTACTCCCACATTCTTTAGCAGCTAAGAATATCATTTAAATGAAATGATGAACGCAGTATTATTAAAAGGAATCTGGAATACATAAAATAACGAACTCCATTCCTCCACGCAGTCTTGAAGGACATAAACATCTTTAAGGGACAAATGCTCCTCTAAGATGCGTATCATGCTGAATTAGCACTCATGAGGTGATGCAGGTCACACTCCCTCACATTTTTACCATGCGTTTAGTATTTATCAATAGTAAATAGTATTTTGATTTACAAGTGTGAAAGTTACTCTATCCACAATTTTAAAGTGAACCATTCTAGATAAATAAATTAATAGTTATCATTACTTGTTTATTAAACTAGAGATTATCCCTAGTCCAGCTATAAACTTTAAATATCAGCTAGAGTAATATATCTGTTTCTTTAATTAAATAGACATATTTTCTGTAATTTAACTTCAATTTCTCTTTTTCCATGTGTCAGTTTTTTACAGATATACTTAATAATCTCAATGACAACACACATTCTTAAAACTTATAAAGACATCTTGAAAAACAAATGATTCCCCAAGCTGTATTTTGTGCTGAATTGGCACTCATCAGGTGTCCCAACTCGTAACTCTTCACATACATCTTTATCATATGTTCAGTATTTATCAGTAGTAAGTAGCTACATTTTCATTTACAAGCGTCAAACTTAGTCAATTTTTAACTTTGACATGATCCATTTTAAATGAATATAATAATAACTATCACTAATCATTATTAATCATATGATAAAGATATATGGGAGAAATTGTGACCAAGATTTTTAGATGAATGCTGGTCAAGCACAAAATGCATCTTGGGTAGTCATTTGTCTCTTAAGATTTCTTTAGTCATATGTTTCAAGAATATCATATATTGTAGAGATTATTAAGTATTTGTACAAAAGATTTACACATGACATGAAAGAAATGAAGTTAAATTACTCCATGCATGTATGTTTAATTAGAACATAGATATATTAATCTTTAAATGAAGTTGAAAGTTCATATATGGATTAGGAATAATCTCTAGTTTAGTAAATTATTAGTGATAATCATTTATTTATCTAAAGTGAATCAAATCAAAGTTGTGGATGAAGTAAGCTTGATACTTGGAAATCAAACTATAATAGAACAATAAGTCCTGAATATCAATCCTGAACTAAGTTCAATTCTCATTTATCTGTATATTTGGGTAACATTAATACTTTATAAACAAAGCAAAACTCTCCATACAGTAGTGCCACCCTGTGCCAACCAGAGTAATCAATGAATGCCAGAAGGCTTGTGAATAAAATCCCTATCTAATGCCTATCTAATTCATTGATTATTCTGGTTGGCACAGGGTGGCACTACTGTATGGAGAGTTTTGCTTTGTTTATAAACAATTATGTGCTAGTATAAGAGATAGTGATCATGTGATGCTTAATGGTTTAACATTAATACTTTTTATCAATAGTAGAGACAACATATTTTATCTCATATTTCTTATGTTAAGTTCTTGACTGTTTGCATGTAAATTGGTCAAACTACTTTTTCATTTGAAAGTTTACCGAAAAGTTATTTGAATTCAGCATAGAGGGTGACTCAAAAATTTTGCATGGTTCAATTCAATATTTTTATTAAATGAGAGAATTATATTTTCTATGTTATTGTTATCTCTCTCAAAATACTGAAAAAGACCTTTTAAAAATATCACTCAAAATGCATAGGTATTCTTCATTGTTTGATCATTTTCTTCATGGCATCTATAATCTTTTAATTTAATATTATTTCTTTATTATTATCTGTTATGTCATCTGATTTTTGCCAATATGCAAATAAATAAATGTCATAGTCATTTTTTATTTAAAGCTTGTGAATCCAATACTTCTAAAAAAATCTGCATTATTACACATATATAATATTGAAATTATGGAAAAATAAATGAAATGTAACCTATCTACATTTCAACATTTTCCATCCTTCCCCTAGTGGAAATTTGAGTAATCATTCAACATTTTAGAATTAAAATGTTTATTCAATATTATGAATCATTAATAATACTTGATTTATTATAAATATAAGTTTACAAATTAAAAACATTCTAAAAAATCATATTTGAACTTTCAAAATATAGAAAAAAAGTGAAATATATAATGAGAACAATTTTTACTGGACAATTACATAAAAGCTGATAAAATAAATATTGACAAAATCTTTGTTGATTGAATTTCAATTTTTTTAAAATGAAACAAATTTTTATTAAGTCATCATAAAGCTATTTTATTTTAAAATTTAAAATTGCATTTATAATTATTAAAATATAGTTCTGAACTACAGTGTTTGACAGATTGTAATGAGCATAATATTTTTTATCATTACTTCCAATTTATTAACTTGTATTTTAAAAAATTAAACATATTACAAAAAATCTAAATGTAAACAAGTAAACATTTTATAAAAATAATCATAAATATTTAAATAAACTATGGAAAATATACAATTTTTTGCTCATTGTTAGCAACAACTGAAAAGGAGTTTACAAGATTGTTTATATACCTAAGATCAAAAAAATCTACCAATCAGTAAGGCTTTAGGAAGCTTATTTATAGTATCCCTCTGTGAACTACTGACATCTTTAGATTTTTTTTAAACTAAAAAATCAATATTTATTTTGGTTTGAGATTTTACCACCTGATAAACATGGAAATAGCAAAACTGTACTAAAATAGCCAAAAGAGATTTAAAGCACACCATTACAGTATTCTGTAACCCCACTCATCTGGGAATTGAGTCATTAAAATTCTCAAATTTAACAATACACACATCCTTGTGTTATTATTTAAGGCACTAAAAATATTGCTCTATCCATAACCAGTAATGTGAATGTTACTTTTGTGAATGATGCCTTTTCTCTCACACATGCATCCACACATATGAGTTTGTATAATTTGGTTTCTTTAAAATTAATGTAATGGATGGCATACTTAACAAATTTAATTTTAAATTATGTTTGAGAATGATTTATTTATGTGATCATTGATTTAACATAATTTTTTAATATCTTTATTAAAGTTATGAATTTATTAATGCTACATCAAAAAATCTATATTGAATAACTATTTATATGTAATGCTTATATGCTAAAGAAGATGAACAAATTTTAATAGTATGACATTTTATGCAATTAACTATTGGTGACACTTAATACATTTATTTTAGAAATTCAAACCCTTGGGTCTTGCCAATAAATTTTGATATAGTTTAAAATTAAAATGTGTTCATTATAAATTTGCTTTATTAATATAATAAATACATATTGAAATGAATAATATGTGAGATGCATAAATTAATACATTTATATATAATATTATAGTTTTTAAATTTCTTTAAAACAAAATATATTTAAACTCACGTGAGTTTTATATGAAGATATTAAGATTATGACTTAGTTTGTAGGAATTCTTAAATTTATTATCACTTTTAAGAGGATTTTTTTTATGTAAATGTAAGAATAGTATGCTGCAATAATCTTTTTCAGATTCCATAAAATACTCTCCATTCTATAACATAAAGATTTCATGATGATAACAGCAGGTAGTTATTAATGTAGTAGTGATGCAGTGTGCTTTGGCTTCTCTTTTATCAAAGTCAGAAAATCTCTCAGCCACTATGCCCAGAGAAACCTGTTAGCCACCTTATTTTCCCTTTCTGTTCCACACCCTAAGTTGTTCTCATATTCTTCTCTATCCTGCTCGATCCCATTCCCACAATATTATCTGTGTACACTCAATGGCATTTATATCTAGATTGACTTTATCTTTTTCCAACCCCAGGATAAAAACCAAGAATTCACATTCTGTACAATCACTTTGTTTATATTTATTCTCCCATAACTTCATTATTTGTACTCTTTCTTCTTGTAAGCATTTACATTCAATTAGCAGATGCCTAATATTTTCCATATCTTCCTAACATAACTCACAGACTAAATAACTCACACTTCTCCATTTATGGGCATATTTCTTTGTTTCTAACAATGCTATTCAAGCCTTAAACAGTAAACTACTTTCCTTGCTATTATTGTAAATTAGCTCACATCCAATATTCTGTTTACTTCTATATATATTTATTTATTTTTTCTCTCCATACTAATTTTCCATCTCTCCAACTCCTTATTTTTTATTCTTCCATCCCATTCCTTACCACTTAACACTCAAAAATTCTCCTAACACAAGCATCCCATCTTTTGTACAAGTATACTGACATAAAATCTTTATTCAAATCTTCTGCATACAATACTTGTTGCCTGTCCTTTGCTCATAACCCAATTAAATGCTACTTTGGCTATTCTCTTACTATCTATAAATTGCAATCTACTGAACATTTTCATTTTGCTTTTTGCATATCTTATATAAAACTTGACAAACTCATTTCTCCTAGAATTGCCTCCTTTGCTGTCCACGCATCTGCATCTTTCTACTTTTCTTTGTACTTTGCAATCTAACACTTGTTACTAACATATAATGCATCAATAACATTTACCCTGCTACATCATGTTTATTATATGAAAACTCTATTAATTTCTCTATCTGTCCTTATGGAACACTCTGACATCTGGTATAATTTTTTTGTGATTTATAAGGATGCAATTTCAAATGTTTAAGCAACTCAGTCCATATGATAGTGCCATTTAGTGCAAGATATAGTAATTAATAAATGCAGATGGTTTCTGCACCAATATCCCTATTTAGTGTCTATTCATCCAATGTTACCAGACTAGTTTCTAGCTTATGGCCATCATCAGTGAAGAGTATTGGAACTGAGAGCACTGCATTTAGATCTTTGAATCTAATGCATCTCTCCAACAGCTACCTTTTACCTATTTAGTCACCTATAAAGCAATGAACCTGAACTGAAAACACAATAATGTTTTTCGGGATTTCATTGCAATATTTTAAATTGTTGTAGGCTTATAAATAATTAAGTTTCATTAATCATCTTTAAAACATTTATTATTTAATATTTATGAAGAGGAACACATATTTTAAATTTAATTCAAAATTATAAAAAATTAACAATGTGGAGTTGATAAATAATTTGGTGTGAAAAAAATTTCTTTAAATAATATTCTCATCCGACCATATTCTTGTTCATTAGGGACTTCTGTGCAACATTTTTAATTGTTGTAGGCTTATAGATAGGTAAGTTTCTTTTATTTAGTTTTAATACATTAAAGATCAGTCTTTCAAACTATTGTGCATGCGCTTTCTTACGAGTGTTAATAATAAATGAATACTTTCATTCCCAACACAAGATATAAATATTTATGAAAGAATAAAATGAATCCATTTATTCTTTCAAACCCAAATGCTTATATATGGGAAAATCTTATTTATTTTTAAAAAATGTAAATATTTAATATTTAATTTAATTTTAAATGACAAAAGACCATTTATATAAAATCATTTTCACAAACTTAAATTGAAAACTAAACTGTAGTAAGTAAATAAAGTTAGTATTTTTTCTTAGTAGTCTACATTTCAATTTTTTAATTAATTAAATAAAGTTTTTAGCTAACATATGATATAATACACTTCAAATTATCATCATGGTATTTATCTTGCACAATCCACAAATTATGCAGCAGAAACAACTCTTAAACGTCCAAGTAAGCTTTTTGTTGAATTTCTGCACTTTTTTTAAAAAAGGATATAAGTATGATTTGCACTAAACACACAGAAAACATACAAAGCTGCCTTTTTAAAATTCTTTATAAAAGCAATAATGCAAGTGTGGCTGAGCGCTTTCAAGGGACACAGCCCTCATAGTCATAGCCATATTGTAACTAACAAAACTAATAATGCAAATTTATGCAAATGAGTTTATGTATTCCATTTCTTGGATATATTGTAGTGTCTTTTCTGTAGATGGTGTGATTGTGCCTAGCAATAAAGTAAGCCTCTTTGACTTTTATTTTTAAATCATGGTGTTCTCTGCAAACAACTACAGGGCCAATTGGTTCACAATCATGCCCTGCTGAGATGGGATGCTGGGTGAAAACTGAGTTACAAGTTGGGTTTGTTAGTGCTTTAGCACTCAGCCACTCTTGCATTATTGTTTTAATATATAAAGAATTTTAAAAGGCAGCTTTGCGTGTTTATGCGTCTTTAGCGCAAATCATACTTATATAATAGTTAACTGCAAAGTTTAAACATCTTAGTTATTTAAAAAGGATATTTATTTCAGAGAACATGCATAGAATTAATATTTTAGAATGTATGTCTACAGATTAAGATTAATGAAAGATTATTAAAATAAACTGTAAATTATATGTTTCTGAAGACAGCAAATCTTTAGTGGAATAAATCTTGAAGCTTTTTCATCGTCTAATATAAAAAGATAATTTAATTTATCATCATGCTTATTTAATCAATTCTAGCTGGAATCTTTAAACCAAAGCCTTTATATATTTATGGGCTTTTAAACTTAGCATTTTATGGCAGATAACATTTACTTTAGAATAAACTCTTTCTATAAAATTTATTCTCTTTTAAAGATTTGTTTTCAATTAAATTTTAATTTGTAACATATTTCTGCTTTAGAAATACAGTGGAGACTGATATACATTGCAGTTTGTTCCAAGGCCCCCCCCCCAACATAATTATACACTGCATATAATAGCTCACTTTTTGTTGATAAATTTTGATTAGAATATATGTATTGTTTATTAACTGCAAGTATATAGTACTTTTCAGAATGCAAATATATATGTAACATAGATGCTTTTTTATATGTACAGTATACATATATAAATTAAAATTATAGTACAAACAAATTTTTTTTAAAAATAATAAATTAAGTAGCCACAATTATATATAGTTTCATTCTCAGAAAAAATAATAGAAGAAATTTTTGTAGTGTATTTTTATTTTATAAATAAAGTAAATAGTAAAACATCTGGCTCTCTTTCCAATTAAGTACACTTTTCAATATTTTTTTCTTAAAGAAACATAATAATAGACTTGTTATTAAAAAACTTTGATCTCTAATTATTTTGATGTTTTAAAGTTAGTATCAGCTTTAAGTATGTTCTAAATTTTTATAAAACTTTTAGCATTAATTACACTTACATGAAATTATGCACATCAAATTCAGAAAGGTTAATAAAGAATAAAATGTGTGCACTTTAACCACAAACCAAAGAAGTTTATTAACAAACATGATTTTTGTACAGTGCTCTAAAGTGGAAAAATGACTGCTAACATATTGTAAAATTTATTTATAAGTTTTACTTTTTTAATTAAACTTAATCATATATTGAGCTCAGAGATAGAAATATTGATGGTTAAGTATTGGAAAAATATATTAAATTTGCAAATTTTAATGTTTTTGTTTGTTTACATTTTGTTTGTTTGTTGTATTTTTGTTTGGATAGCATATAATTGTAAGTAGTAATAATGCTCAAAGTTAAATGGGTTTTTAAGTAATCATTAAAATCAGTCAACACTTAGACAATCTTAATGTCAATAACAATCAACAATCTCAATCTGTTGTCAAGGCAACTTACTTTTAAAAACAAATGTGGAATTGTTAAAAGGAGGTTGTCTAGGCAACAGATTGAGATTGTTATTGATTTTGGAGTTCTCTAAGGATTCATGATTTTAACTATATTAGAATAAACCCTGCCTGGTAAATTTTTGAATAGACTCTAGTGACTGTTTTTAATATGATTCCATGTTTGATTTTTTTTGTGTGCAATTATATTTTTTTCCATTTATTATATATTTAGTTTATATGTTACATTATAAATATTTAAGCTTTCTAATAATTATAATAAAAACATATTTCAAATTAATATTTTAAAATTATGAAAATAAGTACCTAATTGAAAATTTTACCAATAATAAAGGAATACATCATTATTGGCTCCAAGATGCCTATTCAAAAAATTATAAGAGCAAAATATTAGATATTGTAATTTTATGTTTTTTAAAAATGGTATATTTAGAATTAGTTATCATCAAAGAAACAAAAACAATTCTAAAAGTTAATAAATTATTAATTGTTATTCAAATATTTCACTTACAGTTTTTACAAAAATGATTTTCTTTTTGGCCTGTAATGACTACTTCCATGGTGACTTTCGGTTTTCATAATATACTTTTGAAGAGTGGTATTTTTAAAAATAAAATGTTTTCAAAGACAATCCCCCCCCAGTGACAGTTTTTGGTTTAATAATGTCTTTTATAAAAGTGCTGCTTCATAATCATTAAACAACTACAATTTTATAACCCGATAATATCCTTTAACCTTAACCAAAAAATCACCTTATGGGAAGCATACAATATAATCAACTATAATCAACAACCAATTAAAACCAGCCTAAAAATATCCAACCAAAGACTCATTACACACTTCAAAAGATGGAGTCTGGAACCCAAATTCCTTGACTTCATCATTAAAATAAATCTTAATGCGCTACCCATGAATTGGTTTCTTTATCACCGAAGAGGTTTTACCAGCATTGACCCTATATGTGGTCTGTGTGCTCGTGAAGATGAAACCATAGACCATATTATACACCAGTGCCCAAGACTTAAAACTCTGAAAGATATAATTATAATCAATTCCAACATAAGACCTGATATGATTTTCTCACTCAAAATGCCATTCATAATGGGGTTTTTTCAATAATAAGGCTTTCTACCTTTGTCCTTTATTCCATATGGATAGTGAGATGCAAAAGTCTCATGGAATTACCCCCGCCACAAATCATACCATTGTTCTATCAAACGCTCAAAAAAATCAAGAAACGTGACCAGCTCCTTGCCTCAGTAAAGTCTTTGCTGACACCTGGTCTTTAATTGCTCTTTCCTTTTCCTGATTATCAATTCCCACCTACCCAGCATTATAGAATAGTCATTTATAAAAGAAAATATTCATGTTTATATTAAAAATGCTAATACCATTAAACAAGTTCTTTGAATCTCTTCACTATACCTAACCACATAAGAGTATAACATTGTGCTCTCATAACATAATCTAGCCAGATGACATATAGAACATTATATAATCATATTATTGTACAATTTATTCATTTATTTATCCTTTATTAGTATGTAATCACTATTTATTGTTAATAAAATTTTTATTGAAATGAAAATTTACTAAAAAGTATGCTTGTTGTGGCATTTAGCCACAGGGTAAAATAATCTAAAGCATTAGCCAATAACAAATTGCCAACTCCTTCATAGCTTTGTCAGAACAATAAAATGTGCTGTCAATTATACATAAAAGTCTGTAATGGTCCATATACTGCTAATATCATTTGAACTTTTTTTTTAAAATTAATACATTAAAAATGGAAACTTCATAGAAAGAACTGCTTCAGCCTGTTGCACACCATAATTTAACATATACAATGCTTTAAAACATTGTAGAAAAGTAGCAAACACAGTACCATCATGCTGCCTAAAATGTCAAATATGATAGCAGTATCACAACTTACTCTTCTGAAGGACTTAATAATTGTAAGCAGTGTATATTGATACCATGTAGCTCATAGCTTTACAGTATTTGTTGATTTTAATTTTAAAAATCAAGATTCATGTATTTTAACTTTTTAGCTTTATGGTTTATTCATATACAAATAATATATTCTTTTAACTCTGGAAAAAGTGTAAAACTCATGAAATTTTGTATGTTCATAAGGATTCTTTTTACACACAGTAAAACTTAATTTTAGGAAATCACAGCAAAATAGATTCTGGAATTTAAAGAGAAAACTTTGTTGCTATTAGCAACCTATGTTAATTTTTAATTTTTAACATATTTGTAAAATATTAAATTGATATGTCTGAATTTTAAATAATTTAATTATGAGAACTTGCCAGAGAACTTTTTCTGAACTGAATAATCTTCCCATAATACCTTGCATTGCATCCATACATTCAATTTTCAGTTCTATAAGTAATTTTTAACTAAAAATACTGTTTAAAATAAATAAAAAAATTTATTTAATTGTTGACATGTAAATGCACACACTCACATATATGCACTTCAGTTATATGTATTTGAGAGTGATAAATATATTATTAGTGTAATCGGAGATTTTTTTGTTGAATAAGATTGCTTTACCTAAAATTACCACATAGTTTCTATTATTCCATCAATCACTTGTTCTTCTAAATTAGATCAATAGATTCTGAATCTCAAATAAGCACGGCCCATTTCTCTCATTTCCAGCACTCAAATGTTTTATTAATTCTGAACAATAAACTGTTCGATTTTTAAAAAAATTTAATAGGCTAAAAACTAAACTTAGTAATAGCAATTGTTTAATATTTCTTTTTCAAATGTCTTTTTGTTATAATCTCATTCCCACTATGCTATTCTAAGATTATCAATTCCAATATTCGATTTTGATTACTTCAATATATATAAAAAAACAAACATGTTTTAATGCCATATATTTTAAATCAAAATTTCTATAATTAAAACAAGCTTTTATTCTGATCACAAAATATAAGCTAGCAATATGATATTAAAAGGTTATAAAACTATATGCATTATCTATTAGCAAAGTGTGTGAGAGGTCAAGCATTGTTAGCCGAGAGGTCATCGCAGTCGCCTTGCAAGCAAGTAGTTGGTTGCAGATGGTTGTGGGTTCGCCTCCCGGCCGATGCTATGACATATGAAAAAAAAAGTGTGTGAGAGTCTGTTTTGTTTTAAGAGCAGGGAATTTTTTGACTTTTTCTGGTAATGTAAAAAGTTGAAATATAAATTAACATTTTATTTTTACAATTAAACTTCTATTTCATATTTGTATAATCTTTACATTATTTGTTATAAATATAAGTTTACAAATAAAAAGCACTCTAAAAAACAATATTTGAACTTTGAAAAATATGTAATATATACTAAAATGAAACACATAATGAGAATAATGGTTTTAATTTGATTGTTTTTTCTGATTCTGAAAAAAGTATTAAATAAATTATTTGTTAAAAATATATGTTTGCAAATGATAAGTATTTTTAAAAATATTATTTCAACTTTGCAAATATGGAAAAAAGTATATAAACTGAAATATATAATAAGATTTATAAAGAACAAAACCTTTTTTTCCATTGGATGGTTAATGCATTTCTTATAAAAATATTCTACTAAAAAACAATTATTTTAACTTAGTTTATAAAGTCTAAATAAATTATTGTTCAGAATTTTTTAGGCTAACAAAATTCTCTTTAAAATTTAAAAGATTATTTACAGTGTTAAGCAAATGACAAAACAAATTTGCAATGGTCAATATAAGTTATTTTTCAGCCAATTACAAATTGTGGCTGTGTGAAATTGATTTCTTTTGACTTGTCTTCTAAAAGTAAATAGTTTCAAATAAAATCTGAATCCAATTGCATTATTCTTCTAAAAAGATAAATATTGCACTAATATATTGTGAAAAATAATCATATAATATTAATTAAATTATAGAAAATATATGTTTTCATTTTCAAAATATTTAAAAAGAATGAATACACTCAATGCTCTTGCAAGTGCCCTAGTATGGAGAGAACTAAAAACTACCAATTAGCAATAGCCTCATTTATTTAAATATAATTCTCTTACCAATACTGAAATTTTGAGATTTTTTTTTTAATTAATAAATCAATTTATTTTCAGTTTTTACTGTCAAATGAATGCAAAACTGAAAAAAAAAAGCACTAAAGATAGCTACAATAATGATTTCAAATTGAAGCACAGCTGTACAAGCATATATTCCAGAGTTATTCCATTGAAGTTATTTCAAAGTTTCATGTTCATAATATATATACATATTACATCGAGGAGGGGACAAAATGTTATCAAAAGAAGTTGTTTTTTTCTTACACATTTGTTATTAAATAACATTTATCTGATAATTTATATACATACAAATGTATTGCATGTAAACACTTTAAAAGATGTAAGTTATTAATTAACAAATGCGAATCCAAGCAGCTAATATTTTACATTACTGCAAGCAACTTCGTCACCCTCATTGCCGCCAGGTTCGGTACATGACAAGGATTTTAACCATCTATAATTTTCTAAGGTGTGTACTGATAAATTAACAAATTTTTTTTTTTCACATTTAAATAATTAAAAACATGTTTTCTCTCTCTTTTATTTTAGTTTCTCTTTTGCAAATGATTAATTTTATTTTTTTCTGAAAATGAAAACTGGACGGATTTTACTTACATGAGAAAAAGTCATTTATTAAATTGAATCAAATTTTTTTTTTTAAATCTGTCTGCCATTAAAAATTATTAAAACTGTCTGCCTAATGTTCTATTTATATAGTTCAGAAATACTAAACCTATCTAATGATTGATAAACTCTTTCCAAGTTTCATTTACCTCTGCAAATCCTCCCGGTTTGACATTTAGTGACATCTATCCAAATGCTGGCAAACCATTATAAAAATCTTTAGCATTACAGGTTCGAAATTAACGTATTTATTTGACACAGATTTGCTTCAAACAATAGTTACTGCATATAAAATTTATATTCCGATTATATATATTATTTTCCAATCACTAAATAGATAATATGAAAGCAGCTGTCTTTTTAAAAAATGATAATTCCAAAATAATATTGGTAGGCAGCTGCTATTCTGAACTATACGAAAGAACGCGAACATCTGGATTAATTAGCTAAGTTTATCTTTTCAAATAATTATATAACAGTGTGGAAAGTAAATAATTCAATAAACACATAAAATTAAGATAATAATTGCGTACTTACTTCTAGCTTTACGGATTTCTTCCATGTTTAAAGCTGGATAAAATCCAAATGTGTTGCTAATTTTGATATACAATTATGTATACATATATTTTCACCACCCACAAACAATGTCAAAAATTCCGGAAAAATATCAAGTGGAAGTAGGTTATTTTTTTTTACATATATAAACAAATTTAAAGCAGTCAAAGGTTAAATTTATTACTTTTTCCTTTCTGAATGAAACATTATCATATAGAGAGTGTTTTAGTTTAAATTATTACATTTAAATATATAAGTATAATGTGAAAGTAATTATTATGAAATAAATTTTAATTAACTTATATTAATATAGACATGCAATTAATTAAGGTCATTATGAGATTATATATATTACCTTTAGGCGAATGCTACTTTGCAGCCCCCCCCCCCCAAAAAAAAAAACACACACATAAATTTAAAAAATATGTTTTATTTCAATATAGTAATATTATATGCATAAAGGAACATAGATTTATGTATAGTTCCCAAATACTGAAATGTTGAAACCATGATATAAATATATATTTTGACGACTTTAAAATAAATAGTTATATTATTTATATTGAATAACAAACAAATTACATGGACGAACAAACATAGTCGCACTTTTCTATTTCATCCTCCCAATAGCCCGAAGGTATGCTATAAATTCATAACGCATTTTAAATGGATATGCATCACCTTTGTTTATACATATAACATTTTAAACTAAGGATCATTTTTAATTAATGCATATGGTATATGCATACAAATCATAAAGAATATTTTGAGTATTGTTCAAATACATTATTTTCTTAATAAAATATATAATATTATTCATTCGGCTGCAGAAAGGAGTTTGCTATTAACTGAAAGGAGACCCTTTGATTCCTCTTGGAGGCCTTAAAGGAACCGAGCAGGGCAAATTCCTAATGTCCACTCCATACGTTCTTGTCGTTGCAGCTGATATTACTATATGTTTATTCATATAGTATACGAACATGGATGGGCTGCTCACCAACACGCATTAGCCAGCGTGGTGAGTTTATTGGCTTTTTACCTCTGAGTTTAAGATCAAGAAACACCATGGTCTTTCTTCTCAGTGCCTGATAAGGCAGAATGAATGTTTGTGTAAATGATAAAGATTTTTCCCAATTATACAATTATGACAGACAAAAATAAAGCATGGCCCTTAATCCCAGGAGGCTGTAAAGTCACCAACCAAGGCAGCGGTTGGTGGCCGAAGGCAGAGGGTGCTAAGAATATCCTGGAGGCGGACCCAGGCTGCCATTTGATGACGACTTTTTATTTAGGTACTTACAACTGCAGATCACTTTCAAGTGAAGGAAGATTGCAAGAATTAGAAGAAGAACTCTCTTATATTAAATGGGATATTATTGGACTTTGTGAAGTTAGAAGAAAAGGTGAAGAGACAATTGATTTAAAAAGTGGACATATGCTCTATTATAAAGGCACAAATATTGGAAATACAAGTGGAGTAGGATTCATTATAAATAAAAAGTGGAAGAACAATATTGTGGAGATTGATGGTGTATCAGACAGAGTGGCAAGATTAGTTATACAACTTAATAGCAGATATCAAATGCAGATAATTCAGGTTTATGCCCCAACAAGTTCTCACAGTGATGAAGTAGTAGAAGATTTTTATATGGATGTACAAAAGGCTTTTGATCAGAGTAAACAACATTTTAAAATTGTTATGGGAGATTTTAATGCTAGAATTGGTAAACAAATGAAAGATGAAAGTGTTGTAGGTAATTTTGGTTATGGTAGTAGAAATGAGAGAGGACATAGACTTGTGGAGTTTGCAGAGAAGGAAAAACTTTATATTATGAATTCTTTTTTTGAGAAAAATGTTAGAAGGAAATGGACATGGAAGCATCCAAATGAAGGTACAGCAGAATTGGATTATATTTTGACTAACAGAAAATACATATTTCAAGATTGTAATGTTCTTAATAAATTTAACACAGGAAGTGATCATCGATTAGTAAGGGGTAAGATACATGTTAATGTAAAACTAGAGAGACAAAAATTATTAAGAAAAACTATATTTACAGTTGATATTCCTAATCTTCAGAAACATTCTAATGAATTTAAATTAGAACTTACAAATCGGTTTCAAGTATTAGTAGATTTTGAACATGATTCAGATTTGAATGAAATTAATATGAAAATAACTGATACACTTTTAAAAACTGCAACAAAGATAGCTGGTAGAAAAAAGCAGCAATTGACTAATAAAATTTCTACTGAGACTAGAGAACTTATGAAGAAAAGAAGGAATATGAAGATATACAAGAATGATGCATTAAAAAGAATTGAATATCTCGAATTTTGTAAAATGGTGCGGAAAAGAGTTGAAAATGATATAAGAAAGTATAACTGTGAACTAGCAAGAAAAGCTGTAGAAGAAAATAAAAGTCTTAAGAATGTAAAACAACATTTTGGTATTGGTAGGAAATTTATATCTGCAATAAGGAAAAAAGATGGAATTATTACTAAAAAGAGGGATGACATTATGAAATTGGTAGAAGATTTTTATCAAGAATTATATAGTAATAAAGAACAAGTACCTCTTACATCTATTACATCTTCCGAATTGCCCAGAATTTTAAATGAAGAAGTGAGAAATGCAATTAAATGTATGAAAAAAGGAAAGGCTCCAGGTAATGATGGAATTATAATTGATATATTAAAAGAAGCAGGTGAAGAAACAGAAAAAATATTAGCAAAGTTATATACCAAATGTCTAAATGATAAAGATGTACCGGATGATTGGAAGAATGCAGTAATAATATTAATATTTAAAAAAGGTGATAAAGAAGATATTAGAAATTACAGACCTATCAGCCTTTTATCAGTTTTATATAAAATTTTTACCAAGATAATTACAACTCGTCTACAGAGAACATTGGATTTTCACCAACCAAGAGAACAAGCTGGATTTAAAAGTGGTTTTAGTACAGTAGATCATATTCAAGTATTGAGAGAAGTTATAGAAAGGACAAATGAATATGAGTTGTCATTATGTTTTGGATTTGTAGATTATGAAAAGGCATTTGATTCTATAAACATTTCTTCAGTGATTAAAGCATTGGATCATCAAGGTATAGATCCAGGATATTGTCATATTTTAAAGAATATTTATAAAAATGCAACAGCAACAATTAGATTACATAATGATACTGGGAAAGTCAACATTGAGAAAGGTGTAAGACAAGGTGACTCCATATCTCCAAAACTTTTTACAGCAGTGCTGCAAGAAGTATTTTGTGGATTAAAATGGGAAACTAAAGGAGTGAAAGTAAATGGAGATTATTTAAGTCATTTAGATTTCGCAGATGATGTAGTTGTTTTTGCAAATAATGCTTCGGAGCTGCAGGAAATGTTGCAGGAGTTATCAGATGAAAGTAGGAAAGTAGGACTAAAGATAAATGTTAAAAAGACTAAAGTAATGTTTAATCGATTTGCTCAAAATATGAAAATAAAGATTGATTATGATGAATTAGAAGAAGTTAAGAGTTACAAATACCTTGGTCAGATTATTAATACAGATGGAAACATAATGGAGGAAATTAATCATAGAATTAAACTTGGTTGGAGTGCTTTTGGTAGAAATAACTTGATATTAAAAGGAAATATGCCTATGTGTTTGAAAAGAAAGGTTTTTAACAAATGTGTTTTACCAGTTCTTACTTATGGATCTGAGACTTGGACACTTAATAGAAGATCAATACAGAGACTTCAGACCACTCAAAGAAGTATGGAGAGATGTATGTTGGGAGTAACAAGAAGAGATCGAAAATGCAATGTATGGGTAAGAGAACAAACAGGTGTTACTGACCTCATTGAAAAAATTAAAAGATTGAAGTGGAGTTGGGCTGGACATATTGCTAGAAGAGATGATAATAGATGGACAATTGAAATTTTAAGCTGGATTCCAAGAGATTGTAAAAGACCCAGAAGGAGACCACATGTAAGATGGATGGATGAAATAAGAAAATGTGTAGGGGTGATGTGGAGAAGAGAAGCTAAAGATCGGAGAAGATGGATTAAACTTGGAGAGACCTTCATCCTGCAGTGGATTGATAATGGTTGATAATGATGATGATGATTATTCATTCGATCTTATATAAATGCACTGAAGTGATTAACTACCTTTTAATTGTTTCTGGCCCTGTGTGGTTTAGGCCGACTATTAGATTCTGGAATGTAAAATCCTTATGTCGATTCCAGCGCTGACACTTTCGGAACTCAATTTTTTTTTAGGAATTCTCGAGCAATAAAACTATTTACTTTCGCATATATTCTTCTATCAAAAGATAACAAAGGCAGATGTAGTGCTTATGAACAATGAATCTCTGTCTTTTAGTTTTTAAATCCAACTCTCTCAAAATCCAATATGTCTGTCATCCAAGTAAAGCAGTTAGAAGAGAAGAAATAACATATTTATTTATTATCCAATGTCTGATAAGTATAACATTTCAATGATATTGAAGTTAATATAAAAACTAAAGTACACCATATATATTTTAATTTTTGTGATTTTTACAGCATTTTGAACCAACAGCTACTAGATGATGTATGAGTTGTCTAATGTGTTTAAGGGGTCCTACATACAATGTCAAATATCTATATGATATTCATTATATTTTATTTTATTCTTATGTTAACTTTTGTATTTTTTTCATCTTTACTCCTGCTTTTTTTTTCATATTTTCCAGTTTGTTTGTTTTTTCTTTTATATTTTTCTTCATATTTCCCTGTCCTTTATTCCCAGTTTATCTTTTCCATGATATTTTGCTTTAAGTTTTCTTTTTCAATTTTCCTGTCTTTATTTTCAGACTGCCTTTTCTGTATTTTTAAATCCCAATCTGACTCTTTTAATGTTTTTTTTTTAAATACTTTTTCTTCAGACATTATCATCTTCTCATTTTAGTCAGGTTACCCTTAAGATGCCTTCTGTTTATCATTGAGCCATTGATCTTTTTCAAGTTGATGAATCTCCTAAAATAAAATAATGCTCTCCAATATCTTTAGGACTTATTGCTATATTATTTTCATCATGTTTTTATTGTCTTTTGTCTTTCATCTTCCTTAACCACATCTCCGCACATATAGTCGAGGGCCTGCATTGAGACTGAGAGATCCCAGGATCAATTCTGGCATTTTCGGGTTTGGTGCTCAAACTACTTATGAACTCCCATACAATAAAGTCATATGCATTTCTTTTTTATATATCTTTTTTACTGTTTTTGTTTTTATATGCAGTAGTCTTTTTTATCTTTTTCTGCCACTTGTTTCATATGTTGAATTACAGATATCATTGAATATGGGCCTCTAGATAATATTCTTAACATATAATGTAAAGTTATAGGTGAATCTCTAACTCCTAAACTTCTTATTTAACATTTTAATCCAGATAAAAATTGTAAAATCATTTTAGGTCACCAGTTCTAAAATAATCTAACTACTACCCATTTATAGGTCAGAAAACTGGCATCTAGATAAGCAGGGTAATGAAGGAGAAAAAAATCTTCACTAACCAGAAGCTGAAATCTTAATGTGTAATACCTTTTCCTTCATCATTTTATCTAAGAAGATGTGCTGGGAAAATTTTATTCTACACTGGATCATTTGTGTTTATTTATTTCATGGGGTTTTATATTAACAATTTTCTAACTTTTATTAAATAGAATAAAGTTACTATTAACCCTTTTGCACTCTAACATTCTGACAGATTTCTTTGTTCTCACTAGATTTAAGCTTTCAATTTCACTTCAATATTAAATCATTATTATTTACTAGATTTTAATCAATTTGACCTCATTTGATAAATATTTTTGTTTAGAAATTAAAATCTCATTTGATTTTTGGAATATTTTAAAAATCACATTTTAATTAAAATAAAATGCTGTCACATCATCAAATTTCAGGTGGAGCAGATTCAGGTTGCAAAATGAATGAAATCTTTTTTATTTGATGTTTGTTTTAAAAATCTGAACAATTTATTTTTAATATCTAGTAAATCTATCAATTTATGCTTTAAAAGTTTACATTTTTTTTGTAATTTTTGTGATATTGCTAAATGTTATAATAGACTGTTGAGTAACATCATTTCTAGACAGTTATATTTCTCGTGACCTTAATCTCTATGGTAATGATACATAGAAGAATAAATTCTTTTATATTTAGAAATAAAATATTTCTGTAAAAAAAAAATATGTAATAATATATATTTTGATTTCTAATAATTATTACACAATTACAATACAAAAATAATCATGAACTTTCCAAAAAATCAAGTTTTTAGACCATCATAATATTTTCTCAAAGTAATCTCGCAAAGTTTGAGATTGCCAAATATATAATAGACACCCATCATCATGGAGTTTAAGAAACTTTGAAGACCTGCTTATTCAATCAACCTGCCACCTTTTGACTTTTTTTGAAATTAAAAATATACATGTGAATTTTAAAGCTATAAAAAAAAATCTTTGCAAAATTTCTCAACAGAGAGTGAAAAACACAAATAGAATTTCTTGATTTCTGGCCTGAGAATGCTCATAATTAAAAACAGAATAGTTAAACTATAAACTATTAAATTATAATCTTAAATATGTACCAAATGTGTCCCAAAAATTAAAAAAAAACATTTATTGAGAAAAATATAAGTTTCACTCCACCCTTCACTAAATAAACTGGTGAATAACTCAAAAGATAAATGAAATAAAGAAGCAGTTCATTGAATAGTTTATAAAATTACGTTCAACAAAGCTGACTGTAAATATGTCTCTTATGGAGAAATGAGGGCAAACTTGTCTACTAAGCTGACACAACACAATAATTTATATAATAGGGTCAAGAGAAGTAATGAATATTCATCTATATTCTTGGAATACTCGGGCCATACATTTGAATCTCTCCAAAGCAGACGTCATTTGCACTGAAAGGGAGGATAAAAAATGAGAGATCAAGGAGGTTTGGATAATAGCCAAGGATGAATTTCCTATAAATAAATAAAAATACTAGCATTCCTTTGAAGAACTTTACTTACATTTGATTAATAAACAAAAATTTAAACTAATTTAAATACAAAAATAGCTAGTAAGTAGATATAAAAATGGTCCCAGTCCATAATAAATTTAAAATAACTATGATTGTGATACACAATGTATTGAAAACATGCTCAGTATGAATAAAAGCTAGAATTTATAAACATATGTCTACCTTTTCTGTGTTAAATGTCCAGATGTTTATATATTTAATCTTAAATATTATATATAAGCAAAGACTTTCATAGGTAAAAGTTGTAAACATATTATGTTTACTTGCTATTAACAATGTTGTATCGATATTTTGTCCAGATCATACTTTTCTTCATATTACATCACATGATCACTATCTCTTATACTAGCACATAATTGGCATTAAACAAGGCAAAACTCTCCATACAGTAGTGCCACCCTGTGCCAATCAGAGTAAACAATGGATGCCAGAAGGCTTGTGCATAAAATCCCTATCTAGTGCCTATGGCATCCATTGATTACTCTGGTTGGCACAGGATGGCACTACTGTATGGAGAGTTTTGCCTTGTTGTCTTTCTTCGTATTGATTGTAGAACTGTTCTTGTAGCTGTGACAGAGTTGTTGAAAACAAACAAGCAAAAAGAAAACAAAACCCTCAGTTATTTGAGTGATTTTCACTATTTTAATGACATTAGTGATGATCTAGCCAAAATGTTAGTACATTATTGGTACTAACAGCAAACAAAAGCAGACACACACATATGAACCTGAAATATATGTTTATGCATGTATACCTACAACAATAATTCCCAAAACTGAAATTACTTATCTTACCTCTCTACTATAATTTAAAATTATTGGTTTCAGTTTTCAAAGTTTTCTGATCTTTAGATATTGTCAAAATTATATCTCTACTCTGTAGTATCGATAATCATTTTTTATATTTGAGATATTGAATTTATTTTACCAATATTATTCATTTTAAATGAATTTTAATATTATAAACAATTATTAGAATATCTTAAACTTTAATCATAAACTAACAAACTTTCTTTTATGCAACTTCTATAAACAAATATATTTAATAATGGCGTTTAATTTTCTTATACTGATTTCTTACTTCTTAAATCAGGTGTTTCCAATCTTTTTTAAAGTACTGATCCCTTATAAGAAAAGAAAACATTCCATCAGATTCTCCCTTTTCAATCTTAATTATTTCTAAAATGATGTGTATATACGATATAAAAGTGTTAAATGTCAAGCGTTGGTGGTCGAGAGGTCAGCACAGCTGCCTTGCAAGCAGTTGTCCTGGGTCAGCGGGTTCGCTTCCTGGCCGATGCTATGATACATGGAAAAAAAAAGTGTTAAATTTAGATTTTGTTCAAAATGAAAGGATAATCTATGTATAAGTAGAATTTCTATTTTTTTTTTAAAAGTCATCAACACAAAAATTTTGATCTTTCTACATAGCACCGAAAACATAAATTATTAGAAATTTTAAGATAATTATGTAATTAGCTTATTTATTCAGTATAATGACAGTTTCTTATATATGTAAGTAGAAATGAAATAAATTGAGATACTGGAAATCTCTTTGTGCTTGTTATAATGCTTATCTGACAGCCAATCAGATGTTGTGATGGCTGTCCAAATGACAATCAAACTGTAAACACACGATAAAGAATTTATGAAAAAAGGGTGGCCACCCTTTTCTCTACTTTTCTTTCTATATATCTAAGCCAGTTGAAAGTATTTGAGTTTGAAAGCATGAAGCTTTAAATATCTTCACAATTAACTCACTGAGTCTAAATTATAAATGTACAGTGCAAAATACTATGATTTACTATGCAGTAGTTTTTCAAATGATGTAACTTGCAGTAAAGTATGTAAATAATACTGGCTTAGATATATAGAAAAAAAGTAGAGAATAGAGTGGCCACCCTTTTCTCATAAATTCTTTGTCATGTGTTTACAGTTTGATCGTCAGTTGGACAGACATCACAACATCTGATTGGCTGTCAGATAAGCATTATAACAAGTGCAAAGAGATTTCCAGTATCTCAATTTATTTCAGTTTCAACTACCTGTGCTTTGCAACTTAAAATATTATTTACATATGTAAGTAGAGGAATTTGAACTTTAGATTTTTTTGTCTATATTCATCTTCCATTTCATTTACATTTTTCACATTGATGTGGTCATGTGTATCGGTTGTTTGAAACAGAGTGGAGGACGAATATAGACTAAACAATCCTAAGTTCAAATCCCTCTACTTAAAGACAGTTATGGTAAGTTAGTGATGAATTATATGAGTTCTAATAAAATTTTGTTTGACTGATGTAAGTAAACAAAATATTCCAATAATAATTTATTGTCTAAAATAATATTACATACAGGTGTGGAATCTGTTATTAGAAAACAAAATATTTATGAACAATAGTACAAACAGAAATAAAATAAAATATATTATTAATGAGATGTTTGGCTTGATGTTAAGATATATAATTTTAAATGTTTGATTCAAAATTATTTTAACATTATTTGTAAACATCTGCATTCAGATATATTTAGTCTATTTCTACGTTTTTCTTTATAAATTATACAAGTGACTAAAAATGACCTTTCTAAATAAGATCTGGAAAGGCTGTTAATAAGGGCTCAACTATATGTTTTAATCAAGGGCATTTTTGCTGAATATATTTTAAATTCCAAAGTTTCGCATATCCATTTGTTTTGAACAAAACTTTTTTTTTTTATTGAGAAAGGTAAATTTATTCATGACATAACTTTTGATTACAATGTTTGTGATGACATTTTCTCTGATTGCATTGTCTCTGATTACATTGAGTTATCCTATATATTGTTAGTACAATTTCTGAACTATAGAATTGAAGACTTCCGAGGTGTTTACTCATCGTTCACGATGGTGTATCGAGACCAGGTGTCTCGATGCAAACATTCAGGCGCCAACAGTCTTTAATTCCAATTCTTTTTTAATTTTAATTAATTCTTTTTATCAAGAAATATCTATTCTAGTTATACACTTTCAAATGGTTTAACAGTCCATAATGGCATATTCAAGTATTCAAGATCTTTAAAATCAATATTCATAAATTTCTTCAAGTTTTTCAAATAATTCATATATAATAATATATTGTCAGCAGAAAATGTATCTTTTTCAAGAATGGAACAGTTGTTTTAAATTTTCTAAATAACAAAAATCTGATTGGTTTAATGTGGATATTAAAATATAAATTTTAGAATGAAATTTAAAAGTAATTGTTGCACTTAAATAAGATTAGTATCTTTGCCTTACACAATTTACTTTGGATATTATTAAAATGAAAATCTACAACTGCATTGAAAACTTTAACTAATCTCTACAAACAATCAACTATAGACAACTGGTGTATACTTATATGAAACAGCAAACTATTACCCTTTTTTTTTCTCATGTGTCATAGCATCAGCCGGGAAGCGAACCCGCTAACTCGGAACAACTGCTTATAAAGCAGCTGTCGCTGACCTCTCGACCACCAATGCTTGACAACTATTACCCATTTTGTCATTATAATCCCACAATTATACAAAAATATTATCAATAAAGATTTTGATTTTATTATATTTATAATTTTTATACCCAAATCTAGAACATCATAAAGTTTTCCATTATACATTTTGTACCAGAACATTGTGATACATGGGTACTAACTCTGTAATTTCCGTCTCATTAAAAATAAAGGGACATTTTCTGTAATAAAAAAAAAAAAAATTTTTAAATCATATTTCTTTTTTAAAAGTATATCTTAAATTATTTCAAATAGTATATTTAAAATCTGTGTAAAATCTTGTATTGTTGTAATCAAATTAAATTCAATTAATTCAGGTTTAGACAAGTGTTAGTGGCTGAGTGGTTAGCACAACTACCTTACAAGCAGTTGTCCCGGGTTCACTTCCCGGCCGATGCTTTGACACATGAAAAAAAAATATTCAGGTTTACCAAATCTTTCAAAAAGAAAAGAGAGAAAAAAGTAGTTATAAAAATTATTTTTCTATTTAACTTTTAATTAAATTTCATTTTTGTATACACCCGGGTCTCGTTTTATGCGGATTTATTTAATGCGATTTTGAAATTATGCGATTCATGTTTCTTCTTAATATCTTTGTATGCGGTTTTCTTTTATGTGATAAAAATTATTAGATCAGAAGATGAGCTCCGATAAAGTGCTATTACTTTAAATATTATAAATTTTGCACACTCACGTCATATTTAAAGTAATTGTGTATTATCGGAGTTCGACTTCCATTTAATAATTTCAATATTTTCAGTGCTTTATAATAGTACTGTAATAGATTTTATGCAATAAAGAAGTTTATAATTCACTTAAAATCAGTATTTCCCCATTTTATATACACATATTAAATTTTACAAGATTATAATGTAAATCTGTTCAAAAGTTATAGATGCCTATACTATGTATAGGTTGTTATTTTTGCATTTTAAATCATGTTCTATTTTTGCTTTTTTAAAAAAGAGTACATAATCAATTAATCATTTTATTTTTAAAAGGTAACAGCAATGGGCACAATTAAATTTGACAATTAAAATCTGATTTTTAATTGTAATTAACAATTTAAAAATTACGTAACATGATCTGAAACAATGAAATTTGATTTTTAAACAGAATTGAAAATTAAAGACAAAAATAAGAATTTAATTTTTAATTGTTAGTTTTAATTAAATTTTGCCCAACAGTGGTGAGTCAGTATCTTTTTATTATCGAAAGTTTAAGTTCTTATTTTTATTTTAAACTTTTAGTTTACCCTTATGGAGAGGAAAATACACCCAAGAAAATGAATTTCTTTGAAAACAAAAATTTCAATTTTAGATCACTTAGCGATATGGGAAAGATCAACAGCAATTGGAAAACATTTTAGTTGTATTTCTTCTTGACTTCGTTTAAGGAGAAGCTACAGTACCTCACATCACATCACATCATGCCGAATCTGATGTCTCAAATAGCGATAATAATTAAAATACCTTACATATATGAAAAAAATGTAAATTACGCATAAAAATATATTGTTTTGAATAAAATTAAATACTGTAGTTAATAAAAAAAAGTAAAAAGCATTTGTCTTGTATCAATTTTTTTCAAATTTGAAATTTTTTATTAATCATATTTTATTTTCTTATTTTTTTTTTATGTGAATTTTAAAGTAATTTTACATTGTTGCTTTGCTTTTATGCGATTTTTGCAAAATTACAGTACGTATCCCCCATTTTTCAAGGTAAGTTAAGTCTATTTTTGTGTGATTTCTTTTGTGCGTGTTTTCTGAGGAACCTATCTACCGCATAAAACGAGACCCAAGTGTATTACATTTATCTCTTTTGTCCATAGATAAACAGATTTAATTCTTCTAGTAAGATGATTAAGTTGTGAATTCTTTTTTTTTTCAAGTTAAAATACATATTAATTAAAAACAGGAGAGATAAGAAAAAAAAATCTGAAGTAAAACTTTTGTTTAATTTGTCTGCATAGATCTGTCCTGTAATGGAAAGATTTTGGCTATAGAAATGAGTTTATTGCATTGTTGTCTCTCTTTTCTGTCTGCAGCTGACCCAGAGTGAAAGACCCAAACTTATAAGAAGAAAAATAGAAGCATTTTTCTGATGTAAGTTGCTGTTTAAAAACATTGTTAATAATTGCAAGTATTAAAGCAACTAAGTTTTCAAGAGAGACATGGAAAATAATAACCCCTATAAAGGAATGACCAATAGGAACAAATAGAGCCCAACTTTGTAAGTCCTGACAACACATTCATCACCAGAATATGGATGGTCTGCTTCTAAGAATGTTTCAGTCAGCCAAAAGTTTTATTTAAATGATCTTCTAAAGAGGAGAGGAAAAGAGAATATATCGGAATAGTCATCAAAAAATAAACTCTCATAGTCAATGCTTTCCAAGAGGTCACATTATTATTTCACATTAACTTTGAAAGAGAATCTACATATTTGTACCAAAACTAAGAAAAAGGACAGTTTTTTTTATGAAAATATATCACCAGCTGATAAACTATAGAAATATCTATTGAGACATTAAAGCAAATTGAACAAGAAATATATGCGTGCACATCACGGTAAGTCCAAAGGAAATCAAGGTAGTACATACTTTGAAGTATAAACATAAATAAGCTCAAAAATTCAGAGGTGAGAATACGCTATTTTGTTTATTTGTATTTTTTTTATGTCCATGAGTGCATTAATTGTCTGTGTAATTTCTTTGTTTTTTTGAGATTATTTTTCTTTTATATCTTTGTGTACATACATTTTTTAAATTTTAATATTATTGTATCTGTCAAAAAAATGCTTATTTATTTCATTGAGAAATAGTTTAGCCTTAAAAATAATACATTTGTAATTTAAATTGATACCTACATAGAATTCCTGCTGGAAACTTGGCAACCATTTTATTTTAAATTATCCATTTTCAGGGCCTTCCAATATGGCTGATTTCCAAGTTATTGCATTCAATATTTTCTTTTTTTATTGAAATGATAAAGAAATACAAAAGTCCAAAGATTTATAATTAAAAATTGTACTTCGGGATTAGTGCGGTCATGGTGTAATCGTCCAGCTATAATTATTTTAACTTTGCAAATTATTTTAGCTCATTAGGTTTTTATAATAATTTTGCTGCCCATGTTTGTGATAGCAGAATGCTGTACCTTTCTCCAATGAAAGGGGGGATGTGAATGCTGTAGTTGTGATTTTTCAATACACCATTCTGCCATTGCAAACACTCTCTCCTCTCACAATAGAGAAGGGTACAGCATTTGGCCAGCACTAACATGATCAGTAAAATTATTATGAAAATATAAAGTTCCAGAATAATTCACAAAGTTAAAATAATTATGGCTTATTATGTCAATGGATGATACCAAATTTTTGTCATATTTCAAAAAATTGAACAGCAGAAAAGGGAACGATAAAAAACTGACAATAATACTAGCAATATGTTAACAAATGTTAATTGCAGCTACGTGTTAACTATTCACTTAATATTAAGTGTTCACCACATGTTAATTAACATTTGAACATTAAAATATATTCAAATTTTTTAAAATTAACGCTGAATTTAGAATACATTTATTAATATTTTTTAAATGTTAACAAACTACATATGTTCGACAAAATAATTTCGAGACAAAAAAATGTAAACAAATACTTCACTCCTGAAAATGTATTATTTAAAATAAAATAGCTGGCAAACTTCTGGCAGGGATTTTACATAAGTACCTTTAACTTTTATTGTTATTAAATCATTAATTTTTATTAAAATGTCTATCATCTTATGGTGGTTATAGGTAATATTGATCTAAGAAAAAATAATAATAGTAATGACAGTTGGTTTATCACATAAAAAAAATTAAATGCCATCATATTAAAACTGACTGACAGCCATTAATTATAAATATATCTAATCACATGATCCATTGGCTAACTGATGACTGAATTATAGTGAGAAATATAGATAAACTCTTATTAAAAGTGTATATGCAGGGTAAATAGAGATAATCAGACTGGTACATTTGGTCTAAATAGGGTAGTGTGCATTGAGTGAGAAAGACTTTGAAGACCCTTTATCCAACCCATGTAATATTTATATGATGAATGAAATATTTCCATGGCTTATTATAATAAAGAATAAAAATGAAATTGTATCCATGTAAACAGAGATAACTTTTTTTAGCTTTTGATGTTGCTTAGAAACTATCAATTATTATTAATTGACAATCCCTGAGGCTAATGAGTTTTCTCATTAACTTATAATATACATACATATTGCAATTGAATGTCTGTAGAAAATACAGTGCACTGTTCAAATCTTCTGGACTTTTTTTCAGCTAATCTAGAAATCCTTTATATTCATCGCTCACTGCATGAACTCCATTACAGACTGCTGCAATTATATTGTAAATAAGTATTTTACATTTCTCTAAAACAATTTCAGAATAATCAAAACTAATTTCTCTAATTGTTCTGGATTAAGAAATTATTTTATTATTTCTTCTTTTCTTGTGGTGGAATAGCAAATATAAGTTATCAATATCTTCATTCTTCTGAAAGTTGCCTCATTGAAATGAATGCTAAATTTATTTGTCTGAGAGCAAATAATAAATTTTTTTAAATATCTTCAGACATTTCATTGGACATTGTACTGTGTTACTACTTGGCAGAATATTTTTAAATATTAGATCTAGTTTCATTTAACATTTCAGGACTTATTATCTCCCTTACTGGAGCTACATGAAACTATTTACATATTCTCCTTCTGCAATTAAAAATGATATGTTGTAAAGTGCTTCTATTTCATCTACACAATTTTTTAGAAGTGGATAGTTTTAAAAATGACACAAATTCCATTTTGGAACATATAAAAATTCCTTTTTTAAATTTTTAAAATACTCTAAATTATTATTTTTTTTTATGGTGAGACTTTCTTTCAATGGGTTCTTTCATCTTTGATGACTTCATAGCATCACTAATGAATGTTTTCCTAATGATGTAAGATAGAGAAAATGTCTCATTTGTAGATGTAGAAATAAACCTTAAGATTAGACATTCTTTGGGAATATTGCCAGCACTAAAAATAATCAAAACTAATGAAGCAATCCTGCCTGACAAATTATTATTCATATATATATTCCTTTTGAATTGCTTGAAAAATTCAGTCTTTTCTTAATTTAAAGGGGGGTGGGTGGTGACTGAAATAATATAGCTGTGGAATGTTTAATATATATGTATATATAATATAGGAGATTTGAGCACAGACTTTTAAGCTCCCTTCAGCCATCCACTCTATCTCACACAATGGATACACATGACCACACATATGTGAAAAAAATAAATGATCTCCAATATACATATTTTGTGCTAAATCAGCATTCATCAGTTGCTCCAGATCATCTCCTGCATAATCAGTGCTCAGTTTATATTAAGATAGCAAATCTTCACACTTTAATGGACAGGCTTCAATATACTCAACCTTCAAATTCCTTTCTAATGCCAATATTATTGCCATGTCCATACTGATCATCATTTTGACTCCACATGTATAGGGTCTTGTTTATTTAGATAAGGAGAAGAGGGATAGGCAGTCTAGATGTAACATGGGCATGATAATAATATTGACATTAGCAAGCAATTTGGGCATTCTACCTTCAGAATTTTAATGGTATTGATGGCCGAAGAGTTGGAGAGTGGAGTAGATTAACACCTTTCCATTAAAGTGTGAAGATTTGCTATTTTAATATAAACAAAGCACTGCTTATGTATACATGTGGGAGATGATCTTGACCAACTGATGAGTGCTGGTTCCACACAAAATATGTCTACTGAAGATCTTTTATCTTTTTCATGTGTGTGGTCATGTGTGTCGATTGTATGAGATACAGTGGATGGCAGAAGGGAGGTTAAAAGTCTGTGTTCAAATTCCCTATATTTCATTTAGATTCCAGGTATACAAAATATACTTGTATTTAAAATATTGTATATATTGTAAGGATCGCTATAGCTCTCATCTCTATCCTTACCATTAAATGCATTTAACATAAATATATACGTGGATGTGTTGATTTATAAAAGCTAATACGTCTATTGAACATTTTAAGTTGATGATATGTAATGGTATGAATAAAATTATATTGTAGTTTAATGAACTGGAAATGCTTGAAACAAAATCATAAATTTGTTACTAAATTTCATTTTATGAATATTTTAAAATAACCTTTGACAAAACGACATTGTTCAAACAACTGAAAAAGTTTTGTAAAAAAAAAAGAAGCCCATTTTATAATGTAGTGTTGTAATGCGAAGGGGAGATGAAAACTTGATAGAACATATGCAGTAACTACAACAACAACCTTTTTTTTTCTAATGGCTGGAAAAATTAAAAACATGTATAGAAAAAGTTATACGCAAGATTTTCTTTTCTTTATTCGTTAATGACAGTAAGTCAGATAATTTGATAAGTATATTTTGGTAAAAACATTTTTCAACATTTTAAAGAAAGAATAATTGGACAAGCAAGGATGCATAAAACTGTAAGTTGTTTAATTTGATATATACATGTAGAAAAAGAAAAAAGTAAAACTGAAACGGACGAATATTACTATGCTTCCATTGGAATTGAACTTTTACATGAACTATGGAAATTAAAGAATTAAATAAATTATAATCAGTTGATTGAAACATAATATGTACCAAGATTTTTTATTTATTTATTTTATTTATAAGTTTATTGAACTATTCGTTGTGAGACATGTGAAAAGAAATTTATTCACGTAATCAAGCGTTTGATAATTCTAAGACTGTTGAAAGTTTAGACTTAATAACGTTTATTATCCAAAAATTGACTTTAATCATATTTTGTTTATTATATAGCTATAATGTGCTCAGTGCTGATATAAAAGAAAATTTATATATATATACTAGTGTAAGAATGATGCAGGTGTGCTAAAAGTTGTTGTGAGAGGTCAAGGCAACTCAGATGGTTTTTGAAGAGGGTGATGAACACGATCTATAGGTGTGAATACCTACCATCACTTATATATATGTATATAATGGCTACCAAATATTATGTGAAGTTTTATATATCAATTGTGAAAGTTGCTAAATCAAGGATTATCCAAACTACTTGGTCAGCTTATGGGAGATGGATAAATCATTGAAGACACTAATTTGAAAAATGGAGCAAGTATAAGAGATGCTGAAAATTCCCAATTTATAATGAATTTTTCTATTTAAAAGAAGATACTCATGTTGATCAAGATATTTACAGAATCATTCATAAATGTATGTTGATATGTAACTGTTTGTTTGTTGTGGTTGAGATGCTGATGTTATAAATTTTGTAAGGTTTTCTCTCCTTTATTTTTTTTATACTTCCATATTGGATTTTTGACCTGGAAGTACCGAAAGAATTTAAATGTATGCATTTCATGATGTAAAATGTATTTTTGAAATAAAAAAATATATAAATGGTTCTATTAGAAGAAAAAGAAGAACTGGGCTATGATGAAATGAGTATATAGGAAGGTAAGACTTACTCTTTGACACATTAAAGACATAACATTTAGTAACAAAGTTAATTATTAATCAAACCCATATTAACCACTTATTAACAAGTTACATACTAACCATTACTTATAAGTACATATAATTAATTAAATCAATTGATGGCAATTCCAGTTCTCATAACTCATAATAGTCATAAACGAACTCATTAATTCAACTATAATATACAAAATAATAATTTGTATATTAATATGATGATATCATATTTATTTATTTTTTTTAAAAGAAAAGATAAAAACCATGTCATTTATTTAGATAGTATTAATGATCGTAAATTATTTCTTTTTATATGATGGCATGAATGGATGCCGATGTATACCAAGAATGACACATAGTTGATGATATTATTATTTTATGTATTTATATTTTATATATATATATATATATTTTATTTGGATGAGATTATGCAGAAGTGGTAGGAATCATATTTATAGTGTTTTAAAGTGTATGTTTATATATTTAAATGTGTTATATTAAGTTAAAATAAATTTATTAATTTAAATTGATCTTACATCAAGGGTTGTATGTAATTTGTTGACAATACATCACGGAATTTACGTATCTCTTGATATGGAAACATACATGTAATATGTACCTAATAAGTGTACTATATGAACCATAATGTCAAGTCATTGCTCACATTGGCTAGATAGATATTTATAAATTATACCTGAACAGAGTAACTACTCAGATTACAACTGGGCTTGAATTCTGGGAATCTAATGGAGTGACATGAAAATTGGGTGGATCCTGTATATATTACCAAATGAGTCTGGGTTGAATGGTAGTAAAGATCTATTTTGGCTGTAGTTGCTGGATCTTTCCAATTTTCCATGGACGGCCGACTTTTTGTTTCAGTATATACCATGGAATGAATTTAGGTAAATGGTTGAGGGTGGGTCATTGGTCCATTACAATATATATATATATTAAATACTGCTTACCACTATGCTAGTAATTATAAACAAAATAGAAAATTATATAATAGCCAAAGAACAAAATTTTGCTAAAATTTCTTTCAAGACATGGTTTCGTCTACTAACAAATAGATTTTTAAAAATGAAACTCACAAAGTACCTATAACGTGTATATACAAAACAAAATAGTCTTCTCATCATTCACCTTCCAATTTCCTTCAGTGTCAAAGGAAAAAATTTATTAACAGGATTTCTTTTACTCTTCTTTTATTTCACTTCTTTCATAAAAGCTAATCTCTGCATTCTCAGATAATATTTTATGACTTGTATTTAGTTCATGAATATACAAAGTCAAGTTATGATATTGGTTTTCGGTTTTGTGTATTCATGAACTAAATATAGACCATAAAATATTTTTTGACAATGCAGAGGTTAGCTTTTATAAAAGAAGTGAAATAAAATAAGAGCAAAATAAAGTCTGGTGATAAATTTTGTTGAATCTGAGGTTATCAATCTCATGAAGACATCCTTTGATGTTAAAGGAAGTTGGTTTTTGAAATGCATGATGGGAAGGCTATCTTGTTGAAATTCACTTAAAAAGGTCTTATTTCTTGATGTTAAAGGAAGTTGGTTTTTGAAATGCATGATGGGAAGGCTATCTTGTTGAAATTCACTTAAAAAGGTCTTATTAATAGATGAAACCATAGTTGTGGAAGAATTTTAATAAGTTGTTTTTTTTTTGGCTCATATTTTAATGTTATATGATTTTCTATTTTATTTTATTTGCACAAATTAATACATTTGTATAAGCCGTATCTATTGTAAAATATAAAACTAATATATGTTTAAATTATGACTTTATTTTTTGCACTCTAAATATATATTATAACTCTGCTTACCAAAACAAGAGATATTGTTACATGTGTTTACATGAATAGTAGTTGAGCCTAAAAGGACTACGACCATACTATACAACTTGCTAGCTACACTAAAACACTTAGGAAAACATCTGAACAATATACAAATTTAAGAACAAATGCATTTAAGTAAGAAATATTTACAAAAGTAAATAAATATAATAAGGCAACATAAATCTTGTTTAATCAGTCCCCAGTTAGTTACTAATAGTTCATCAACTCCCAAAAGATCCCTAAAAATTCTTTACTTAAACAACTTCTGCAGCTCACCCCATTGTCCTACATGTTTTAGAGTGGTGGTAAAGTTCAGACTAAGTTCCTTGGATTGAGTTCAGTATCTGGCATTTTTTGTCTACTCAAACTTCTTATAAATTCCAAGCAATAAAGCCATTTGATAATTTATTTAATTGACCCCATGGGTAACTCTACCATTAATGATCAATGTAAGACAAATAATTAGTATTGGAACTAAAATGGAACACTAGGTGATATAAAGAGCATTATCACCTGAAGGTGACTGATTCATGCAAAACACATCATGAAAATAAAAAATAAAAAAATAGTTATATATCACATAACCCCACTTCTTTTTTTAAGCTTGTAAAATATGAACGAAGAGCTTTTCTAATTGTTCAACAAGGTTTGTGATAAATGCTTAGTAAGAGAAAGCATTTAAAATATCTCTATCTGAATCCTCCCACCTGACCAATGGTTTCATGTTTTTGACACTCTTCAGTGAGGTGCTAGGATAGTTTCAGACACTAGATCTAAAAATATCAACCCAAAGCCAACATTTAGCTAAGAGTTAACCATTGAGTAGAAATTCTCAAATTTTCAGATACTTAAATGCCTTCAAACCCAGCTATCTAACTCAAATAGCTATATGGGGCTGAGAGATCATCAGCCAAACCATATATTGGTAGTCTTAGCAATATAACATCACTTAAGACTTAAAGCAAAGACTATACATAGTCAATAAAAATAGTTATAAATCACATGACCTCACTTCTTTTTTTAAATACAAATTAGTTTGCGTATATATTATAATCCATTGTAAATAAGGCAATTACTCAGCATTTAAATTGCAGTCCATATTTAAATAAGCTTTAAAAAACCTCCATTTTTTATTATACCATTTTTTCTTCTCTCTTAATAACCCATTCACAATTGCTAAAGTTTTGACTTTTATCTCATTTTTACTTTGTTAATTAAAAAAAAAAAAGAAAACAAGTAAATAGTTCTAATTTTTAAAAATGTCAGTTGAGAGATAAAGTATTTAGAAAATAGCAATTTATATTCGTTTCGTCATTCTTTAAATGGCTTAACATGTTTGAAGCTGTTATTTTGAAAAGATTGACAGAAAATAATCTATTTAAAAATTTGTTCAAGAGACAATGTAAAAATAAAACTAGAAGATTATCTGTAAGATAAAAAAAAATAATAGAATGCTTCATTATTTGGGAGATCACGTGATTAAGTGTAGATTGTCTGCATATAGATTTGGGCTCTCCATCATCAGATTTTCAATTGCATGGATGACTGAACAGTTGGAGTTTGGAGTGGATCGAAGCCTGTCCATTAAAGTATGAGGGTTTGCTATATTAATATAAATTGAGTACTGATTATATATATATGTATGGGAGATGATAATCTGGACCAATTAATGAATGATGGTTCAGCACAAAATACGTGTATTGGTCATTATTTATCTTTTCTACATGTGTGTGGTTATGTGTGTCAGTGATATGAGATAGTGTGGATAGTTGAAGGGTGCTTGAAAGTCTGTGTTCAAATCCCCTATATTTACAATTAAGCTCCAGGTATATCAAGAATGGCTGTATTTCAAATCTTGCATATAGAAAAGATAAACAGAAATACAGATATAAGCTATATTATTGTTTATCTTTGGTTTTGTTTAATACAGTAATACAATTTAAATATTAAAATTTCCTTCCACGTCTTCTTACTTGCATTGCTGAATTATATATATTATAATATACCATATACTCCATAATTTATAGCACTTTTAACATATGATCTATTTTATCTCCTCTTGCTTACAGTTTCAACTTTGATGATGACTGCTGGAAAGTTGAAACTGTAAGAAAGAAGAAATAAAATAAATCATATGTTAAAAGTGAATTGTGAAGTGTAAATTATGAAGTATGTGGTATATTATAGTATATTAATTTAAATATAACTGGTCAAAGAATGAATTAAGTTGACAAAAGACCAACTGTTCCATATAAAATGTTTGAACATGGAGAGAATAATTAACAAACTATTAAATTACATAAATTTGTGTATAAGTTTAGAATAAGTATAAATGGGATTTAATTTATTAAATTATGACTACTCTGAGCGAGATGATAGGAAGCATAAATTCAAGGAAGCATTGGTTTATTGGTAATATCTCCCATGCTATAAACAAAAAAGATTTCTGTGTTCCCTTGTCAAAAACATAGAATATGTAAATAGAGAATTTGCATGATATGCAAATGATGAACATTATGATTCTGATTGTTAGCATCGAAAGCATGCTCAGCAAATTACAACAATAATAAAACTGTGTTATATTTTTTTGGTTAATTATTCAAAACATTTATGAATATAAATGAGCACAAGAAAAGAGAAATAATATTTTTTCAAATTATAAATTATATATAGGACTGAATTCAAATTATTGAGCTAGACCTCTACTGGTGAGTAGTGGAACTATCTTCAAATGTCCAGACTAACACCCATGAATATTTCCTGTTGTTTTATAGAAAATGTGACTCATTAAAGAATAAATACTGCTTCATATATAAACAATTTTATTTGTTTTTTCCTCTATGCTTACCTTTCTCTCCACTTTTGGATCATACTATTTTCAGTAATTTCTAATGATGTAGGAACCAGTTATTATCAAATTTGCATGTAAATTGCCATTCTGCACTGATTAGTAGACTTACAGGTTTGCACCTTTTTTCTACCCTTTAAATTATACTAGCTGCTCTGATTCTAATCTTATCTATTTTTTGCACATACCCAAAGTTTTCAACATTGGTAATTGTAAAGATGGCAGCTGATTGGAAAATTGTTCATTATATTAGAGCATCAGTCAGTCCAAACCATAGAGAGTTGCTGCAGAACTGAAATTTGGACAAAACTTTTGCCCAACAAATGTTTAAACAATCCTATTTAAAAATCTTCCATCCACTTTCAACCACAAAAGTAGAATCATCGAGAAAGTGTTGCATATCACAAAACCTGGTAAGATAACTATGTTTCTTACTTATTCATATATGTAATAGAAATAGTCATAATAACAAGATTGGCAAAAGAGATAGGCAATAGTTAGTGATGATGATCATAACAAAAAATGTGCCACCTCTGCTTGATATGACTTCCTAAAGACTGACCAGGGGTGCAGTATATGTAGCTAAAATGTCATAAAAGTTTAAGATTGATATTGCTGGTCTTACTAGACTTTTGCATATAAAGGAGGTTTAATTAACCATCCAGATGGCTACAAGTATAAAAAAATTACATGTGTTACAATAGCTGTGAATTGTAGCTTGGTATCTATATAAAGAATGTGTCAGTGAAAAATTAATTATATTATAAATTGATGGCCACTTTGATACATGTGTTCACTTTTTTTCAATGTTTACAAAGTTCCAGGAGAAGAAAGCTTTTAGTTATTACACAGTATTATTGTATTAGTATCAATAGAGGAATGTTTTTTGACTTGGAGTATTTGAACCACATGTCACTATCAAGAGAAATGTAAGTTCAATGGTATTGGTTATAGTACTATTGACTCTGAATGTGAAGGCTCTATTATTAATAATTCATTTCACTGCATTTATACAAAACCAATGATATTTTATGAAGGGTATTATCATTATGAATCAAAATGTAAGAGAATTTGCTACACATTAACAGACATGGGCTGTTGGACATGGTGGAGATTAGAACACCCCAAAGTTAAAATAATAATAACATTACAAAATAAATCCAATTTCAAACATATTAGTATGAAATTGGAGTTTTATTTTTTAGCACAATTATGCCATCTAGTGTAAACTTTGGTCATGTCACCACAGAAAAGAGATTTATTAAGCATTACTATCTGCCATCTATTGATTGCCGAAGCTTACATTAGGTGAAAATTTGCTGCTTAACATTATTATGTATGTATTAAGTGAATAAGATCATGTGATGAAATTTGAGTTTTATTTTTGAAAGTCACTTGCAACTAATTATAATATTTTAGTTGCTGTAAAACACCAGGATATATTTTTAGGCTTAGGAATTGCTTAAAGAGTGTACTGTGATTGCATTATTGATAATTTAGCCTTTAAAAAAAAAACATGACATTTCTGTTAAAGGAGAGTTTTAAATATAGAAGTTCAGCAGCTATTGAAATTTTTTTATTATGATTGGTCAATTAAAACTGTATATATATATATAAAGATACATTCAATTGCAGATTTGGGATATTTAAAAAAAAAATTAAAGTGCTGAAAGTAACAATTAGACTTAATATATATATATTCTATTAAATTAATATATAACACTTTTTCATATAATAATAATGATGACTTGAACATATAAGAGTAGATCTTGATATTTTGAATAGTAATATCAGAATGCAGATGATTGTTTTACAATTTAGATTTGGAAAAGATAATCTAGATCATGGATGACAAACTATGATTCATGAGCCAACTATGGCTTTTTGATCCCATTCTCATAGCTCCTTTTATTAGGATAAACACAAACACATTTTTTATTTCCTCTTGTAATTTGTAAATAAATATTTTGATAGCTTTAGAAGAGGAAAAATGTGCATTACATCAGCTGTTTCTTGAATTCGATCTTTTATAGAATAGTATTTATTGTATATGGTGAATATTTAAATATTAGAAATTCGTGAATAAATCAAACTCATTTTTTATTTGTTTACTTTTTTAGAGAATTTTTATTTTTTTTAGAATGCATACAGATTCTATTACTAAAATAAATGTTCATATATATCCACTGCCATTCACAATTTCTGTATTTTTCATGAATATATTTTTCAGCTCTTTCCTTGTGGCTCCCTATTACAGAGTGGAGAGGGGAATTATCTCTTTTCTTGTGGCTATTTAAGGGGGGGGGGGTTAAACAGAATGGCTCTTTGTATTAAAAAATCTGCCAAGCCCTGTTCTAGATGAAGTTAAATCTCAAAAAGTAGAATACATTAACATCCAAGAGCAATTCACTTCATCCTACTGTAGCGGTATCTACTGTAAACCTGAAGAAGTAATAAACACCAGTTATATAAGACCATATTATATTGTTGTTGTCAATACGTTAACTTGGGAAAGTTATTAATTTTTTTAGGAATATATGAACCCATGAAGTTGATTGCCTGATTTTTGTAGAATATTATCATTATCCACAGCTGCAAAAATACTTTTCAACTTCATTGCAGTTTTTTTTTTCAAATTTAGATATGGTTTTGATTGTTATGTAATACAAGAAAATACTGAAACCCAAAATAGGTCTTATATTTACATATATAACAATTTGTTAAAAATACTTGACTCATTCAATGGTAGTTCTTGGACTATCTGGTGATTGTCCTAGAGGCTTATTAATAGTATACAACTTCTTTTTGAAGGTATGGGAGAAAGGTCTGGAAAATTTTACCAGTGTTAATTTTAGTTCTAACTTTGTTTACAATTTCTACAATAGTGGTATTTAATATTTAAACACATGTAAAGTATTTATATTTTAATCTAGATGTAATTAGAGGGTTTGAACCCAGACTTTCAAGATCCCTTCAGTCATTCACTACATCTTATACAACTAATACACATGACCACATACATGGAAAAAAGATAAATGATCTTGAATATACATATTTTGTGCTGAGCCAGCACTCATCAGTTGGTCCGGATCATCTCTCTCTCTCACACACACACACACACACACATATATATATATATATAATCAAGGCTTCAATCTTGTCCATGGATGGCTTAAGAAAGAGCAGAAAAGATAAAAGCCTGTCCATTAACATTTAAGATTGTAATGTTCTTAATAGATTAACCACAGGAAACAATTATTAATTAGTGAAATATAAGATGTGTTAGTGCAAAATTAGAATCAAAAACTACTAAGAAAGACAGTGCTAGCTGTTGATATTCCTAATCTTCAGAAATATTTCAAGGAATTTAAGTTAGACCTTGCAAGGTGTTTTAATATACTAACAGACTTTGAAGTTGGTTCAAACTTGATTATAATCAATAAGAAGATAAACTGATACAATATTAAAAATGGCATGAAATATAGTTCTTACAAAATATCATCAAAGTATAAAACAACATCTTAGGAATAAAAAAAATGATCTGCAATAATGAGAAAGTTGGAACTACTACTACAAAGAGAAATGATATCATAAAATCTGTATATAAAGAATTACATAGTGATAAAGAACAAGAAAGAAAATAGTCCCTAAAGTTATTACATCATTTGAATTGTCCAGAATTTTAGATGAAGAAGTGAGATTTGCAATTAAATCTATGACATGTTGGAATTATATTATTGATATTTTAAAAAAAGTATGTGAAAAAGTAGAACTTTTTTGGCAAAGTTATATACCATGTGTATTGAAACAGATATACTGTTCCTCATATAAATATTCAATAACCCCCCCCCATTCAAAAATGTCTAGCGTGACTCAGTCTAATTGGGAACGCAATAAAGCTGTGATTTGTTTAAAAAAATCATATTTTTAATTTTGTGATTGATGGATTTGAATAAAATGTTATGTCATCTTATTTTTTTTTATCTGTCTCAATAAAAAAAAAAAGAAATTAATTATCCAATCATTAAAAAGAAAAAAAAAAGATACTTGGGTTAAACTGAGGCAGTATTCAAATTAGGCACGTCGTCGGAAGAAAAGAACTTTTTTTTTCTCTCGTCTTACACAGAGAGGCAGAACATATTAAATTTTTTTTTAAAAAAAAAAGTGTATTACTTAATTCTTTTGACACATTAAAATATAGCTTTAACAAAACGTGAAAATGGAAAAAGAAAGCTTTGCTAGAGGAATTATAATGACAATGGGGTAAATTAGCGGCTTCACTCTCTCCACGCTGTGCCATGACTTTCCATAGATGAAATAACCCGCCTTCTTTTGAGTAAACTAGACTGCAAAACTGGAAGGTAATTATGTTATAGGAATGTTTAGACATCTTTATCATAAATTATAAATTGACATCATGAAATATCTACATAAAAATTATTTTTATAAAATATTAAAACATTTTTATCATATGTTATGAAGTGAAGTTATGAAACGGTTGCATACGTTTTGTTTAATAAAATATTAAGACATCTTTATCATACGTTATAAAGTGAAGTTATGAAATAATTACATAGAATTTGTTTTATAAAATATTAAAACATCTTTATCATACGTTATAAAGTGAAGTTATGAAATAATTACGTAGAATTTATTTTGTAAAATATTAGAACATGTTTATCATACGTTATAAAATGAAGTTATGAAATAGTTATACGCAAATTTATTTATAAAAATATTTGAACGTATTTACTATATGGATTAGAAATGCTTTAATTGCATATTACTTCTATCTGGGTAATGTAACAGAGCTTATGTGTATGAATATACTTTTATATTTGACTAAATTAGAAATGCTTCAATTACTAAATGATAAATGCTCCACAAGCCAAACAGAGTTTATGTATATGAATATACTTTTATATTTGACTAAATTAGAAATGCTTTAATTACTAAATGATAAATGCTCCACAAGCCAAACAGAGTTTATGTGTATGAATATACTTTTATATTTGACTAAATTAGAAATGCTTCAATTACTAAATGATAAATGCTCCACAAGCCAAACAGAGTTTATGTGTATGAATATACTTTTATATTTGACTAAATTAGAAATGCTTTAATTACTAAATGATAAATGCTCCACAAGCCAAACAGAATTTATGTATATGAATATACTTTTATATTTGACTAAATTATAAATGCTTCAATTACCAAATGATAAATGCTCCACAAACCAAGAATTGCTGAGTTTAAATGTTTACCAATCAATAATAATTCATAAAATAATGAAATGCTGTATAAATCATAAATGCTTGACTGCTTCTAAGGTTCTTCTCTTAAATGAATTCAAAATGAACTATTGTTGAATTAGAATATTTCCAAGCTTCTTCTCATAAATGAATTCAAAATGAACTATTGTTGAATTAGAATATTTCCAAGCTTCTTCTCATAAATGAATTCAAAATGAACTATTGTTGAATTAGAATATTTCCAAGCTTCTTCTCATAAATGAATTCAAAATGAACTATTGTTGAATTAGAATATTTCCAAGCTTCTTCTCATAAATGAATTCAAAATGAACTATTGTTGAATTAGAATATTTCCAAGCTTCTTCTCATAAAGGAATTCAAAAATGAACTATTGTTGAATTAGACTGTTTCCAAACGTCTTCTCATAAATGAACTTGTAAATGAACTATTGATAAAAAAAAGAACTGCTTCTAGCTCTTTCATAAGTAAAATGAAGATGAGTTATCATGTGGATAGAAATGAACTTCGTTAGAAATTGCAAATTAATTGTTATTTAATAAATTTTTTTTTGTTACTAAAAATTAAATTGGTTATCCAGTTGTCCAATTCTGTTTTGTTTTATTGCATCACTCATCAGTTATAGCACTTGTTCATGAGAATCTCATGCTTTCTGAGCTACGTCTGACATAACTAGACCTAGGCAAGTCAGGTTGTAGTGAGACGGAACTCTAATGGCGCTTTTTGGGAAACCAAACATAGAAATATTTAGATGTTTCCAGTCTCTATGGTACTACATCCTCTGATGAGCAGGAAATATTGTTGTAGGAGGCATTAACATCTGCATTAGGAATGTCAATTGATAGTTCCTTCCTACAGCATGCTCATCAGAAAATTGTTACAACTGACGTAATAAAAGGGTTGTATGGGGGTCCAGTTACATTTGGCGCCCAACATGGGGCCTTATCTGGCTAGCCTACTCATAGGCCGGTTAATTTGCCACCCTACTGTGAGGTCCGATCTAGCTAGCCTACTCATAGGCATAAGCAGATCACGATTCTGTGATATGAACAGTGCATATGATGTAGTGATGTAATTTGTTCAGGAAGGATGGAAAAATAAAAGTTTAAAAGAAAAACAACACAAAAATGAATGGCATAAAGAATGAAACAGGCATTTCAAAGAAGATGGAGTAAAGTCATGGTGTGGATGGAGAGAGAAGCTTAATAAAGTTGAAATAAAAAAAAATACCACTAAACTAGAATAAAATATTGATGAAAACCAGATCAAAAACAAAAAAAATGATGAATACAGAAAGCATAGAGGATCCTCCTGAGAAAGAAGATAAACAAGAAGCTAAAGCAGATGAGGAATCAGAGAAAACAGGGGAGACGTCTACATTAGCCCAGTTATTGGAAATTATAAAAGCAGACCAAAAGAAAAGAGACAAACAAAGAGAAGAAGATATCAAACAGAGAGAAGATAACCAAAAAAGGGATAAACAGAGAGAAGAAGATAACCAAAAAAGGGATAAACAAAGAGAAGAAGATAACCAAAAAAGGGATAAACAAAGAGAAGAAGATATCAAACAGAGAGAAGAAGATAACAAGCAAGCAATAGAAGTAAACCAAAGAATAGAAAAACAAATTATGGAAGCAGTGGAAAATCAAAATGAAAAGTTCAACCAGTTGATAAAGGAGATAATTCAGTCTAAAAAATTGGATGAGGAGGAAACTTTGGAATTTCCAACCAAAGATATTTTAAAGGAATCACAAATTGAATATCCTATTACTGATGAAGCAAAATTTGAGATTGTTAAAAAGGAAGAAATTGAAATTACAAAGGGTGATCTTCAAATTGTCAGTCTACCTTCAGGAAAACTTATGATTGTGGAATATACCTCTAAAATTGAAAAGAAAGAAGCAGTATATACAGAAGCTGAGACTGAAATATCAAACACAGCAAAAGAGTTTCAAATGGATGAAAATAAATCTAATAAAGCAAAATTAAAATCTTCTGATCTTCAAGAAGATGAAAAACATGAAAATGAACATAATCAAAAACTTAATTCTCATATAACTAAGGAACTGTCCAATATAGAAGAAAATGTTTCAGAAAAATTGTCTGATATATGCTATGAAATAGTAACAGAGATAGAGAAAGAAACCATAAAATGGAAAGAAAAGTGTGTTAGTCCTCAGCCATATATAAAAATTATAAACAAAAGCTTAATAAACTCAAATCAAAAATTGAGTACAGAAAAAAAATATATAAAGACAGTTATTAAAAATATAGTTGCTTACGCAGGAAAAGACACCAAAAAGGAATCTGAAAACTCGGGATTTATCAGTGTGAAAGAAATTAAACAACAAGAAACCTTTACAAATACCAAAAAAATAATTACTATGGCAGAAGAACCATTTAAAAAGAAACTTTTATGTAAAAATGAAGTACCACCATGGAAGAGGAACAGGAGAAAATTCACAGATGGTGTTCATGGTCCATATCGGACGCGTATAATTAGAAGATCAAACAGTAACAAGGATCTCCAAAGAAAATACAGAAGTGAAGAAGCAAGACACCACAGTAATGTTAAACATGATAAATTTTCAACAAAGAGACGATCCAGAAGTATGTCACCTCATAATACAAAAGAGGACTATAGGAGAACTGATCATGATCCTCAGTCTCCCAAACCAGGTTGCAGTTATAATTCAGAATAAAATAGAGATAGCTGATGGGAAAAGTTTGTGAGTGTGGTGTAGTGATGCATGAACTTGTGTTTTTCATGTTGAGATGGTGGATGATTGAGCGGAGCTGCTTGGATGCATTGTGTTATGATGCTCCGAAGTATATGCTCGGCACTATCCAGACCTGGATGTTGTGCTCCAAGAGTAGTCCAGCAGTGCATATATATAGGTCTCATGTATAGGCCTTGGTCTCATGAATAGGCCAAATAATAGCCCCTAAGACTCACCGAAGCTGAGCAGGGTTGGCTGAGTGCCAAATTGTTTTTTTTTTCTCTGGCTCCTATTCTTGGTTGGATGATACTTCTAGGTACAAGAGAGGTAGTGCTTAAAAATGAGATATTTTCTCGTGACATCATGGGGCGGTGCATGCTGGTAGTTTGTGCTTGGCCGTCTACTTATCCTGGCATTGGAGGCTATAGTTCATGTATTCACTTTTCCAGCTCATCTTACCCATTCATCAGCATATCTAAAACCAGGCAGTACTGAGAAATAATGTGTATAGTATATGGAATGAAATCGTACTTCCAGGCGATTTCATCCCAAAATTTGGTGAGGGGTAATGAAACAGATATACTGTTCCTCATATAAATATTCAAAAGATCCCCCCCCCATTCAAAAATGTCTAGCGTGATTCAGTCTAATTGGGAATGCAATAAAGCTGTGATTTGTTTAAAAAAAATCATATTTTTAATTTTGTGATTGATGGATTTGAATAAAATGTTATGTCATCTTATTTTTTTTTTATCTGTCTCAATAAAAAAAAAAGAAATTAATTATCCAATCATTAAAAAGAAAAAAAAAGATACTTGGGTTAAACTGAGGCAGTATTCAAATTAGGCACGTCGTCGGAAGAAAAGAACTTTTTTTTTCTCTCGTCTTACACAGAGAGGCAGAACATATTAAATTTTTTTTTTAAAAAAAAAGTGTATTACTTAATTCTTTTGACACATTAAAATATAGCTTTAACAAAACGTGAAAATGGAAAAAGAAAGCTTTGCTAGAGGAATTATAATGACAATGGGGTAAATTAGCGGCTTCACTCTCTCCACGCTGTGCCATGACTTTCCATAGATGAAATAACCCGCCTTCTTTTGAGTAAACTAGACTGCAAAACTGGAAGGTAATTATGTTATAGGAATGTTTAGACATCTTTATCATAAATTATAAATTGACATCATGAAATATCTACATAAAAATTATTTTTATAAAATATTAAAACATTTTTATCATATGTTATGAAGTGAAGTTATGAAACGGTTGCATACATTTTGTTTAATAAAATATTAAGACATCTTTATCATACGTTATAAAGTGAAGTTATGAAATAATTACATAGAATTTGTTTTATAAAATATTAAAACATCTTTATCATACGTTATAAAGTGAAGTTATGAAATAATTACATAGAATTTATTTTGTAAAATATTAGAACATGTTTATCATACGTTATAAAATGAAGTTATGAAATAGTTATACGCAAATTTATTTATAAAAATATTTGAACGTATTTACTATATGGATTAGAAATGCTTTAATTGCATATTACTTCTATCTGGGTAATGTAACAGAGCTTATGTGTATGAATATACTTTTATATTTGACTAAATTAGAAATGCTTCAATTACTAAATGATAAATGCTCCACAAGCCAAACAGAGTTTATGTGTATGAATATACTTTTATATTTGACTAAATTAGAAATGCTTTAATTACTAAATGATAAATGCTCCACAAGCCAAACAGAATTTATGTGTATGAATATACTTTTATATTTGACTAAATTAGAAATGCTTCAATTACTAAATGATAAATGCTCCACAAGCCAAACAGAGTTTATGTGTATGAATATACTTTTATATTTGACTAAATTAGAAATGCTTTAATTACTAAATGATAAATGCTCCACAAGCCAAACAGAATTTATGTATATGAATATACTTTTATATTTGACTAAATTATAAATGCTTCAATTACCAAATGATAAATGCTCCACAAACCAAGAATTGCTGAGTTTAAATGTTTACCAATCAATAATAATTCATAAAATAATGAAATGCTGTATAAATCATAAATGCTTGACTGCTTCTAAGGTTCTTCTGTTAAATGAATTCAAAATGAACTATTGTTGAATTAGAATATTTCCAAGCTTCTTCTCATAAATGAATTCAAAATGAACTATTGTTGAATTAGAATATTTCCAAGCTTCTTCTCATAAATGAATTCAAAATGAACTATTGTTGAATTAGAATATTTCCAAGCTTCTTCTCATAAATGAATTCAAAATGAACTATTGTTGAATTAGAATATTTCCAAGCTTCTTCTCATAAAGGAATTCAAAAATGAACTATTGTTGAATTAGACTGTTTCCAAACGTCTTCTCATAAATGAACTTGTAAATGAACTATTGATAAAAAAAGAACTGCTTCTAGCTCTTTCATAAGTAAAATGAAGATGAGTTATCATGTGGATAGAAATGAACTTCGTTAGAAATTGCAAATTAATTGTTATTTAATAAATTTTTTTTTGTTACTAAAAATTAAATTGGTTATCCAGTTGTCCAATTCTGTTTTGTTTTATTGCATCACTCATCAGTTATAGCACTTGTTCATGAGAATCTCATGCTTTCTGAGCTACGTCTGACATAACTAGACCTAGGCAAGTCAGGTTGTAGTGAGACGGAACTCTAATGGCGCTTTTTGGGAAACCAAACATAGAAATATTTAGATGTTTCCAGTCTCTATGGTACTACATCCTCTGATGAGCAGGAAATATTGTTGTAGGAGGCATTAACATCTGCATTAGGAATGTCAATTGATAGTTCCTTTCTACAGCATGCTCATCAGAAAATCGTTACAACTGACGTAATAAAAGGGTTGTATGGGGGTCCGGTTACAGTATAAATGATAAAAATGTGCCAAATGAATGGACAAATGTAATAATACAGATTTTAAAAAAGTGGTTAGAAAAATATTAGAATTACAGACACACAAAATCTTTACCAAAATAATTATAACTCATCAAACTTTGAATTCAAATCAACTAAAAGAGTCATCTGATTTTATTACAAAGGATCACATCCAAATGTTCATAGATGTTGTAAAAAGGGCTATTAAATATGAATTACCATTATGCTTTGGATTTATAGATTATGAAAAGGTATTTGATTTTATGAACATTTTTACAGTGATTAAAGTATTTGATCATCAATATGTAGATCCAGGATAAAATCCTATTCTGAAAGATATATTAAAATACAATAGCAGTGATTAGATTATTGATGTATAATAGGAATTGTGGACTTAATCAGTGAAGTATTGAATAGCTTCACGCTCTCAGATCTAACCGCTTCACCTATTTATATAGAAAGTAGCTTGAAGTAAAAAAGGGTTCCCCTCTTTTCTTTCAATGCGTAAGCATGTGGTTAAGACCTGTAGAAGTCCCTACTTTCGCATTTTCAACCGCACATGCTTTAGGTTTATTGCCTTAGTAAATATTACTTACGTAATCAATGTGTGTTAAATAAATTTATGATTACAACTTTAAATTATTGATTCTAAAAAGAGTAATATTGGGAAGAGTATAAATAGAGTGATTCCATATCTCCAAAAATTTTACAGCAAATTTGAAAGAAGTGTTTTGTGGATTAAAATGAGATGTTAGGGAAATAAAAGCAATGGAGATTATTTACGTCATCTAGATTTTGCAATTGATGTAATTAATTTTGCAAATAATGCTTCAGAGCTTCAGAAAATAGAGTTACCAGTTAAAGTAATAATATATGACTAAAGATAAATGCTAAAAAGTCTAAAGTAATGTTCGATGAATTTTCTCAGAAGAGGAAAATAAAAATTGATAATCGTGAATTAGAAGAGGTGAACAACTGCAACATATTGGTCAGATTATTAATACAAATGGATACATAATAAATAAAATTAATCATAGGATTAAATTTGGATGGAGTACTTTTGGTAGGAATAATATTAAAAGGGAATATTCCAATGTGTTCTTAAAAGTAAAGTTTTTAATAGATGTATTTTCCAGTTCTTATATATGGATCTGAAACTTGGAAACTTAATAGAAAAACAATATAGAGACTTCAAACTCCTTAACAAAGTCTGAAGAAATATATGTTAGAAGTAATAAGAAGAGATCAAAATTGAAACACATCAGTAAAAGAACAAACAGATATCATTGATATCCTTGAAAAAAGAGAGTTAAATGGATCCCAGCTGAAAATATTGTCAGAAGAAATAAAAGTAAATGGACAGTTGAAGTTTTTAATTGAATCCCAAGAGATTGAAGAAAATGTAAAAAGTGACCACATATCAGATAGATGAATAAAAGAAATGTTTGTTGGTGTAATGTGGAGAAGAAAGGCTAGTGATTACAGAAACGGGATTAAATTTGGAGAGATCTTTATTCTGCAGTAGATTAATAATGATCAGAAATAATGATGTTGATGATGTTCTAATTGAAAAAACTGTTTCAAAATATTCCCCTCATACTATACTAGCATAACTACTTATAACAACTGAAACTAGCAAATCCATGGATCAGCCTTTTTATATTTTATATATGTGATTTTCAAAAATTGCTATCATATTTTAATCATCATCTTTAATAAACAAAATGTTTTATAAACTAATATATTTCCTTATCACATAAACATTGTTTGATTACATAGGATAGATTATTTTTATTTTATAGGCTCATATGATTTTGTAACATCCAGACTAAATAATATATCTTATTCATTCAAAACAATTTATTATATGATCAAACGAAAATCGGACATAAAATTCTCTATTTACCAAATCTTAATTCTCCCTGAAAAACTTTTCAATATAAGCTGCTATTTGATGAAATATACAACTACCAAAATCCACCATTAATTTTTAGATTTCCAAAAAATCTTTGCGTATTTATTGCAAATGATGCACGCGTCTATTAATATGCATTTACGTGTTTTGTGAGAAATTATCTTCCATCATCTAAACTATAAAGATGTTTTATTTTTAAAAATGGCCATCTGTAACTTTATTTAGTGTAAATAAAACAAACATAAATTTATGTTTCTTGCGAGAAATAATCTCCCAACAAGTAAACTTTTAACAATCAAAATTTATTATAAGAGATAACCAAATCATAATTATCATCATCATAATAATAATAATAATAATAATAATAATAATAATATATTTAACCATGCAATTCTGTTGATTTACAAAATGATGTTTCTTATCAGCACTGCTGCAACCTGAACTTTTTTACCTCAAATCACATACCATTACAAATTGCTACTCTTTTTCGACAAACCTGAACAAAACACCATCATTGTTTTGCTGTAAAATTAGCAGCAAAAACATTTTGACTAATAACTTTCTCCTCATCAGCATATTATCTAATATTCACTTACAAAATCAATTCATTTCCTGTTTAGAAAATTGTAAATATATTTAATTTAGTCTTTACATATACATTTGTTTGTGCTGGCGATTTTCATTACTTCTAGATTAATATCTAAGTGCCTACTTTTGTATTAAACAACTTATTTAAATAAAATAAAAATTAATAAATTTCATTCTCATTGTATTTACAGATTAATTATTAATGGAAAGATGCAATTGATACAGCAAACAAATGTATTGTTATTCTATGATTAAGCATAAGTGTTGGTCAAGCTATATTGATGAGTCCAAATAAGCATTAATTCATGAATATGAACTATTGTGCATGCATTATGAAAGGTGGTGACCATTCACTTTGAAATGAACATTAACATTTCATATCTTCAACATGGAGGTCTTCAGGCAAAACTTTTTATTGTAAAGTTCTCTTATACCGTACTTTTACAGCCATTTATCGAGATATTTTACAAATTTTTTTTAAAAAAGCAAAATTACCTACTTTCAAATATTGATTTTTTAAATTTAAAATGAAATATATCAGAGGTCAGTATAATCAGAAAATGGCAAGGCAAAATATTTTAATCCTGCCTTGGTATACATAATGGCTTTCCTTCCTTGTTCTTTGATAGCAAAAGTATTTGTGAGATTACTTCTAGAAGATTTTTGAAATAGAAAAAAAGATTGATATTTGACATATTTAATTAAAGATTCTTGATTATTTTTACACAATAATTATTTAATAATTATTAAAAATCAAAAGTATAAATTATTACACTTTTATTTTATATGTATTTTTAAAAATAGACAGTAATATTTATATGTTAGTGAAGAAAACAATGTGTTCTAATCACTCCACCTCATGAAACTGTTTTGCCAATACATTATTACTAATACTGTATTAAGATTTTTTTTTGAGATATTCTAAAAATTCTAAATCAATTTTAATATTTTAAAGCAGATTTATCAGAGATCTTATTTATTCATGTTCTGAAATAAATTTAAAATAAAAAAGATTTCATTCATTTTCTGAAGACTTTTACTGCAGATCATTGGAATGATATCTTATGTTAATTTGTTATCTGCTTAGTATTATTTTCTCAATATTTACAATTTTCAAATAAATTTTTTTGGAATGTTTTTTATTTGGAATTATATATAGGCAACCCCCATATAACATGGTCAATAGGTTTTTAAAAAATGAAACAAAAAACAAGTACAAATAACAGTTAGGTTTCAAAAAATTAAAAATATATACTATTTGCATTTTATAACTAAGAGAGATATGTTTATTAAAAGGAATAATTGTCCAAAAGTATTACATATTAGTAATACATACCAGGAAATTTTTAATCTACATAGTATAGATTAGAAATCAGTGAAAATCATAAAGAATTAATACTCCATGAACAAAATGAATTTAAAATTCTAATAAATTCTAAAATTCTGTACAAAATATGATACAACATAGATGCTCGAAAGACAAATATCAACAGAAATGGTGTTTGCTCTTAAAAATTCTCATCACATCATTTGTTATATAAAATTTTTCATGTCAGAACTTGTTATATGAATCTTGGATCATAAGGGGTTTCTCCAACTCTTTTAACCCTTTATATGTTACATATGTTTAGATCCCGTTACTAGTTTACTTCACCAAAATGCTATTTATGGTTTTTGGACATAGCATGCACTATCTCTTGGTCAATTTTGGTCACAATTTCTTTATTTTAGGCTTATTTTATAGGAAATTCAAAATGTAAAATTGTAGTTCTAAAAATGTCCGCATATAGCATTATATTTTGAAAAAAAAAACAATTTTTTTTGCTGGCTATTGGTGCTTAGACCATCTCTTACTCTGATTGGATGCCTGCCATATTGGAAATTGGGTTGTAGGCATTTCTAAATGACAAAGTCAGAAACTAAACCAAAATGTTCTACACATTCATAATTGATTTTGAAGTAAATAAATATCTTTATTGTAATTTTTTACATTCATAAATAAGATTTTACATTACTTTATCAAAATATAAAGTTTGATTCAGAAAATTTTAAATTTTACAAGAAAAATAAGCTTGCAAAAGTAATCACTTTTCAAAACTAGTTGTTGACACCTAACAACTGTAATTTGAATTATAGGCACTTCTAAAGAAATCAAAATAAAATCTTTTATGCATTTGTATTTTGAAGTAAATAATTATATCTATCATAATTTTTTACATTCATAAATAAGATTTTACATTACTTCATCGAAATATAAAGTTTGATTTGAAAAATTTTAAATATTACAAGAAAAATATGTTTGGAGAAATGATCGGTAATAAAAAACAATTATCGTGGTAAAAGCCTGAAATCCGGGCATGGCCGCTTGGGGCATTGTTTACGTGTCAAAACACATAAAAATGCCGTTTACGGTGGCCGCGGCCTTACAGGCTAATACAACATTTACGTATTGTATTAACCCATTGAGCTAGGCCGCTTTACATGACATCGCACAAAAATATTACGGCCTGTTTTGTGCTTTGAAGCTATTTACGCGTATTCGTTCTTTTCATAGCTGATTACCGTATCGCTTGAGGGTGTTTAAATTTCAAGGCGGTACGACTTTTTCAAATCTCCGTAATAGAATAATGTCATTTCGATTTAAAAAATGTTGTTAATTATTAAGAATTGTCATATGGTCCCCACCCTCCTCGAAAAAAGGTTAATATGTAAAAAAATTGGTAACATGTATGTTCGAACAGGCTTCGACAAAGCTCACATGCTAAGTCACGTTTCAGCATGGTGGGAAAAATATTCGAGACCACTAAAAGATCTGAGATGAATGTGCAATTTTGAAACTTTTCTTCAGATAAATTGCTGAGTACAGAAAGTGTGTGAGATTGTGTTTTTTTTTATTTTGTCAGGCACACATAATGTCCACTTTTTATTATAGCAATAAAATCGAATAAATAATTTTAAAAAGTCCAAAGTTTGTGTCCTTTTTTTTTTATTTCATTCGAAATTGACAAGTATTTGGATTCAATTTTTTGCAGCGGGGTTAAAATAAATGACGACTTTGGTTGACTTTTTGTTAAGAATAACAAATTACAAAATACACCCCAACCCCAACCCAAAAGCAGTTTATTGTAGAAGGCTAAAAAAAAAAAAAAAAAAAAGATAATTCGAACGAAATAGAAATCAAAGTAAAAAGTGAGAAAAAGTTGTTTCAAAAAAAGAAAAAAAAGGTTAAATTCTTGACTTTTTGGTTACAATTCTTTTTCCGAGTGTGGGTGGGTGTTTGAAAACAATTTTTGAATCAGCAAAAACACAAAAGTAAATTTGGATTTAATATTAAGAAAAACAATTAGTCAACCAAAAAGAAATCAAATTCGAAACAAGTTCCAAATTTGATTCTTCTCTTTTTTCAGCGCTGTTAAAATAATTGACTATTTTTGTTGCCTTTTTGTTAATAATAAACAGTACGAATTACCCCTCCCCCGCTCAAAAAGCTGTTTTTTGTAGTAGCCAAAAAAAAAAGGCTAATTCAAACATAATCTAAATCAAAGTGATAACAAGTTGTGTTTAAAAAAAAAGTAAAATTAATAATAATAAGAAAAACCATTTAGTCAAGACAATAACATAAAAGAAAGGTAGAATTAAGTTCTAAACAAGTCGCAAATAATTGTATTCTATTTTTTCGGCGGTGGGATTCAAACAAATTTTTTTGACGTTGTGAAACGGTCCCAAGTTTTCAAATGATAAAAAGGAAAAAATACAATTAGCAAAATTTGTTGAAAAAATATCAGGTTCCAACAAAAAACCCACAAAAAGTAATGAAAATGAATATCAAAATTTGTTTAATAATAAAGAAATCATGTTCTAAATGAAATAAAAATTATTCGTTTAATCAATATTAGAAAAAAAAAACCTTGTTGTATAAAAAAAGAAAAAAGTTGTGGCGGCCTGGTAACATTATATTTCATTGATTTTGTCTAGCATCAACACTCCAAGCGGCTTTGCCCAGATTTCAGGCTTTTACCATTATCACTACAGACCGTAATTAGGAGTTTCTAAACAACAAATTCAGACTGAAAATAAAATGTAATATGTTTTCATAGTTTGAAGTAAATAATTATATCTATCGTAATTTTTTACATTCATAAATAAGATTTTACATTACTTTATCGAAATATAAAGTTTGATTAAATTTTTTAAAATATTACAAGAAAAATAAGTCAAGTGGTTCATGCTAACAACTGTGATTTGAATGTTAGGCGTTTCTAAATGACAATGCCAGAAATAAAAATAAAATGTTTTGCACGTTTGTAATTGATTTTGTAGTAAATAATTATATCTATTGTAATTTTTTACATTTATAAATAAGATTTTACATTACTTTATCGAAATATAAAGTTTGATTTGGAAAATTTTAAATTTTACAAGAAAAATAAGTGTGCGGGAAATGAAAAGTGAATTATTCTGACAGCTGGAGAACTGAATAATGACACACAGATTGGTTGAAATATAATTCTTTTGTTTTACCGCTGGCTATTTTTTCAAACATTTTTCTTATATTTTTCTTCAGTTATTAACATTATTTTTAATTTTTCATTACATTTAACCAATTTGAATCTAAAATTATTCAATTTTTAGAAGCTGAATTTAAAAAATTCTGTGTATTTTAGATTAATATTTTAACAATAGAAACCGATTGGAAATGAAACTGACGAATAATATTGTTCTCAGATTTAAGTAGTGGACCAATACAAAAATTAGTCAAAGATTAAGTAAGTTGAAGGAATCAGTTAATTAAACCATGAAAGAGCAAAACAGTGTTATAGGAATGCCATGTTATAGGAAGATTTTCTTCTCAGATTATGTTAGAGTGAAACTGTGTTGTAAGAATGCTATGTCATATGGGGGCTGCTTGCATATCTATCAAACTGAGTTCAATTTATTGAATTTGATATAGAATAACAGTTGAATGATTAGAAAAAGTCACTAGAGAGAGCAATGGACTGCATTACAGTATGGGAAGGTTTTAATGTTATATGAATTGCAGAGTTGCATGAGATTTTGATTTTTATAATTTAATTGGAAATGCTCTTCAAGATGACAAGTTATAAACTAACTATAGCTGTTATTTATTTAGTAATATAAAGAAAAATGGTAGAATTAATTTTGGTATTTTGTTTTAATAAACATATATATCAAAACTCCATAAATATGTAATAATGCTAATGTTATTTACTTGTGCCCTCTATAGAAAATTTTTAATATTTCGAGAGGCAATATTTGACGAAAATAGAAAAAAAAAACAACTAACTACTTCCTAAACAAAGTTTTTGTCAATCAAACCTGATATTATCGATAGCTCAGAAAATCAGTTTAGACTTCAACAATATAATCGCACAATTACTGTTAACTATGTTTAAAAAATTGAATATGATCTTAAAGCTTGATTGGAAATTTAGAAGAAATTTAACTAAAGATTCCTTTGTATTAGCTTAAAGTTATTAAATAAAGCAGAGCCCTTAAACAAACGTAAGTTAACTAACCTTGCTTTTAAAGTAAATGTTGAAATAATTAATTAATTATTTTAATTTATGTGATATTTAATTAATTATTTATTTATTTAAATGTCTACTTAAATGTTCTGCGTTAAACTGATATAAAATACTTTTTAGTTAAATTTGAACTTTACTAGCATAATTTAATAATGTTTGGACGTTTTTGGGATCTTAACTCATTTCCTGAACCACTGATGACGTCAGATTTGATTGACAGAAAGGTTTGATTGATAGAAATAAATATCTAATGAAAAGTGAATTGGTTTCACCAAGTGTTAGCCACTTAATAGAAGGTGTAATATTTTAAATACAAGTATATTTTATACACCTGGAGTCTAGATTAATATAGGGGGAACACAGACTTTCAAGCTCCCTTCAGCCATCCATTCTGACTTAAAGTCAACATAAGCATGACAATAATATTGGCATTAACAATCCATTAAACATCACATGATCACCATTTCCTAAGCTAACACCGGCTGTTAAAACAATAGAAAGTCTCCATACAGAAATGCCACCCACCAGCCAGTGGAATCACTGGATGCACCAGGTGACACCATTGTGTAAGGAAAGTTTGCTACTGTTTTAACATCTTATGTAAGCACAGAAAACAGTCATCATGTGATGTTTAATACTTTAATACCAATCATGACCATAGTATTATGATAATTATGGTTATTACAGAACCAAAGACAGTAAAATGTACAGATATTGAACTAAATTCAGATCTGTATGACTATACAAACAAATGAGCTAGGATTGAAAATGTTATTGTGTTTTTATTTTAGACTCATAGCTCCATAGTTATCTAAAAAGGTAAAAGGTGCCAGCTAGAGAGTTGCATTAGATCTTTTAAGATTTAGGTGCATTGCTCTCAGATCCGAGGCTTTTCAGTGATGAAAGCCACAAGCTACAAACTAGTCTGAGGATAATGGATGAGTAGGCACTAGATAGGGATTTTATATTTATAGTGAAATACACAAACCTTCTTGCATCCAATGATTACTCTGCTTGCACTGAGTGGCACTACTGTATGGAGAAGTCGCTACTATCTTAAACTGTATTTTTATTAAATAATAAGACTGTCATTATGATATTAATAAAATAAACAATCAAATGATTTTTATGGCTTGAGAATTTATATGAGGTTAGAGGGCTGGGAATGTCAGAACTGAAATCAATTTGAGGATCTTATGCTCCAAAATTTGACATTCTCTACACTAAACTATCCAAGACATTATAATATCCATTCAAAATGAATATGTTTTCACAATGTACCAAACAGTTTTGTGGTATATGAGTAGTTTATTTGCCTTGCTCCCTGCACTGACTTTACTCCTTTAAATAATTTCTAGGGGCAACATTTTTTCTAAATCGTTACTTCTCATTGATGATTTGCCATTTCTTCTTTGACTGTTATCTGAGAACTAATGCTATTTTTAAAAAAAGCTGAGGATTTTTTTCACTCAACACAAAGAAATTTGATAAATTTTTATTTTCTACCATAGCATCTCATCAATTAAGGTAATTTTAATGTTAGTAGGAAAATAACAAAATTATTCTACAATATTACATACTTTTGTTAATTTGTATTTATGGCTGCCCCCCCCCCCCCCCAAGTAATCATTATTCCAGATATTTTCAAATCCATTCTCATCTAAGATGTCTGATTAATTTTTTTCACAAAAGATCTCTAGTTTATCTTCACCAAAATGTTTTCTTTTTCAGTACATGTTAGTACTCTTTTCATTTAAAATCTATGTTGTGTTACTTGGTGCGCTGATAGAGTGACGGCCTCTGCTGCTTAAGATCCATGGATTGGGGCTCACTTCTAGGGTTCAATTTTTGTACAAACTTTCAAACAATAAATCATACAATTATTATTATTGTTATTTATAAACTATATTAAATATTATATGGTCACCATTCTTTATGTTTACAAAGCTGTTTATTGCTCACTCTGACTTGCGCTGGGTGGCGCTACTGTTTGGAGAGTTTAGCCTCTGTATATTAAATATTCTTAATTGATTGTGACTTTATTGGTTATATTTTGCTCTCTCTTTTTTATCTGCCACTTCTTTTTTAATATCTGTGCAGTTAAGCACAGGAATAATCTTTGGAAATATTTTTTTTTTGATTGAAGCTTGGCCTGCCATTTCTGGTTTATAAACATCACATGACCTCCCAAGCAATTAATTAATTGATTGTATATATTTTTAGCCTCTGGATATTCTTATTTTTCTACCTATAGTGGCTACATTATGTTTAGACAACTATTTTTTTACTTTTTTTAATGGACCATTTTTGAGTTTTTTGGCTCTTGAATAAATTATTTGTTCCTGCCATATTTTTATTTTACGGACCTCGGCTTTACAGACTATACGTAGATACTGTATAAGCTTGCCGTTAATTGCAGTATGTTTTCACATCCACAATATGTATATAATCGGGCATTTACTATTATTTATTCTTTTTTCTTGGGGGGGGGGGTTATTTTTTCTTTGATCGTCTTCTCTCATCTTTTGAGTTTAAAAATATGTCAAGTTGTCCAGGAAATCCTTAGATGTTTGAGGAAACGTTTCATGTTCCTCCGTGATTCAAACCCAGGTCATAAATGGATTTACTCGCTATTTCATTTTAAAGACACAACGATGCTGACTTCAAAGGATTTTGGCATAAGACATTGCAGACAGGAAATAAAAATATTTTTGATCATCATCAGCACTTCCGTTACTTTTCCTCTGTAGGTAACAAATGTCAGTATAGTCTTCCGAATAAGAATTACTACAAAGAGAATGCTAAAGTGAAGAGAGTGTGTTGAAAGACACGTGACGTTCCAAGCATTAACTATTTGACATTTTTTTCAATAGTAAAATGATATATATATATATTGTATTATTCATTTAGAAAAGTGAACAGTACATTTAATCGCTGCCATTAAAATTAATTGTTAGTATTAACAATCGTTTAACCTTTTTCTCACACCGTGCTAAATTATACCAAAATAGAAAAACGTTGTTGTACGGCCTGCGGCATTATTTGATAAAAGAACTGAAAGTTTCTATGAATGAGAATCAAATTGATTAATTTTATTATAACCGAAATATTTATTTATAAAATATAATCTTAGTTTAGTTAACTAAATACAAAGCTATAAATAATTCCTACAAAACAGAATAGCAGAAAAAAAAATCTAAAACGATAATAAATGAAATACTAAAAAAAAGATATTTATAAACAATTGTTTGATGTGGAATTCAAATTCAAAGTAGAGCTAAGGATTATTGGATGAAAATCTAAGGTTTAGATTGGTGCTCGAACATCACGTGATCTACCTAGCGTGTTGGTGAAGTTTGGAGATTATTTCAATAGTAAAATATTTACCCAGTGAGTTCAAGACTTGCAGCTAATCCAATAGCTATGTAATATGGGTATGCATAAGAATATTTAGGAGTTTATAGCTGAAGGGAAAGGTTCCAGATTAATATGGATTGACCAGATAAGACTGATTATGCCCCTAATAAAACCAAAACTTCCTTAATGTGAAGTAGCCGTCACCAACGATGAGGGAGACCCCGTGCATTTAGAGACTTACTTTGCACTTTATTTAATAGCTTGATGTTAACTAAGGGAAGAAAGGGGTGGTTGGAAAGTTGTTTTTTGGATTAATTTCCAATTCAAAAAAACATCTAGGATTATATTTATTCTGCTATTTTGACGGTCAAATAAACTTTAGAACTATAATTTAAAAACTAACAACGATACCTTGTTATAAGATTACGAAAACCAATGTTATCTAATATTATAGCAACTACTTGATAGACTACTGTGTATTTCAATTTGTCAGGGTTTCCAGGTTTTTTATTTTGCTTAACTTAAATTCAAAAACTGAAGAATATACAGACTAATAGCTCACTACTAGGCCAAGTTCTTCCTATTAGCCCTCCAATGAGAAAAAGTAAAGGAAAAGGCCTTACCCATCAAAATTTCAATTTCTATGCAGTCATTATTTTATTATATTTTCATCTTTGTTTTATAATCTAACTAAAGATGGCTAGATATCCAAAACCAACAAATATTGAATAGTTAAGTAAATTGGATGGGAACAGTGTTGCCTGAAAAAATCCTAAATCTGGTCGGATATGAATACAAACCCAGATTTGAATTCAGATTATTGAATGATATATAAACAATGCTAACTCTATGATGAAAGACTTCAGATTTTATGTATCTGATGCATACAAAATTCAGTTTATCTATTTGTGATGCTGGATAAGATGGATTGTCATATGCAAATTCTATTGTGTACATTATAACTTCTATTATATATATATATATATATATATATATATATATATATATATATATGTTACTAGCCATGCAGATCCAGTATTATTACTGTTGTAATGTTATAAGTATCAGAATTTCAAAATATAAAATTACAAATGTAGTTTTCATTATATTAAACTGGATAATTATAGTAGACTATTACCAGAATATAGGATAGATATAGAGTTGTTTTAAAACAAGTCAAAGAAGCATCTGCCGTAGGTGATGAGATAGGTACAAAAATATGATAATATTAAAAAATATTTTTTATTAAATTAATAGTAGAAAAATACTAAATAAAATATATAAAAAAAAGATTTGGGAATATTTTTAATAGAAAGAATATCCTTCCTCTCCCCGTAAACAAAACACCAAAATTTATATTAATAATTTTTTAGACTGGAGATCCATTTAATAGATAATATTTTCGTAGTGTTATTTTAATTACACCACTCTCACACAAGGTAGGACTGGTTTCTATCTACTTTTAACACCTCGTGGAGAGATGTAATCATAAACATATGACCAAAGACCTGTGAAATGATGTATGATCCCAAGATGCACATTTCGTGCTGAACAGCACTCATCAGTTGGTCCATATCATATTCTGTTACACATATCTTTATCATTATTTTGTATATATAGACAGGGAATTACTGCAGCTTGATTGATAAGTGCCAAACTTACTACTCTCACAACTTTGAAATAAACCACTTGATAGAAGTATATTAATAATTTATTTGTCATTAATTATTATTAATATACTTCTATAAAATGGTTTGTGTCAAAGTTGTGAGAGGAGTAAGTTTGGCACTTATCAATCGAGCTGCAGTAATTGTTATCTATCTATCTATCTATCTATCTATCTATCTATCTATCTATCTATCTATCTATCTATCTATCTATCTATCTATCTATCTATCTATCTATCTATCTATCTATCTATCTATCTATCTATCTATCTATCTATCTATCTATCTATCTATCTATCTATCTATCTATCTATCTATCCATCCATCTATCTATTTATCTGTCTGCCTGCCTGTCTGTCTGTCTGTCTATCTATCTATCTATCTATCTATCTATCTATCTATCTATCTATCTATCTATCTATCTATCTATCTATCTATCTATCTATCTATCTATCTATCTATCTATCTATCTATCTATCTATCTATCTATCTATCTATCTATCTATCTATCTATCTATCTATCTATGAACAATGATAAGGATATTACAAGAGGTTGTGGTCTGACTGACTGACTGATGAGTGCTAGTTCAGCAAGAAATGTGCATCTTGGAGATAGTACATCTTATTCATACATCTTTGGTCATATGTTTATGATTATATCCCTTCACAAGATGTTAGAAAACAGTCCCCACCTGTAGTGTAGTGAAAATAATACTACAGAAATATTTACCAAAATTTCATTGACTCTTAAATTTTTTTAATTCTTTAACCAATTAGTTACTGAATATGCCACATTTTCAAAATAAAGGAAACCACTGCCAGAAATAACACACAAACATTTATTTAAACATATATAAGATTTAAAATTATTTTAGTATCAGTTTACATTTCAAAATTTAACTTACATTTTTAACTTTGATTTTAGATTTTAATTTACATTTTAATTTTTATAAGTTTGCACAGATCGATTTATAAAAGTTTGTTTTATAATGTTGAGTATAGATTGGTTACATAGATTACATGGTTAAAAACATTTCAAAATAAACATAAACGATCAAAATATAAAGTCATCGATGGAATTGCAGAGGAAAATTTATAAGAAATCCAATGGCATTCATCATAAGATGCCGCATTGACACCAATAACTTAAAAGACATCTGAATAAATACATTTTAGATACTCACTGAATGTCTATATATTTTGATCAAATATGAAAACCAAAAACATAATTAACCGATAACGAATCCATGCGAGCGTCTATACCCAACTTAAATTTAATGCATTTAGAGTGTCGAGTATGAATAGACTACATAGATTGCATTTGAAAAGAAAATATTTTATCCCTTATTTAACCTTAGGTCAAAAGTTCGCAGTTAAACCAACATCAATCCATCTGATATATCGATGCATTCAATGTAATACGAATATGACAGCACAAATATAGGTTAAGAGAAGAAATTGACTCTCATCCAGATAGGAATACTACATCTATCTGACAAGAAGAGCAATAAAAAAACTCCATAGGAAGGGACTGCGGTCCTTTTTGCTGACTTACAATCCCATCCATAGGCAAAAGGGGGTGTGCAGCATATACTAGCAATTCTGCTCATAGCGAACCTCATACTACATCTACTAATTACACCAATATATCCAATCCATTGACCTAATTCAACTACGAAATGAATAACCTAAGATTTCCCTCCCCTAATACAACTTCACAAATCTATATAGTCATTCACGCCTGACTTAAATTTAACAATTATATAATTTAGTTTAACGAAAAACAGAAATCATAATAAAAACTTAAAGAACAAAAAAATAAATAAATAAATAAATGGAAATGATTTTACAAAAGAAATACATCAAATAAAATTATAACTAATTTAGTCAGATAGGAAATTCTTCTATTTAAAATATTGAAAAGTTTAGCATTTAGAGTTCTTTTTGTTTAGAAATGTTCATTAATTATATATTTCTTACTGTTTTGAAAAATGTCCATAGTCTCTGATTTCTTGTAATGGAAGGTGTTAATTCCCATGAAGTCATAAGGAGATCGGTGTGCAGTTAACTGTTGGTCCTTTATGGTTGATGGTATTCTTTCAGGCCTTGATGTCCTGTGGTCTGCAATATCGGAAAACAATGTTTCATTTTTTTTGAACAACTGAAGGAATTGAAAGTGCGTCTTTCAATCCCTTCTCCTCCAACCCTCTCCGATTTAACACATATCTGTCCTCTCTTAATAATAATTATATTTTTTTTTTCAAACCTTTCCTTTTATATTAATTGTGCGGATTAACTCAACATTATGTCATGATGATGAAAACTCTTTCGTTGAGGTCCAATTTCTAAGGGATTTCTTTTTATTTGCTATTAGTTTCTATTGTTTTCCTATCTGACCATTGCTTATACATTTAAATGCCCAAGGGCTAGTTCACTTGGACTAATTAAAATAATCATTTCCATTTTTCAATAATATTAATTAATTTTTTTATCTTTAAATCTTTTAAGTCTTTTTCTTGAAAATTTAGTTTTAAAACTTTTTCTTTTTTTTAAATAAAGTTTCTTTTTTTAATTTCTCATCTGAGTGATTTTATATATACTAGAGTTTAAATGATTTTTTAATTTTCAATTTTTAATTAGTAAAAAAAAAGTTTTTATTTGCAAACTTTTATTTTTTCCTGTTTAATAATAAAAAAAATGTAACGGTATATGTGCCCATTACAATATTTTATAACAGTTCTGTTATATGGCACACAATAGCATAGTGTGTGCACAAATATATAAAAAGTTAAAAGGAAAAGTAGAAATAAACACAGACATAAACTTTTGTAGATATTTTTCTACATGTCACAGAATAATAACAACTATAAAGAGTTAAAAAATTCTGAATTTAAAATAGAATTTTATTATAAATTAAACATTTAAAAAAGATCTAAATATTTTTATTGAATTCTGATTTGAAATTAAAAACAAATATGATTTATTTTTGAAATCTTTTAATTAATGCTTGTATACAATTCTCTATCTAACTATAAACATGTAGATAACATCTTTGGTAAAATTTCAAAGTTGCTTTCAAAAGTGGCTTTTAATTAAAAGTGTTTTCAAAAGAATTAGAAGGATAAAAAGTTTTTTGCCACCTCAGCAGTCCAATACTATAAAAGGTTTGGATAAAAAGATTATTTCAGTTTGGTTTTAATATTTTTGAGAAGCATCTGGCTAATAACTAGCTGAAAAGCTTGGCTTTTAGTTCTTATTGGAATTAACTGCAGTTTGTTGGTAGCTGTATCAAAGAGCCAGCCAGAAAAGATGGCTAGCAGAGCTACACAGAAAACTATCATGAGGATATAAGAATGCAAGAAAGCAGCTGCTCTACAGTTCAATGGTGGAGTTTGAATGCACTTGGAAGATAAGGGTCAACTTTTTTATAATTCATAGCTACTTATATGTTCTGAGAAAACAGATAACTTGCCTGGAACAGCTCTAGACAGAAAGGATATCACTGCAGACCAACTTACCTGGATTATATCTATCTCAATGATGATAATCCAAAACCAAATCATGAAGGGAATCCCATCAGTTGATGAAAAAGTTGTTGTATATACATGTAAGGAAATACAGACAAATGCAGGCATCACATATATATATATATATAATGTGAGTTGTTTTAAATAATTCATTTTTGAAATGACATTCTAAAAGTGAGATATATAATATAGAATGCTTTAGTCTAAAATCATTTATTAACCTTTAAACTGGTACAAATTCTTATTGGCCTAGTGAATTAAAGTTCTAAACTTTTGATTGTTCAATTATAGAATCAGCAGTAAAAATATATTCATCTTTTAATATTATATTCATTTTAGTTTTGTTTGTAAAAAGCAAATTAATAATTTCCCAGAATATAAAAGTTGAATGAAAGTTTTTCAAAAATAAATTTCTATTTATAATTATAAAAGTATTTTATAGCAGAGAACCTCAAAAGAATGTTTGTAACCTATTAGAAAATGTTGAGTATGTCAGTGATTTTCTTTCTCAATTTACGTTGGTGTAAAAGTAAATAATTTTTTACTAAAATCTTGCTATTTTATTTTTAATAATTATATTTTCAGCATATTTTATCAAAATAATTTATAATATGTAAAAACATACTCTAACACATTCATTTTCATTTGAAAATCAAATAAAGAGTTTGGGGCAGTGAAAATTGTTGACAAGTGCTGATTTCATTTTCAATTTATGTTCATGTAAAAGTAAATAATTTTTATTAAAATCTTAACTATTTTTCTAAAATAATTTTATTTTCAGCATATTTTATCAAAATAATTTATATGTAAAAAAATACTTCAAAAAACCACTCTAAAACATTCATTTTCATTTTCAAAATTAAAACAAAGAAGTTGGAGTGGTGAAAATTATTGACAGGCATTCTTCTTTTGTTTGAAATGAGAACCAACCAATCAGCATCTAGAAAAGTCTGCCTTCTCCCATTGTTGTACCTTCAAATCTATATGTTATTGATTTTTTACTTATAAAATAATTGTAGAGAGGCAGCATCTTACAATACTTTTTAAGCTTTAAAATGAGCATAAATTCACTACGATATTGTAAAAATTACTGTTTTTAGAGTGAATTAAAGCCATCAATGAATTTACTTGAAGCAGACAGTCAACAAATTAAAATTTAAAAAACATTATAATTAAGAGTCAAGAATAATTTATTGACCATCCTAATTTTTTTTTAAAAAAGATTTCCAAAAATCTTTTAGTCTAGAAAAAAAAGACATTTTAAATTTAAAAATGTATATCTATTTAAAAAGTAAACTATTGTGTAAGAATTAAATAACATGATTCATATTTTTAATATACTTTCAATATTGAATTAATTATGAAAAATATATTATTGTGACAAGTTAAAAATATTATATGATATAAATGCCAAAGTGCATATACATTCCTATATGTGCAACATATATGTTAAATCAAGAATTAATTGCATATTGTAAACTTAATTTTATCTTGACAAAAATGAAATATATGATATATGTGTCAGTGTGTGCTGCAATTCAATATGCACACACATGTAAGTTAAATATGTTATTTAATTACATATTTTTATTTCTTGGCATTCAAATATGTTCATTTTTTTTAAATATTCTATCACATGCTTGTGTGTGTGGATATATAGAGGTGTTGTGGGTTGGAACACACCTGTGAATAACAATGTAATAAATTGAAATTTGTTTTTATGTTGATCAATACATATATGTACATTTTGATAATTTATTGTATGTTGATTAAAATATATTAATCAAATGTACTGCACATCTGTGTGCATATATATCAATGAGTGTCATATAGATATATATAAGTAAATTTTAATCATTTATAGTATTTTTATACAACTTAAAATTTTAATCATTTTTTTATTATTAAATGTCAATTCAAATATGTTCTGCCACATGTCTGTGCATTGATTGTGTTTTAAATGAACCTGTATGAACATATATGTAAACTATAATGTAATAACTTAAATTTTCTATATTAATCAAAATCAGAAGGTTTACATATGTAGAACTGTATTCTAAAGACCTTAATTTCTTTAGTGTTATTAATAAACTTGTATGTTATTTTTAAAAATATTCCAGAGACTTAATTCTAATTTTTTTTAGATTATTATATTGCATCATCTCTTGGTCACAGTACAGTAATAGAGCATGTGTTCTCTGAGCTAGATTTGAGCATAACAGTCTGATATATGGAAGGAGGTATATATTTTAGTGCAGAGGCATTGCAGTTTGACATGGTCCTGGTTTTGGCATGAGGATTATATTCTTCAAAGTCCATGCACTACATTTTATTTTAGTCTTATTAGAAATTAAGTTTATAGCTGGCCAGTACATTAATGGTACTAAGTGGCCAGAGCATTGATGATGATCAGTATCTTTTCATATTCCAGCATTATTGTTTTTATTATGTATTCTGATGGATGAGCACTTAAGATGGTGCATCCAAATTAAGGTTTAAATAATTGCCCTAGCTGGCAAAGCCCAAATAGTTGACCAGGTTTACAGTAGACCCATTTCAAATCCAGCCACAAGATGGACTGTTGATTTATTATATTGATGTATTTTGATTCATCATTCATGATAATGAATGGTATTTTGAGTATTACTAGTATTACTTATGCTTTTACTTTACTTACTTTATAATGCTGGTTGATTTATTTAATATTTATAGAAGCTCTAAGGAATTATCTGGCTGATCTCATATGATCTCACAGAGAGATCTCATGATCTTTATGATCTCACTGTAATATCTTAAATATAATCCTTTTTATACTTTTTTGTAAATTAAAATATTTTATTTTAAACTGTGAATGATTTTTTATCACTACAGGGATGACCGTCTCCATATTCCCCATCCTGTTACAATACCAAACCCATAAACACAAGCAAGCAAAAATCTCAAAAAACAAAAGAAAGAAATAACAATTAATATTAAATTTGTTTGTTTATTAATTCAGCATAAAATTTTATAAATATCAAAATGACATCATCAATGCAAATAAAAGCATGGATTTAAAATCCAGACATCAAAAAGTCAAAGATGAGACACTATAGAATAACTTGGCTTTTAAGAAAAAATAAAGGCAAATAAATTTCATCTTCAAGAAAATCCTCAATATCAAAGCTCATAAGCCACTATAATCACAACCTGATAAAGTGACCAAAGAAACCCACCACTAATTCCATAAAATTAATATTTCTAAACCAAGTTATAAGCTAGGAAAGAATAAATCAAGCATTGTATTGGTGGTCGAGAGGTCAGTGACAGCTGCTTTACAAGAAGTTGTCCCAGTTAGCAGGTTCGCTTCCTGGCTGATGCTATGACATTTGAAAAAAAAAAAACATTGTAGGGATGGAACTTCTCATCATACAACCATGACTTTCCAACATGAATATCAATTAAAATCAATATTCTGATGACCATGCCAGTGAAAAGATCTAAAATGTGCTATGATCAATTAAGGAAATTATCTCAGCACAGGAAAGATAGTTTATAAAAGAGTCTGAGTCACCACTGCAAAGATCCAAATAGCAACCAAATACTATCAGATGAACAATCACCCAGTTAATGCAAAAGAACTTTCCTAAAGGCAAAGATACCTGGATGTTTTCCAATATGAACTATAAGATCGTGAACTGTGGCTAGACTACATTGGAACTACTTCCGGTTTGTCGGCGTCATTTGCACCCTTCGGTGCTCATTTGATGATGTGCTATTTTCTTTCTTTGCTGACGTAAAAAGTATAATGATGACGTCGAAGAAAATATGGCCGTTTTTAGCTATATATGTTAGCTTTCAAACGATCTTTATTTCAAAAAAATCGGTCGAAATTTAGATTTTTGGCGAATTTTTTAATCAACCACAGTATTTAATTTGGTAAAACTGACTTTTAGCGTCCCAAACAAATGGCGAACAATTGGCCCTCTATTTTTAAAAAACTGAACTAACTACTTTTTCCCACCTAAAAAAAAAAGTGTATGTAACTATATCCAAGTGTAAATGCTAATAAAAAAAAAGTTAAAATAAATACTTACATTTACATGCGTATTTTTCACTTATAGCGGTCTTTGCTGTATATAGAACTGTAAATAAATGACGTATATTAACTCTAAATGTTTTCACATAAAGAAGAATAAATAAAAAAATTAACTTACATTTTTAGGAGTAGTTGGAAGCCACACAAGCGAGAAAATGCACGAAAAGGTCGTCGCGTGCGTGCAGATTTCTGAAACAAAATTCATGCAGGTAGGATGAGTACAAAGGTCTGCTCATCCCAAATTGGTATTTTAGCTTATGCTTTGCTCTCATCCACAGATTTTCAACATTATTGGTGTGTATATCCTCGTCATCTGGATCAAATAAATAACCAAAAAAAATAGTTCGTATGATCGGCTGCCACCCTGGAAGCACTGATCCAGCAACTCATTTTGCCCGGAACACATATTATCAGCGACGGCGTGCGTATAACAATATTAGCGGTCTTTCCAATGGTGTCTATCTCCACTCTGTCGTCATCCATCAAGACAACTTTGTTGACCCGGATGACGAGGATATACACACCAATAATGTTGAAAATCTGTGGATGAGAGCAAAGCGTAAGCTAAAATACCAATTTGGGATGAGCAGACCTTTGTACTCATCCTACCTGCAGGAATTTTCTTTCAGAAATCTGCAGCACGCGACGACCTTTTCGTGCATTTTCTCGCTTGTGTGGCTTCCAACTACTCCTAAAAAAGTAATTTTTTGGGGGGGTTATTTATTATTCTTTATGTGAAAACATTTAGAGTTAATATACGTCATTTATTTACAATTCTATATACAGCAAAGACCGCTATAAGTGAAAAATACGCATGTAAATGTAAGTATTTATTTTAACTTTTTTTTTATTAGCATTTACACTTGGATATAGTTACATACACTTTTTTTTTTAGGTGGGAAAAAGTAGTTAGTTCAGTTTTTTAAAAATAGAGGGCCAATTGTTCACCATTTGTTCAGGACGCTTTTTTGTTTTTTTGGTAATTTTTGTACTTATCACGAAACGATAAAAGACATAAAATGTTTTATGGCTGCAAGTGAAGTTTTCTTCGGTATTATTCTCAAACAAGGCTTACAACAGACTAAGAACGTAATTATTCGTAAGTAAAAAATTTTAATTTTTTTTTTTAATTTTTTGAAAAAATATATTTTTTATTAATTTTAGTTTGTAATTAGTGTGTGCTAATTTGTAGTTATATATTTATTTATTTATGCTCATATACAATTCATCTCTATCGAAAAATTGGTGTGTGTGTAATTATATATTTATGGTCGTATAGAATTCATATTTATCATAATTTTCTAAAGGTAGTTTGTAATACATTTATTTATGCACACATAGAATTCATATTTATCGAAAAATTAGTGTGATTTAGTTTGTAATTATATATTTACTCATATAGAATTCATATCGTAATTAACTTATTAGTATATAATTCATATCGTAATTTTCTAAAGTTCTATGTACACTAATCCTCTTATTTTTATAAAAATAATGATTTTCAAAAAGTATACTTTTTGAAAACCATTAATTATGTTTATATTATATGGTTTACAAGCAATGAGATATAAGACTAATAAACAAATGTATACAGACAGACATTGCATACACAAACATATAATCCAATTCTGATTCTTGTTTATGTTTATGCTTGATCATGCTTTGCTTTTGCTATATGATTCATAACATTATTTTCAAGTCTATAGACTATATGCAAATAAATGATATCTGTGGTACAATAAATATAACAAGATAACATCACTTCTGTACATAAAAAATATAAACATCACTTGTGCACTGCATAAAGAATATAAACATCACTATTGTACACACAAAAAATATAAAATGAAGAGATAAAACTCATTTTATCAGTGATATAGAAAGTAGCCTACAATTTCTAGTTTTAGACATACAAGAAGCCAATTGCTATGATGATTTCTTTTGTATCTTTTATTAGGATGAATCTTTTTCTTTATAGACACCTTTGACCTTTAGAACATTTGGGGTACAAGATAGAAATGAACAAGTCATATCCGACTTTGTTTGGAGATTGTGAAGCTATGGATTATCTCAGGTAAGACATATTATACATGTTTAGAAAGATAATTTTGTAAGGAATAGAAAGAAATTATCACTGAAGATGAATTTTGAATTTTAGTTAATGTTAATTTCCAAATTATGAACAAACAATAAAATAATAATTATTTCGAATGTGAAAATTTCTTTTTTTTCCTTATTTTTTATATAGTTATCACTATTTATTTTATGCTTATTGTTTTTCTTAATTTTTCTAGTTTCTAGCAATGTAATTGTTTTTGTTCTAACATAATTAAAACTGAAGTTATTATGAAAATTGTGTCTCAGGCCATTATTTTAAAAAGTTCAATATGGCGGCTTGAAGCTGAAGTAGTTTTAATATCTCATGTTATGTTTCTATATTGTTTTTATTATTATTTTACTTGTTAAATTAATTTCTTTCTTTTGAAAACAGAGAGTCAATTCATCCAATCATCAATTAGTTTATAGGGGGGGGGCATCAATTCTAATATTAATTTTTCATTTAATAATAAAATATAGATACAGACTCCCAAGCTTGCTTGCTAATCTACTGACTTGAAAGGTGAGACTTTGTTCTTATACAATATTAAGCACCCACACTCTGACAATTACGATATTTAATGTTCAATGTTTGTGTTCAATTAATTTAATTATTAACTATTTGTTATTTGGAATGAATGACTGTTCTATCATAGATCTATATGACACCAGAATAAGGATGCGCTCAGAATCTAAAAGCAACCTTCAATAAATTATCAAATATAGCCAAGTGGATTGGAAATTAATGATCAAATGATGACAGGAAGTTTACTTAACAAAGAGTTAATCGTTAAAATATAGTTTTAGATTATCTTCTACATTAACTTGAAATTATTAAATTAGAACGGTGAATGACCATCCTTCATAGGAATCAAAGGTTTGGAGTAGTCAATAGTTGTTGAATACAAATAAAGGATGATCATGCCTATACAAATATTAAATAATAAGAAAACACATCATTTTTGTTATAAAACAATCATAAATAGAAATAGTCATCAAAATAAATTTGTTAAACATTAAATATTAAATTAAACTGGTTTTTTGTCATTTTATTCATCTATTTTCCAATTAATCACACAATACACATGTCAGACACAAAATAATCATACTTTGAAATAGAGTATATTTCCTGAGTTTGAACACTATGCCAGAATGAAGATCAAGAAAAGGTGAAGTAAGGTAAGTTATGCAAGTGTGAATTCCATCTCACTCAATCAGTAATCATCATGGGACCACTTCATAAAACTTAAGTAAATCATCAATTAACTGGCTTATCTTATCATGGTTAATGCTCTACTTCGAAGATCCAATGAGTGACCATAGTTGGATACACCTCTCATGGAGAAAAAGCCCATTCTGTTACAATATAATAATTAGCATAAAATAAAAAAAATTAAAATGTAAATATTTTATATTAATTTTAAATTTATTTATAAATTGTCAATTTAGATAGGTTTTCAAAATTTAAAAAAATAATAATTAAAAAGAGGTATAAATACATATACTGGTCATTATTAATAAGGTTTTATTTAAATACAATTTATCCACTCTAGTTTGAATACTTTTTAGCAAAAATCCTTTTACTGTGCATATATGCATACACAATCTTATGTTTCAACTGTCCTGCAGTCTTCTTCAGATCTATGATATAATGAACAAAATAAAATATATAATTCTATAAATAATACCATTAAAAATATAAACAATAAAATTAATAAAATAAATAAATAAAACTAAAAAACAACATAAAATATAACAAACAATAAAACAAAAATAAATGTAATCAAACCCAAATAAAATAATCCAGTTAACATAGAATAAGATATACAATATAAATATAATATATAAATTATTAATATATTCTTGATTGTATATATACATATTCATAAACAACTATTAATTTAACTATATTATTATTATTATTATCATCATCATCATCATCATCATTCAATAATAATAATAATAATAATAATAATAATAATAATAATAATAATAATAAAAAAAAAATAATAAAATAAGAAGAAGAAGAAGAAGAAGAAGAAGAAGAAGAAGAAGAAGAAGAAGAAGAAGAAGAAGAAGAAGAAGAAGAAGAAGAAGAAGAAGAAGAAGAAGAAGAAGAAGAAGAAGAAGAAGAAGAAGAAGAAGAAGAAGAAGAAGAAGAAGAAGAAGAAGAAGAAGAAGAAGAAGAAGAAGAAGAAGAAGAAGAAGAAGAAGAAGAAGAAGAAGAAGAAGAAGAAGAAGAAGAAGAAGAAGAAGAAGAAGAAGAAGAAGAAGAAGAAGAAGAAGAAGAAGAAGAAGAAGAAGAAGAAGAAGAAGAAGAAGAAGAAGAAGAAGAAGAAGAAGAAGAAGAAGAAGAAGAAGAAGAAGAAGAAGAAGTTGTTAGAGGGTTAAACTCCCCACAAAAAATTGACCTCCTCGCTAAATGGTATGACATTGTTAAACCGCAGATCATGGGCATTATCAAAACAAAAATCTACAGTGGCTCACTAATCAACCCTACAGATAAGCTAAATTCCAAGGGCTATACAGCCTTCTCAAACACATCTGACACTCCATCAGTGGGTACAGGCATTATCATTGATAAAGCTTGCCCATTTAGTTCTTTCAAAATTCTACATATTGATGCACACTTGCTAATAATTACATTTACTCATAAAGCCATCACCTTAAACATAGCAATTGTTTGTATCCCTCCAGGTCCCACTATTATAAACAGAATTATACAAACACTTAACTCCAGGTTCACAAATGCTATGTATCTGATGATTATTTTGGGAGATTTCAACATGACATATCAGACCTTCACCAGAAAATGGTTACATCAGCTGTCTTTTTGGATGATGAGTGGAAGAGGCTTTCTGCTGGAGAAAGCCATGTCATTTAACAATGATAGACATTCATTACTTATAGATCTGGTTTTCTATTTGCCATCATTACACAACATGATATGCATTCAATTGAAAAATTTCCCCCTCTCTGATCATGCAGCTGTTTTAGTGTCACTGGAAATTAATTTTGATAATAGAACAACAATTAATACAGGAAGAACCATCAGAGTTCTACTACCATCATGCACACCAGAATATCTTTTTTCAGAAGTATACATATATCTTCACAAGTTGAAGAATATTACAATGGATCCAGTCCAAGCAAGGTGTGCTTTTACTAATCTGCTTTCATTTAACATTGATCATCTTACCAGGACAACAATACCCCAACAAAACTACTAAATCTTATGGATAATACCTATAAAAAAATTATTGGCACTTCCCAATCAAATCTCGATCGTCTCTGTCTGATAGCTTTAAAGAAAACATCAAGAGTTAACAAACTAGCTTAAAGAATATAAAAAGAAAAGATTATATTTAAATAAGCCACACATGTATACCAGAAACTTCATTAGATGGGCACTAGGCCACCCCTCCCAGGTGCAAGTCCCAACAGCTATTAAAGTTCAAACTGAAATTGTCTACGGAGATTTTATGTTGGAGCGGCTTTACATATTGTATAGAGAAAAATTCCAGAGGGTCTTCTCACCAAGTCTAATGGCCTTTTCACAAGATAGATCAGAAAATGAATTTAATATTTCTTTAAAAGATTTCATTCAAAAAATAGAAGCCATGCCAGATTCATGTCATCCTGGCATAGATGGAATTCCCAAGTTTGTATACAAACATATTGATAAAATCGCAGCACAATATATGCTTAACCTAGTCTCCTACCTCACTAAAGACATCTATAAAATACAGGGCTTAAATCAAATTATGCTTGTGCCATTCATGAAAAAGAAACAATTAATCTCAAACACCACTAACCTACATCCAATTTCAATGTGCTCCCTTGGCATAAAGATAATAGAATCAGTGATAAAAGATAAAATAGAGCCATTCATTTTGCCAAACCTATCAAAAATGCAATTTTCCAAAAAAGAATTCTCAACAGGGCAGGCAGCTTTTCTATTCAAGTCAACTATAGAAACTGTTAGAGATAATAAAAAATACAGTCCAATTGTTATTCAACTAGATATTGAAGCCACTTTTGACATGATTTCCATCAGTTCTCTCTTTAAAACTCTGCAAAAATACTCAAACCCCAATGCCTATCTAAACTTGCTTGCTAACTTACTTTTAAACCATGAGATTTATGTTTCCCTAAATGGGAAAATTTCACCACCAATAGTGCCGCATCAGTCCATTCCTCAGGGCTCATGTCTAAGTGCCTTATTGTTCACTACCTATATCAACCCTCTTATAAAAATAATAGAAAATGAATTTTCAGGAGTCTACATACCTACCATCAATGACAACATCTCATGCATCGCATATATGGATGATTATGATGTCATAGAGCTTTGAAAGTGCTAAGCTTTAAATAAATTTAATAATATATATAACTTCTTTAACAAGCGTTATAAGTGCATAATTATTGATATATGGATGATATAGCAGTATTTCTATCATCCCAAAAGCAAATTCCCAAACTTCTTAAGATACTTAACAATTTTACAAAAGAATATAAGCTAACATTTAATATGGAGAAATCGTGTGGCTGGCAGATCTTCACCGGTAATAGCATTACTAAAGTTTTCAAAGGTAGACCAAGCGCATTTCTTGGGTTCAACTTCTATTTACATCATATACCTATGAGATTGCTCATACAGAAAAATTTAATAGAGAAAGTGGAAAAGACTGTCAATTCACTCTCCAAAGCCTACCTCTCTCTATATACAAAAATGGCTTTGCTTAACATGCTAGTGATTACAAAAATCTCTTATTTTACTCCAACAATCATTTATACCAAGGCATTTACAAATAAGATAGACTCCTTATGCAGGAAATTATTCTGGGGAAAAAAGATTATCTCAATATCAGTAAAACATCTAAGAAAACCCCTTTCACAAAATGGCCTTGGCCTTCACTCAATACATGTCTTCAGGATACAAAAAACATTGAACATAATATCTACATGTGCACAAAAATTCCCATATTTAGAAATTTCTGCCAAGATTACCCCTACAGATAGACCACCTCCTCTCCAGGGATATCTGAACACACTACTTACACCATTACTAACAATCCACACTCTTAACTTCAAACCACCACAAGCCAAATATAAATATTGGGAAGTTTATCAACTTCTACATCCAAGTCAAGATGATGTACAAACTCCACTTCATATCACTAATAAACAATTATGTCACAAATTCAAACTATGGTCACTTGAACCAAAATATTTTGACTTTCTCCTAAAGATAAATCTGGACTTGCTACCTATGCAACACTTTTTGAAATATCAAAGAAACTATAAAGATATAGATGATATATGTAATCTTTGCCATAGGGACTCGGAGACACAAAACCACCTTTTTTTTCTCATGCCCAAGTCTAGAAAACATTCGTGAAATTATTAGCACTTCACTCAAGGATAAAAAAATCAATATGAAAACCCTTTTTGACTCTTTTAAAAGGGGTATCTTTGCTGAAATAAGAATCTGCACATTTATACTCTATGCCTTATGGTGTACAAGGTGTAATTTCATATACAATTATAACCCCAGAAGACATCCAAACACGTTCAGAAATAAACTGCAAACCATACGTGAAAGAGACATGAAGATTACAGATCATACTAAGTACATTGACACCTGGAATATACAAGAACTTATATAAAAGCACTAACAAAAAAACTATATCTAACATGGACCCTTGTGCCAGTTCTGAAGTCAACTGACACAAATTAGATGCATTCCTGCTTTAGTTTAATTGAAGTATATCTAATTGTATATAATCGTATGATTGAGTGATCATCATTGACTTTGTTGAACTGTTTTTTTTTCTTAAATACTTCTAGTTTGATAACGCATACAATCACTGATCAAATCATTGTACATATGTAGTTTTGTGAACCAATTTATATATAAGAACTATGTTGTCAAATGTAACTTGTATAACCTTTTAGAATACTAATAAAGCTTATCCTTTGAAACATCATCATCATCATCATCATCATCATAATAATAATAATCATCATCATAATAATAATAATAATAATAATCATAATAATCATCATCATCATCATCATCATCATCATCTCCTAATTACTTCTATTCCTTATAAACTTAAACTTTAGTCTTATTAGCTCCACCTTAATAAAATACTTAATAATTTTATTTTTATATAGTTCTCGGTTCAACCTTAATTTATTTATTAATATTCTTTTTAATTTTCAAGTCATATATCTGTTATTTTCTTATTCATTCTTCAGGTATTAATAATATTTTATATTTATCTTTTTTAATATCTAAGAACTATAAATATTGTAATCTTTTAACTTATCCACTTTAACTTTAATTTTTTAAAAGTAAAAATGTTTTTTAAAATAGTATCTTATATCCTAGGGCCTTCTATTACATATTATAATCACTATAACTCATTATATATATATAATTTTGGATTTGGAGTAATTTTAAATATATATTTATACCACTTTGACTTTTATTACTATTATGACATAATTCTCTTATAAAATTAGATTATACTGTTTTATATGTAAATATTATAGTAAGTTTTTATTTCATTAATATGTAATATCTGTAAATATATTCACATTCATACTTCTTTGTAACTCTTTTTATAACTCATATTTTATTTATAAATAGTTTTTCCATTATATATTTTTCTCCATATATCTTTTTTAAGAACTATATTTATACTAATGTTATCCTAATTCCAGAATCTCTATTAAAATTTGGTTTTATCTTTTTTATTAGTATTGCTTTTTTATTTTCCTTTCTTTAATATTGTCTGCATATAATATCATTTTTATGAAACTTTATATAAATTTGTATTCTGTTTTCCTCATATGCATATATAATAGTAATTTATTATCTGATATAAGTTTTAATCTTGTTTTTATGGAATTTTTAGTTTCTTCCACATATTTGTTACCAGAACCACTATCTAAACAAATATGTGAGACAAACTAAAAATTCTGTAAAAACAAGATTAAAACAATATATGTCAAATAATAAATCACTGATACATATATGGAGGAAGCAGGACACAAATTTACATAAAGTTTAATAAAAAATCTTTTACATACAGACATTATTAAATAAAATAAAATAAAAGAAGCAATACTAATAAAAAATGATAAAACAAAAATTTTATAGAGATTCTGGGATTAGGATTACATTAGTATAAATATAGTTCTTAAAAAAGATATATAGATGAACATATATAAAGAGAAAATTACTTATAAATGAATTATGGATTGTAAAAAAGAGTTACATAGGAATATAAACATGAATATATTGATAGATATTACATTTTAATGAAACAAAAACTTAGCATATTATTTATATATAAAACAGTATAATATAAATTTATAAGGGAGAGTTATACAATAATAGTAATAAAAGTCAAAGTGTATATTTCCATAAGCTGTGTATGGCTGTACTTGCAACTTGCCTATTAATATCATCATCCTTATATTTATTAATCAAAATTGCCTCTTTAATTTTCCTCTTTTTATGATTACTTTCTTCCATTAATATTTTTATTTCACTACTATTAAATGTAAACCTATAATTACAAGTCTTTTCATGGTCAAAGAATAGTGAAGCTGTATTAAATTGACTATTTACATTATTTTTAATTCGATTATATAATAATTGATGCTCTTTCAATCTTTTCTCCACAGAACAATTCAATTCACCGATATAAAATTTCTGACATCCACATGAAATCTGATAAATTATATTACTTCTTTGCAATTTAGGAATTATACTCTTAGAATTATCAATCAATCGATTAACATTCAGAGAAACACAAAATGAAATATTATATTTTTCTTTAAATATATTCTTAATTAATTTAGATTACATGTTTTTTTATAAATTCATTTAATAATAAGAAGAGAGTTTGCAGTGTTACTTTAGATAATAAAAAATGGATATCTATGCGATTTATAAATAACATGCAATCTAAATTAATTAAGAATATATTTAAAGAAAAGTGTAATATTTTATTTTGTGTTCCTACAAATGTTAATCAATTGATTAATAATTCTAAGAGTATAATTCCTAAATTGCAAAGAAGTAATATAATTTATCAGATTTCATGTGGATGTCAGAAATTTTACATTGGTGAATCAAGGTGTTCTGTGGAGAAAAGATTGAAGGAGCATCAATTATTATATAATTGAATTAAAAATAATGTAAATAGTCAATTTAATACAGCTTCAGTATTCTTTGACCATGAAAAGACTTGTAATTATAGGTTTACATTTAATAATAGTGAAATAAAAATATTAATGGAAGAAAGTAATCATAAAAAGAGGAAAATTAAAGAGGCAATTTTGATTGATAAATATAAGGATGGTGTTATTAATAGGCAAGTTGCAAATACGACCATACACAGCTTATGGAAATATACGTAACGTTAAGTTTAAAAAATTTGAAATTCAGTTAAAGCTGACGAGGATTACCACGTAATTGAAAGAGCTGCAAAAGAATTTAAACTATAATATTGTATTTACCGTTAGAAATTTATATATATATACTTAATCAATTGAATTATACATAACTTGAAATAACAGACCACTGTTTTGTATGAAATTTAATTTAATATCATCAAATTGATTTTCGTTCACAAATGAGATGTCATTTTTAAAATTAATCATGTGACGTTCTATAGCGTTATACCGTCACTAATGGTCATCATTAGAAATAAACCCATGAATCAATAAAAAATATTTTTATTTTTTTTAATTTACACATATGTATATATCCATTATATATTTTCTTATTCATCTTTGTCTTTTTTATATCTACTATCTATTATCATCAAATAAAAAACTCCTCTCTTATAATGTCAATACATATACATTCATATATATTACAGTTTCTTATTTTCTAGCATTGACAATTTTCCTCCCAATTTTATCAAATCATTGACCATATTAATATATATACATGCATTATATATTCTGTTATTCATCTTTTTTTTATCTTATAACTACTATCTATCAACCAATAAACAATTCCTGTTTTATACTATTAATACATATACGTACCTATACATTCTTACACATTACAGCTTCCAATTATCTAACAGTGACCATTTCCCTCCCAATTTTATCAAACCATTGACTATATTAATGCATTTATCTATGTTTTCTTGTATATATAATGTTTCATAATATTTTTTATTTTTTATTTTTACTATACTTGATTACTTTTATATTTTCCACACAATTTATTATATGCCCTGTTTCTAAATAATGATTGTATATACATATAAATAAATATATATATATTTTAAAAATTTATATTTTTTAAAAAGTAAAGAAAAAAAATCATATCATCATTTGAATATACAACTGAGAAGTAGATGTAACTCGTATATACTCTTTTGTTTATCCATTCTTAAATATAACTAATGCTTTTAATTAAATTCTAGTAGTGGCTGAAATATAGAAGACAAAAGTAAATGTTAAGAGCAAGTATGTGTTAGCAGATATTAAACAAAAAGATACACAAATTGTTTAAGACTGGAAGTAATGCAATAAAAAAACCAGTAATGATAACTACTGATCTAGTTTGCTTTTTTAAATATCGATAAATAGATGGGTCCCTAGTAATTAAAATTTTTTTTTTTCATATGTCAATGCATTGACCGGGAAGCAAACTCGGGCCAGCTGCTTGGAAGGCAGCTATGCTAACTGCTAGACCAACTATGCATTTTGCTGCAAAAATTTTACATTTTACAAACCATAGAAAGTGTGTTTATTTTAACCTCTCTTTTTCAATTAAAAAATAGTTTTTTTTTCTTTATTCTGTTATTGAATTATTATTATTATTATTATTGGTAGGTGTGTAGAAATATGCAGATGAAATAAAATTTCAAGAGAAAGTAATTTATTTCACTTTTAATTGTTTAGATTAAAAATATATATTTGCAATGTTTAAAATAATTTACATAAATAATTGTTTTCAATATATCTATAAATAGGTTTGTGAAGATAAATTGATTTTTTAAATTAATTTAATGATGAGTAAAATAAAACAAATGATTAAATAGTTAAGAGTGATTCTATAAAATACAAGATTTGATGATAATCACCATGGTTTAGTCCATTGCAGGATAAAATTTTCCAAATTTAATGCAGTTTCTTCAATTGATAGCTTTTCTGCTCTATATCATGGTTATAACTTCCTTGTTTCATCCACCCATTTCATTGTGCTCTTTTTTCACCTTTTACAATTTCTTGGAATCTAATTTAAGATTTAATTGCCTATTTATTATCTTATCTTCTAGAAATATATCAATTTCAGCTCTATACTAATCTCTTAACTGTTTCAAAGACATCAATCATACTAATTTGTTCTCTTATTCAGTTACTTTACTTTTTTTTTGTTACTCCCAATATGTATTTATCCATTCTTTGTTGTGTGATCTTAAATCTCTATATTGCTCTTCTGTTACATCTTCAAGACCCAGATTCATAAGTTAAAACTGGTAAAAGACATCTATTGAAATCTGCCTTTTCAAACACAGAGACATTATTTCCCTTTAACTGTAAGTTATTTCTACCAAAAGTACTCCAACCAAATTCAATTCCATGATTAATTTCATTCATTATATTTCCATCTGTATTCACAATCTAAGAAATTTGTGGTTGTTAATTTTTTAATCCATGATTATTAGTCTGTATTATCTTCTGAAAAATCTATTGATCATTAGATTTTTTAATTTTTATCTTTTTCTTAAAGTCATCTGATAACTTTTGCAACATTTCCTGAATCGCTGACGTATTATTTGCAAAAGCAACCACATCATCTGCAAAATCTGGATGACATAAATAATCTCTATGTATTTTATTTCCTCAGCTTCCCATTTTAATCCTTAAAATACTTACAATACTGATGTAAAAAGTTTTGAAAATATAAAAACATCCCAATATATACCCTTATCAATGTTAATCTTCTTATTGGCATCATATAATCTAATCACTGCTGCTGGATTTAGAGATACTTATCAGAATATAACAATATCTTGCATCTATATTGATGAGATAAAGCCTTAAATCACTCTGAAAATGTTTCTTTTTATAGTCAACAGCTTCAAAGCATAAATGACAGCTCATATTTACTGATCCTTTCTTAAGCTAAACTCGATATTTGGATATAATATATTATGCTAAAAATACTCTCAAACCCAACTTGTTTTTTTTTTTTTATCAATTTGAATCAAAGTTTGATGTAGACTAGTTGTGATCATATTAGTAAAGATTTTGTACAAAACTGTTTGGTCTATAATTTCTGATATTTTCTTTATCACTTTTCTTAATTATCATTACTGTTACTGCATTCTTCGATAATTTGATCCACCTTTATCATATAGATATGTCAAATATAGTTTTGTCAATATTTTTACTATTCTCTTCATCTGTTTTTAAAAATATTTATAACAATTTCATCTTTACTAGAGCTTTTCCCTTCTTCAAAGATTTAATTGCATGATACTCATAATTTAAAACATTTGGCAATTGAGAAAATGTTGTGTTTGTTGGTATTTAGTTTTCTTGTTTTTTATTACTATATAATTTTCAGTAGAACTTTTTCGCACATTTCATGATGTCATTCTGTTTTTCTTAGTTCCATCTTTTCTTCTTATTAGTGAAACAACTTCTATTACAATATCAAAATACCGATTTATATTTCTTAAGCTTTTAATCTCTTCTATAGCTTTCTTTGCCAATTTATAGTTATATATTTTTATATTATTGTTAATTCAGTTTTGTACAATTTTACATAATCCCAAATATTCAAATCTTTTTAATGAATCATTCCAAAATATATTAATTCTCTTTCATTGTTATGACCTAAAGAATTATACTATATTATCTATAAGTATAACAAAAGCCAAAGGCTAAATTAAAATTCTAACAGATCATTTAAACAAGATTAATACTGATCCAGCAGTAATTTCTATAGAAAAAACCCCCCAATAAATTGAAAAGAAGCTATCAAGCTATTTTGTATAACTAAAATCCAGAGAATTATTTAATAATTTTTATTATTTTATTATATTTTTGTTTTGTTTCTTTTTTCTATATTTTTATTTTTATAATTGCGTATGCGTGTGTTTTAATAAAGATATTTCTTTTTTATTCATATTTATTATAATTACTTATTGTTTACTTCTGTAGACCATTTTAAATATATATATAATTTTTTATTTATTAAGTAGCCCATTGCGGGTCAATGAAGCTTCAAAAATACCCTCAACCTCAGACCGCGGTTTCTGCCTCTAGCGTCATCAGTGAGGTGCTAGGGAATAAAAATACTAGAACTAGTCCAGCATTTTATCAACGCCTAACTATTGAGAAGAAAATCTGAAACTTTCAGACATTTAAATGTCCAAAAATCCAGCTATCTAACTCAAATAGCCGTATGGGACTGAACTAAGTTCAGATACACCATATATTAATAGCTCTAGCAATATAAAATCGCCAAAGCATTAATAGCAAAAAACTAAAATTAAATTGATAAAAAATCAAGTCAGATGACCTAATTTTAATAAAGCTCCTATTTACAAATGTTATATATAGAGTAAGTTAAAACAAACTCTTATGAAGCTTCAAAAATACCCTCAACCTCAGACCGCGGTTTCTGCCTCTAGCGTCATCAGTGAGGTGCTAGGGAATAAAAATACTAGAACTAGTCCAGCATTTTATCAATGCCTAACTATTGAGAAGAAAATCTGAAACTTTCAGACATTTATCAATTTCAAAATTAGTTTTTGCTATTAATGCTTTGGCAATTTTATATTGCTAGAGCTATTAATATATGGTGTATCTGAACTTAGTTCAGTCCCATACGGCTATTTGAGTTAGATAGCTGGATTTTTGGACATTTAAATGTCTGAAAGTTTCAGATTTTCTTCTCAATAGTTAGGCATTGATAAAATGCTGGACTAGTTCTAGTATTTTTATTCCCTAGCACCTCACTGATGACGCTAGAGGCAGAAACCGCGGTCTGAGGTTGAGGGTATTTTTGAAGCTTCATAAGAGTTTGTTTTCAACTTACTCTATATATAACATTTGTAAATAGGAGCTTTATTAAAATTAGGTCATCTGACTTGATTTTTTATCAATTTAATTTTAGTTTTTTGCTATTAATGCTTTGGCGATTTTATATTGCTAGAGCTATTAATATATGGTGTATCTGAACTTAGTTCAGTCCCATACGGCTATTTGAGTTAGATAGCTGGATTTTTGGACATTTAAATGTCTGAAAGTTTCAGATTTTCTTCTCAATAGTTAGGCATTGATAAAATGCTGGACTAGTTCTAGTATTTTTATTCCCTAGCACCTCACTGATGACGCTAGAGGCAGAAACCGCGGTCTGAGGTTGAGGGTATTTTTGAAGCTTCATAAGAGTTTGTTTTCAACTTACTCTATATATAACATTTGTAAATAGGAGCTTTATTAAAATTAGGTCATCTGACTTGATTTTTTATCAATTTAATTTTAGTTTTTTGCTATTAATGCTTTGGCAATTTTATATTGCTAGAGCTATTAATATATGGTGTATCTGAACTTAGTTCAGTCCCATACGGCTATTTGAGTTAGATAGCTGGATTTTTGGACATTTAAATGTCTGAAAGTTTCAGATTTTCTTCTCAATAGTTAGGCATTGATAAAATGCTGGACTAGTTCTAGTATTTTTATTCCCTAGCACCTCACTGATGACGCTAGAGGCAGAAACCGCGGTCTGAGGTTGAGGGTATTTTTGAAGCTTCATAAGAGTTTGTTTTCAACTTACTCTATATATAACATTTGTAAATAGGAGCTTTATTAAAATTAGGTCATCTGACTTGATTTTTTATCAATTTAATTTTAGTTTTTTGCTATTAATGCTTTGGCAATTTTATATTGCTAGAGCTATTAATATATGGTGTATCTGAACTTAGTTCAGTCCCATACGGCTATTTGAGTTAGATAGCTGGATTTTTGGACATTTAAATGTCTGAAAGTTTCAGATTTTCTTCTCAATAGTTAGGCATTGATAAAATGCTGGACTAGTTCTAGTATTTTTATTCCCTAGCACCTCACTGATGACGCTAGAGGCAGAAACCGCGGTCTGAGGTTGAGGGTATTTTTGAAGCTTCATAAGAGTTTGTTTTTAACTTACTCTATATATAACATTTGTAAATAGGAGCTTTATTAAAATTAGGTCATCTGACTTGATTTTTTATCAATTTAATTTTAGTTTTTTGCTATTAATGCTTTGGCAATTTTATATTGCTAGAGCTATTAATATATGGTGTATCTGAACTTAGTTCAGTCCCATACGGCTATTTGAGTTAGATAGCTGGATTTTTGGACATTTAAATGTCTGAAAGTTTCAGATTTTCTTCTCAATAGTTAGGCATTGATAAAATGCTGGACTAGTTCTAGTATTTTTATTCCCTAGCACCTCACTGATGACGCTAGAGGCAGAAACCGCGGTCTGAGGTTGAGGGTATTTTTGAAGCTTCATAAGAGTTTGTTTTTAACTTACTCTATATATAACATTTGTAAATAGGAGCTTTATTAAAATTAGGTCATCTGACTTGATTTTTTATCAATTTAATTTTAGTTTTTTGCTATTAATGCTTTGGCAATTTTATATTGCTAGAGCTATTAATATATGGTGTATCTGAACTTAGTTCAGTCCCATACGGCTATTTGAGTTAGATAGCTGGATTTTTGGACATTTAAATGTCTGAAAGTTTCAGATTTTCTTCTCAATAGTTAGGCATTGATAAAATGCTGGACTAGTTCTAGTATTTTTATTCCCTAGCACCTCACTGATGACGCTAGAAGCAGAAACCGCGGTCTGAGGTTGAGGGTATTTTTGAAGCTTCATAAGAGTTTGTTTTCAACTTACTCTCTATATAATAATTTTTTATTTATTAAGTAGCCCATTGCGGGTCAAGGGTTGCTCCAATCGCCCCTCGTGGAGAACTAATGAAGAAGACAGTACTCATCAGTCATCAATTGCCAGGCAATGAGGTCTTGAGCTGTTCTTGTTTTTCTCTAGCTAACAATTACACTGTACCCATTTACTGACCAATTTTTGATAGTTAGCTAGATTGGTTATATCTGAGAGAAAATTCCTAATGCAAGTAATTTCATTTGGCTTGAATTTGAATTCCAAGTCATAGGTTTAACAGGCAGATGTGCTATCTCTGCACTATGAAACCCCTCTAAATAAATTTTAAGATAGATTTTAATATTTGCCTCAGGCGACAAAATTGATATGCCCCGACCTGGATAGACTTACAAATTACCGCTGTTAATATAAAATTTCGCCTAAATTTAAATAATTAATTTGCCGTATGGATTTTTAGATTCTCAACTTTTAAATGTTTTAAATATTGTAAACAATTTACTTCTTTGTAATATTACGTTTCACAAATATTAATGCTTTAATGTTAACATATACCTGCCATCTAGTGAGAGAAAACTAAAGTTTTTTTTTTTAAAAAACTACCAAAATATTCACAATTTCTAGATTTCAAGGCAAATAATCATATGGATAATTTTTTCACAAAGCATGCCCTGTAATTAAAAAAAAAATCACGATTTGAACCTATATAATCAATTCTGCTATACTCGTTCATTTATTAGTCTTCTTAGCTAGATAGTGAAGTAATTCAAGTAAAGAAAATTATAAGTCTTCACAACCTAACATTTTATTTTTGCGGGCAATATTTTTTCCCCTCATCACTCCGTTGTAAAAAGATGTCGGAGAGACTTTTATTCTGAACTCAGCTGTTTAAAATCTGTTTTACTAATGTCGCATTGTTCTATCGGTTGTTTCCAAGCAACCATACTAGGATAGCTTTCCAAACTTAATATATATATATAAGTATCTCAAAGCAATCTGTTTTAATTATAAGTATAAAATTGTTTAAATTGACAATGTAATATTCCTCATACATCCTAAAAAGCAGAGACGATATTAATTAATTGGAAGCCAGTGTGTTTTCTTCATATTTGAAAACTCGTGATGAGTTTATGAATTAAATACTTACTTGATATACTTTACAATTTTAAATCTTAAGATTTGATGTTTTTCTCATTTACACCCCCCCCCCCCAACTACAGTTCTGGTAACTCATCAGGCTTAAATGACAGTAAACATATGCCAATTTCTTTAAAGGCAACCTATTTTTACATGTTTACTATTTAATTCTTAAACAATCGTTGATTTCGATTCGAGTTGGGTTGAAAAGGCGATCAATTAATAAATATAAGCTAATTAATAGGTGAGCTAGCTTTCTCAAAACATGGCCAGAATCATGGTGCTGAATAGAATTATGCAGTACAAGTCTGCTTATATAATATTAAATGAGGCACAATATGCAAATAAGGCAATTAGATATACATTTTCCAGACAATGGAGCACACAAATCCTTTTTGTTGATGGAGTGTGCAATATCCCAAGCCTCATTGCACTTTCTTTTCCTATCATCTCTTTCTGAGCACACTGTTCTAACATTGGATAGCGAAAATATATGACCCATGGGCTTTTATGGTCAAGAAAGATCGATCTATATTCAGTCTTTTGTTTAGTTCTGTTGTATAACAATGCATGTTGGACAATTCTCTTGCATTTATTTGCACAAGATTCCCCATAATACACAGAGCCATGAGATGTGTTAAAATGTGCAATTTTATAGACTACCTGAGGAGCATACTCCATGGGTATTTTGTCATTGGTATTGTTCAACAAATTGTCAAGAGATGATGACAATCTAAAACTAACCCTGTATGTTTTAGCACAAATTTTTCTGGCTTATTAGCAATATGTGGAATGTAAAAGAGACTCATCCATGCTTTAGGCATATTATTAATGCATTTAACTTTTTTTACATTGGTGTAAAATTTAATGACTGTTTTAATAAGCATGTTGCTATTATAACCAAACCCTATGAGATAATTAAGAGATGCATCTATGTTTTTTTTATCTGTCTCATATTTATATAGATTTTTGTTTCTATATAAGAAATATATAAACCTGACCAGTTTGTGTTCTATTGGACTTTTGTCTATGGATGAATGGTTCCTCTTATTTATAAAGTCAAGATCATTTTTATTTTTTTGGATATACCATACCAAAAAATTTATCCCATGATTGATGTCTTCTACTTCAATAGTCCATTCCAGAGGTGATGTACTTTTGAACTCCAGCCATATACTGTTGTTTTGAGCCTCTGCCACAGATATAAACATGTTGCATATGTATCACATATAGATATTGTTAGTCGAAAGAACTAAATATTTAGGCAAGATATTATCTTCAAACTTAGATAGAGTGATGCCACAAATAATATCATTTAGTGGTAACCCCATTGTCCAACCACAATTTCCCTATCAATCCATTTTAAGACTTCTATTATAATTTCTTTTTTATATGGATTGTGGTTGACTTGCTGCATGGTATCTTGTATAATGTTAATGGATAGGTCATAAGGCACTGAATCATATCTAATGAGATAAGTTTATGATTCTCATTAAATTTTTATTTTTTTAATTTATCCATGCACTTCACACACTCAAAAGATGATTAGATTTGTGTATGTGCCAAATCCAATACCTTCTGCCAACCATTCAGTTATTTTCTTTGCTGCTTTGAAGTAATACACCCCACTGAAATCCACTGTCTACATAATGGAATATTTAATTGCTTATAAGTGCACCTATACTGCATAATTTTATTCGGTACTATGATTCTGATAGTGTTTTCCCAAAAGTTAGCTTATTAATTAATTTATATTTATTAATTGGTTATCTTTTCAACTAAACTCAAAGTCAATGAGTGTTTAAGCATTAAAATATTTTGTTGAAAAGAATTAATAAGTTGAGATTTAATGTTCAATATTTTAAAAATGCCTGTATAAAAACTTGTTTAATAAAAGGAAGACCATATATATTGCAACTTTTTTTCCCATATGTCAAAGCATCGGCCGGAAAGCAAATACACAACAACTGTCTGCAAGACACTGCTTGCTTGCAAGGCAGCTGGGCTGATCTCTCATCTACCAATGCCAGACTATATTGTAATCTTTTAATTGATTCATTATACAAATTGAGTATATAAAAATGTATATGATAGTCCAAAATTTTAAATTTTAGAAATATAACTTGCACAAATACTTTAATATATGACATTTAACAGAGAATTTAATGAGGACAAGAAATGCCTGTTTTTTTTATTTGTAATTATTTTTTTAATACAAATTACTATTAGAAAAAATTCCATCTTAGTATTATAGATTACAGTGTTTCTTTTAAAAAACAAAATGAGTTGGTTAGTTTCTGTACTATATTCACATAACTAATATTAGTAAGATAATTTATTATCAAAAAATATATTTTTAAAAAAATTGTAATGACAATAATATTCAGAAATAATATCTTATTATTAAAATATTTCCGTGAAACTAAGCAAAGATAGTGTATTTTAAATTTTAACTAAAAATTGTTTAAATTTTATCAGTTTTAAAAATATTTATTGATTTTTTTTGTATGTTTTGTTAAATTTTAGACTGCAAGTCAAATATTAAAAAAAACTGCTAAACAATTTTCAAGTTATTGACCAATGGCAATTAAGTAATTGTTTTCCATGTCATGCTGTTTGGGAAATATAAATAGAAATGAGCAGATGAACTTGGAGGAAAAAAAAGAAAATTATAAAAGAAAAATGAACCATTGTTTCATGTAAAAAAAAATTTGTAAAAACTTATCAAATTTAAGATAGTTTATTTTTGTAAATCATTAAATAAGTAAGTTAATTGTGATAAAATAAATATAAGATACTTGATAGTAATTTAAAAATGAGAGAGTAAATTATCTAGTTTCTTTGTCTATGATTAAAATTATAATCTGAAAATTCAATTTACAATTTTAAAAATGCTGGTGAAGGAGAAAGTGAGAGTATATTGTTATTGTTAATGGAAAAATTATGAAGGACAAGATACCGCATTTCAATTAATTAAAAGGTGTAAATACAGACACATAAGAAAATACTTTTTATTTATCACTGCTTTGTTAACTAATTTAGATGATAGATTAATTATGAAGAGGAATAAAACCAATATACAAAGTGCTAACTTTTATAAACTAATGAAAATAATTTATAGAACTTTAACATAATTTATAATGGAAATTAGAAGTTAAACGAAACTAGTTATTTTTGTCAATCAAAGTAACTTGTATTATTTAATTAATCTTACAAAATTAATATTTAAGAAATAGACAGTTATTATATATTTTCCAATAAAAAATATTAATTGTTAAGCATTTGTGGCCTAGCGGTTAGTATAGCTGCCTTCTAAGCAGTTGGCTCGGATTCGTTTCTTGGTCAATGCTTTGACATCTAAAAAAATATTAATTAAACAAATATGATAGTGAATGCTTATTATTAAACATTTTAATAAAAGCTTATCATAAGGAAGAGTATTTTATTTAGTCACTACAATTTTCTATTATATTAGAAAATATTAAAAGGAAGTGAATTCACAAAGAAAAGATACTAATTTTAAGTAAGCTAAATGATGACAAAAGATTATATTACTGAAGATGTAACCTGAATGAACTTATTTATGTTTATCTTCAAAAAGGAAATAAGTCTTATATGAAATACAAATATAAGAAAAGTTTAAATAAAAATGACTTATTAATTATCACTGTGAATAATTAAAAATCATAATGAGGAGTCTAATATTTAACTATGTTTGACTTGATTGTTTAGCTACAATTTTTATGAACTTTTATCATATTTATGTGTAATTAAGATTCAAACATGTTTAAATGTAAAAAAAATCACCCGAAGAAGCATTGGACTTTTAAAGAGTTTATTCTACTATTGTTATTTATGATTTTTAAATATTTTATATAGGATCTTGAGGACAGCTAATCAACAGAAAAGATAAGAGTAATAACTTGCAAGGAAGTGTTAAGTATTACTTTGAGTCTATATGAATGCGGAGCAAGGATGAAGAATTTTGAAAAAAAAATAAACAATTTTTTTTTCCTTTGGGTATTGTTTTTAGATATAAATGTCAATGCAATATTAGTTGTTAAGTTTAGTATTAAGGAATTTAAATTGAACACATTAATGTATTAGTATGTTTTATATTTTTAATGTTTACTTTTAAATTAATGACTTTAAAAGTTATACTTAAGAAGTGAATGTAGGATGTGTGAATGTGGAAAAAGAGAGGAAGTGTGGGTAAAACAATATTTTAGGTTTCCATTATAAAATAATATTATTTGAATTAATTTATTTAATAATTTTTAAGTATAATAAGTAAATTAATGTCATCACAATGAATTATAGTAATAAAAAAAATGTGTATGATATTTGAATTTTAAAGAGTAATAAGAAAGGGGTAGATGTATGAATGGTAAAAGTGACCAAAGAATTTTGATCTCAATTTAGTGTAATAAAGTATAATATTGACATTTGTCAAATTATATATAGTTTTATTTCCATCATGTTAGAAAAATTTAACTTTATTTAAATATTTCAAATACATTCAACTGTTAGTAATAGCATATCAAACAGGTTAGTATATGCACAACATTTCCAGAGGTATTGGGAAAATACAAAAATATTGGATAGAGAAGAAAAGATACAAAGAAGAAAATTTAAAGAAGCTGCTCACATGACAATGACAAAAAATTCCATAAGCCAACCTAGTGTGACTATACATAATGTATGGAAACCCCTAATCAACTTTGCTCTTAGGAAAAATTGGAGAAATCAGGAGCAACCTCATAGATAAGTATATAAAATTTCTACAGACTGTTGCCTTTAGCAGGATGACTCAGAGCATTACCTTAAAATTTAATACTCAAGAATCTAAGGGTCCAGGTTCGAATCTCATGCTAGTATTGTCACTGGTCAGGAAGACAGGAGAATAATACCTCTCAAAACATTGTGCATATACTAACCTGTCTGAGTGCTATTACTAACACCTGAATGTATTTGAAATATTTAAATAAAGTTAATTTATTCTAAAGATATTCAATATGCATATTAGATGATAGAGCTAATCCAATATAAAAATACAACTAGAGCACCATCATCACAAACCTTCAGGAAAACACTAAAAATAGTTTGTTTTGTAATACATAATTGTTACATTTGTAGAATAACACTTGATATTGTAGTATTAGTCTCGTAGTAAATTGTAGTGATTGATGCTAGGAATATACTTTATAATCAGATAAGCTATCATTCCAGGATAGGATGAAACACCTTCCTAAAAAACTGATAGGAATGGCATAATGGGATGGGTCTATGTGATACCCATATTTGTATTTTTGATACATAGAGATGAGAGGAATTTTCATAAAATATTGATGTTAAGTTCCATAAGAGCTTAGTATAGAAACCTGGATGCTGAAGTAGTATCATTGAGACAAAAATGATTACTTGCTAAGATAGAAACATTTCATTTGAAAAAAACAACAACCTTCATTTCATAATTATAGCTATTAGTTTTTTAAAATCAGTTTCTTATCTATGGAATTCTTTTAGATACTAAAGAAAGGTATATGGTAAGCACCGGGTGAAGATGAGTTATATATTTTAGAACTATTACAGTTTCTTTTCTAGGTGGCAGAAGACTATTTTAGATGAATGTGAATACAAATGTTATAGTATTTAAATAATATCTAAATGACACCATACTAAAAGATAAAATGAGATCAATAATGAGAATATAAAAAAATAAAGATTGAATAGGATGAATGATTATTTAATAATAATTAAATTTTGATTCACTTAATTATTTCAATATATTATAAATCTTATATTTAAAAGAACAATATAAATCTGAATTTTAATACACTAACATTGCAGGTGTATAATTAAATCTGAATTTTATGTATAGTTATTGATAGAGTTCGCATAAATGTAAAACATAAAAATTTAATAAAGTATTGTAGTTTCAAAAGTAATATTAGTTAAAAGATTACAAAAATTTTCAGGTCTATTTACCCATTGATGATTATAAAGCATTCAATGTTACAAAGGTAAAACAATTATTAACCAGGTCTACAAAAGGGACATACCCTCAATAACAATTATATCCATAAAAGGGTTACTATAATCTTGTTTAATGTGTATCTGTACATGGGTCTACATGGCCCAAGCACCGAGAAGTCATCTATTGCCCAATGATCCATATCCCTGGGGCCCCAAAGCAAAGACCCAAATGCTTCAGCTGAATAGGTGGACATCCAGCATTGCACCAACCATCACAACAAGCAACAAGGTCCAAGGCACCAGGGCGACTAAATGTTAAATCCTTGACCCACAGCTGAGTCATGCCAAGCCCAGTTCAGGTATCTCTATTTCCCAGTTCAACTGTTTAAATGGGCAGAGACCACATTGGGTCTACCTTCCCAAGATTGGAATGCCAACTAGAGAAAGGCTAACCAGTAATGAGCACAGATTTGCACTGCTCAAATCCAGCCTATCAAGGGGGTGCAGCAGCCTATCAGAGCGGAAATGGTGCTGAAACTTTGACCCTGTACCCTCCCGGAAGGTTTGTATTTTATGTAAGTGATGTAAAAAGGAAAATGTATTGCATTATTTAATGGAAGAGAACTAAAAATAGAACCCATATAAAGAACTCATAAACGTTATAATGAAATTACAACATGAAAGAAATTGTACATGTTGAGAATAACAAATTTAAGATTTAAGTAATAGAATACTTGCTTAATCTTAAAAGAGGTGTATGTAGTTAAAGTTGATTTTAATAATGTAAATAACTGTATAGATATTTTAATAATGTTATATATGTTTTATAGTTAATTATGTTATGTAATATTTAAGAGTTTGTTATTTATGATTATTATTATTCAAATAAACAAATATTTTGATATAAATTTGACTAATGGCTTTATTTCTACTCAGAATTATTTTTATCGCAAAATCATAAATTATAAAAAAATGATTACAATTAAAGACATAATTATTAGATAATTATGCATAAAATATTATAAAGAAGAACTTGATAAATTGATTATTTATTTAATTAAATTATAACTATTTAGGTGGTACTGTTTAAGAACAACATATTTTAACTTGAAGTTCTTATTTTAAAATTAATTTGGATTCATTCTTGGAATAACTTTAAGGCGGTATATGAGTTTACAAGAGAAATTGTTATTGAAATATATTGCAAGATTTACATTTTATATTAAGATGAAAATTAACTCATTGAAGTGACTAAAAAGACGAAGAATGTTATAATTGTCTTGTACAGTTCCTGATGATAATAAAAGTATAGTTCTGTTGTTGTTGTGTGTTTTTTTTTGTAATTAATGTTGATGTAATGAAATTATAGGAGATATTTAAGTATAATTTAATCATTGATGGGAAAGTAAGGTGGTAAATAATAAATGTTAATTTCTTATATTAAAATAGGCAAAACTCTCCATACAGTAGTGCCATTCAGTACAAGCCAGAGTAATCAATGGATGCCAGAAGGCTTGTGCATAAAATCCCTATCTAGCACTGACTCATCCAATGTCCCCAGACTAGTTTCTAGCTTGTGGATTTTGTCAGTGAGGAGCTTTAGATCTGAGATCACTGCACCTAGATCTTAGGATCTAATGCAACCAGCAGCCATCTTTTATCTCTACCTAACTACAAAACTATGAGAATAAAATTGAAAACACAATAATATTTTCAATCTAAGCTCATTAGCTTATATTCATATAGGTTTGAATTCAGTTCAGTACCCATACATTTTGGTGTCTAATGAGCTTAGATTGAAAATATTATTATGTTTTCAATTTTATTCTTATAGTTTTGTAGTTATGTAGAGATAAAAGGTGGCTTCTGGAGGGTTGCATTAGATCCTAAGATCTAGGTGCAGTGCTCTCAGATCCAAGGCTCCTTATTGACAAAATCCACAAGCTAGAAACTAGTCTGGGGATATTGGATGAGTAGGCACTAGATAGAGATTTTATGCACAAGCCTTCTAGCATCCATTGATTACTCTGGTTGGCACAGGGTGGCACTACTGTATGGAGAGTTTTGCCTGTTTTAATAAAAGTTATGAGCAAGCATAAGAAATGGTGATCATGTGATATTTAATAATTTCTTATATTATGATTTTTAGGGCTAGGTTAATTTTAAAAAGATGATTTAATTTATGTGTGTAGTTATTATTAGGATGATTGGATCTTAGTAAAATCTTTCTTATGATCTAATTATCTTATAACCAGTAAATGTTATTTTATTATAAAAGAGTAATTGTTATCCTTGAGATGTTTGTAAGGTAGTAATAGCTATTATAAATTATTTTAGAATGCACTTGATTTTATTATTTTGTATGTAATTTATTAAGTAAATGAAAGGAAATATAATCATTATTTTCAATGAAAGATTGTTAGTCATTATTTTATAACGAGTATTCTAAGATAATAGTTGCAAGATTTCTACAATAGTAATGCCATTATCAAGGATATTCTATATGCTTTCTCAATGTTAAAACCACCATATTGTAACCATCTCTTAAGGCTACCTTATATATTACATAATATATGTTGCTAATTCATTGTTATTATTAAATCTCACAAAGTAGTGTTTCTATATGTTTTATACCTTAGTATCTGAGCTGAGCTAAGGATAAGATTGATTTATACAGTTTGTACATGGTGATTCAATGTGGACAGATTACAATATATAAAAAAGATTGAAAACATTGATCTAAAGGAAGTGTTAAATTGCTCCAAAGTATTGAAAAAGAATGATGCCATAGATAGTAGAAACAATATATGGTCCCCCCCCCAAATAAAACCTAATCAGAAAATAAATCCTAGCATAAATTTTTCAGGATGCTGATAGTATATGCCCTACCCCAAACATAAGACCTATTTAAGATTGTCATCCCACCAAAACACACAATAAACATATAGAATTATAAAGTAATGAGTGTATAAATGTAAATGTAGATTTATGTGCATGAATAAATGTTACTCAGAATTATTTGCAGGCAGACTTATAACTAATTATTTTAATAATCTTGCAAATACAATTTTACTTTTCCTTTACCAATGCCCATGCATTCAATCTGATATAAAAATTCCTCTTTCATCTGATTTCTAACAGTTCACAAATTAATCAAGCCAGCTTAAGGTTTCATATATTATTTGAAATTAAATATTACTAATTTATTAGAACGTAAATAACTTTTAGTATTCTCGTAATGAATGAGAATGTTCTGTGATAAGATTAAAATCCATCTACAAACAGTAATAAAAGTTATTTATGTGCTGTCGAAATTATTAATATTGAATAAATACAGATTTTTATAAATATAGATTTTTGTATTTAAATAACGCCATCTTTTAGGGAAACATGGTAGTATACTAGAGTTCAGAAAATGTTGCAAGAATTATTAGGTGAAAATAGGAAAGGATGCAAGATAAATGCTAAAAAGACTAAGGTAATGTTCAATACATTTTTTTTCAAAAGAGGAAAATAAAGTTTGATAATCACAAATTAGAAAAAGTCAACAACTATAAATACATTGGCCAAATTATTATTACAGGTGGAAACATAATCATTAAATTAAAATTGGATAAAATGTTCTGCTTAATATTAAAAGAACTTGTTTAAAAAGAAATGTTTTTTTTTTATCTTATGGATCTAATACATGGATACTTAATAGAAAATCAATATAAAGACTTCATTATCAGTCAATGAAGTATGGAAAGGTATGTGTTAGAAATAATAATGAAATGTGTGAGAAAACAAATGGGTACTATTAACCTTCACTGAAAAAATTAAGGGACTGAAATGAAATTAGGTTGGACATATAGTGATGATAACAGATGACAATTGAATTAAATTGGATCCCAATAGATGAGGACAGACCTAGAACGAGATCATAGAAAAGAAGTAGGGACCAAAGAAACTGGATTAAACTTGGAAAGACCTTCATCCTTCAGTGATTTGATAGTAATTTAAAAATGTTGATGACATTAAACTATTAAGGATATTTGATAATTTGAATTGTAAGGTATTTTAAAAAAAGATTATTGATTCTTAGTGTAACATATGAATTTAAGAAATTAACTAAGGTATAGGCTGGAGGATTTGTAAACAAATTGTATATATAAATAGTCTTAATTTTGCTAAGTTGAAAAGATAGCTTAAGAGTTTAACTTTACTTTGTTTTGCCACTTTTTAGATAATAAATAATCTGTTTTATTACTCAGGAGATCATAAGATTCGAACACTAGGAGTGAATTTTCTCACTCAATACAGAGGTTAAACTCTCCCTACAGTAGCACCACTCAGTGCAAGCCCAAGTAATCAATGGTTGCAAGAAGGTTTGTGTACAAAATTCGGTAATTATCTGAAATCCGGGCATGGCCACTTGGGGCATTGTTTATGTGTCCAAAACACATAAAAAACGTCATTTCTGCGGCCGGGCCTTAAAGGTTAATACAACATTTCAATATTGTATTAACCCATTTTGGCAGGCCGCTTTGTATTTGTTCTATTCATAGCTGATTACCATATCGCTTGAGGGTGTTTGAATTTCAAGTTGGTACAACTTTTCAAATCTCTGTAATAGTGTAATGTCATTTATATTTAAATAATGTTTTTAATTACTAATAATTGTCATATGGTTCCCACCCTTCCCTAAAAAAATGTTAATATGTAAAAAATTGGCAAAGTGTATGTTCGAACACGCTTCGACAAAGCTCATGCGCTAAGTCACATTTCAGAGTAGAAAATATACGAGACCAATAAAAGGTCTGAGAAGAACATACAATTTTTCAACTTTTCAGAATTGTGGAGTACAGAAAGTGTGTGAGATTATGTCCTTTTTTTCAGCCACATAATGTACACTTTTTATTACAGCAATAAAATAATAAATAAGTTCAAAAAGATCAAAGTTTGTGTCCTTTTTTTTTTCATTTCATTACAAATTGACAAGTATTTGGATTATATTTTTTGCAGCGGGGTTAAAATAAATGACTATTTTGGTTGACTTTTTGTTAATAATAACAAAGTACGTAACCCCCCCCCCCCAAAAAAAAAAGCAGTTTATTGTAGAAGGCCAAAAAAAAAAAAAAAAAGATAATTCAAACGAAATATAAATAAAAGTAAAAAGTGAGAAAAAGTTGTTGGAAAAAAAAAAAAAAAATTATTGACTTTTTGTTACAATTATTTTTCCGAGTATGGGGGTGGGTGTTTTAAAACAAATTTTGATCTCCCAAAAAACACAAAAGTTTAATTTTTATCGTAGAAAAATAAAAGAAGAAAAACAATTTGGTCAACCCCCCCCCCCCCAAAAAAAAAAGGTTGAATAAATTCGAAATAATACCCAAATAATTGCATTATATTTTTTCATCAGAGTTAAAACAAATGGGGTTCAAATAAAAGACTACTTTTGTTTACTTTTTGTTAATAATAACAGTACGAAAGCCCCCCTCCCCCAAAGCTGTTTATTGTAGAAGCCAAAAAAAAAGGCTAATTCAAACGAAATATAAATAAAAGTAAAAAGTGAAAAAAAAGTAAAATTATTGACTTTATGTTACAATTCTTGATCCGAGGGTGGGTGTGGGATTTCAAAACAATTTTTGAACCATCAACAACCCAAAAGTTACTTTTGATTTAATAATAATAAGAAAAACAATTTAGTCACCAAAAAAAAAAAAAAAAAAAGGTAGAACAAAGTCGAAACAAGTTCCAAATAATTATACCATTATATTTTTTCGGCGGCGGGTTAAAACAAGTTTTTTTGTAGTGAAAGAGTCCAAAGTTTTAAAATTCAGAAAAAATAAACACAAAATTAAATTATCAAAATTTGTTAAATAAAGAAAAATGTCCGTTAAAAAAAAAAAAACAACGAAAATGAATCTAAAAATTTGTTTAATAAAAAAGGAAATCATGTTATAAATGAAATAAAAAATTTGTTTAATCAAAAAAAAAACAAAACACCATGTTCTATAAAAAAAAGTTATGGCGGCCCGGTAGCGTTATATTTGATTGATTTTTGTATAGCATCAATGTCCCAAGCGGCCTTGGCCGGATTTCAGACGATTACCCAAAATTCATATCTAGTGCCTACTCATTCAATATCCCCAGACTAGTTTCTAGCTTGTGGATTTCTGGTTTGCATTAAATCCTAAGATCTAGGTGCAGTGCTCTCAGATCCAAGGTTCTTTGCTGATGAAAACCACAAACTATCAACTAGTCTGGAGATATTGGATGAATAGGTACTAGATATGGATTTTATGCATAAATCTTCTTGCATCCATTGATTACTCTGGCTTGCACTGAGTGGTGCTGCTGTATGGAGATTTTAGCCTCTGTGTAAACAGTTGGTATAAGCATAAAGAATGGTGAACATGTGATGTTTAGTGCTTTAATTCTCACTTAAGGTAGGAACTGTTTTCAGTCAGCTTTCATAATCTTCCACATGGTGTTAAATGTGGATAGAAACTAGTCCCTACCTTGAATGAAAATGATGTAGTGAAAATTACACTATAGAAATATTATTCATTCTAATGATAAAAAATCAAGTCAGATGTCACATGACCTAATTTAATAAAGCTCGTATTTACAAATGTTATATATAGAGCTTGCAAAATAAACTCTTAAGAAGCAAAAATCGGTCTGGGGTTGAGGATATTCTCAAAGCTTGTTTAAGAGCTTATTTTGCAAGCCCTATATATAACATTCATTCTATTGAATGACTAATAGAAAGTATTAATATACTTTCATTATGAGATTTGTGTCAAAGTTGTGAGGGCAACACATATGACAGTTATAAAATAAACTGTAATAATTTATTATATATATATATTGAACAATGATAAAATTATGTGTAAGAGATTGTGGTCTGAGCCAACTGATGAGTGCTGGTTCAGCATGAAATGTGTATCTTAGAGATCATAGATCTTTTTCCAAATGTCTTTGGTAATATGAGTGAGAATGATGTAATAAAAATTACACTACTGAAGTATTATTAACTATTCAGATTAACTGAATAGAATTGAATTGTTAAATGCTCAAACTGCCAGTAGGGGCTCTGTTATTCATATAACACACAGATTACTTTGCATTTTGCTTTCTGCTAATCAAAAGATCTATTTAATATCAAGCAAAGTATTGAACAGTACATAATATTAATAATATCAGAAACTAACTAGTTTTAAGTACCAATTTATTTATTTATTTATTTTTTTATATGTCAAATGCGTTGGCTGGGGAGCGAACCCGGGCCAGCTACTTGGAAGGCAGCTATGCTAACCGCTAGGCCACCAACGCTTGACACCAATTTATTTATTAAACAAAGCTTTTACTTAAAACTGTATACAATAGTAAGCTACCATGTGCGCACATGTATCTATATAACGTATGTTTTAGGTAAAAAGATAATGTATCATTAACACACACGTACTTATATGGCTATAGTTCCACAATTTTAGCTCAGGCTTTTTGAACAAGGATGATTTATGTCCTTTAAACTTTTGAAAATTCACGTAAAAGTATATAAATAGTATCACATTCGATTGTCAAATAGGAAATTAGTTGTCACCACAAATTACTTTATTATTTCCATGTCGTGACCTTTCATAACTCATATCGGTTGAAGGAATGGTGAGATGTCATCTATAAAACGTATGTTTTTAGGTAAAAAGATAATTTATCATTAACACATACGTACTTATATGGCTATAGTTCTACAATTTTAGCTCAGGCTTTTTGAACAAGGGTGATTTATCTCCTTTAAACTTTTGAAAATTCTTTTCAATCCTGAGGTCACATAAAAGTATTAAAAAAAATTAAATAGTATCACCTTGTTTCTCACCTGCTTGAAATATGTGACATTTCACTCCATTGTCAAATAGGAAATTAGTTGTCACTACAAATTACGTCTATTATTTCCTAGTCACGGCCTTTCATAACTCATACCTGTTGAAGGAATTGTAAGATGTCATTTATAAATAATATTAGCGTGATGTAATCAGATGTTTTTTATCTTAAAAAAATAAATAATAATAATATATTAACAATTATAAAATATTCCATTGCAATTAATATGCTTTAGATATTTTTGATTGATTCAACATTCGTTCCTCTGATTGAAGTTAATCACGATAATCCCCTACATAACAATATAAAGCGCAATAAGGAGATTACCGTTCTCTAATTGTGCAAATTATTGAACATTGCTGCCACTAGAGGGCAGATTGTTTGCAGCAAACAATTATATGGAAAGGAGTTGCAGTAGTAGGGTTAACATATGGTAATGATGCATTATATGTTAGTAAAAAGATATTAGATTATTTAGAAAAAGCTCAAAGGGAAGTAGGAAGACATGCATTGGATGCAGAAGTATGGACAGCAAGGGAGGCAATTCAAGGAGAAATGGGACGGTCAAGTTTTCATATGAGAGATGCAAAAAGTAAAATGAAAATGTTTGGTAGATTGCAATTTATGGATAATAAAAGAATAGCTAAAATAGTATTTAATTGGGTTATGAGTGAAGGGCAAGTAACAAAATGGGTGAGAAAGGTAATGCGGTATGCAAAAGATTTGGATAAAGAATTTATATCAGTATATTTGTACAAAAGATGGGATGATTGTGTTAAGAGGATTATTGAGTGTTATAGTAGTAAGGAATGGGATAAAAGAGTATATTTATTAATAAAGAATAGGGAGTTGGAGAGTTGGAGAAGTGGTATGGAGAGTAAAGAGAGTTTAAATATATATATAGAAATAAAGAGAATATTAAGTGTGAGTTAATATATGATAATAGTAAGGAAAGTAGTTTATTATTTAAGGCTCGAACGGGATCTTTAGCTACAAGAGAATATACATATAAATGGAAAAAAATGGGTGATTTATTTTGTAAATTATGTAAGGAAGGAATTGAAAATATTAGGCATTTGTTAATTGAATGTAAATGTTTGAAAACAGAAAGGGTACATATAATGAAGTTGTGGAAAAATAAATATGAAAAGAGTGATTATACAGAAAGTGAATTATTGGTTTTTATGCTGGGTTTGGGAAAAGATAAGGGGGATTTAGATATAAAAGTTATAGAGTTGACAAAGATTATATTGTGGAAATGGGATGGAGCAGAATATGGGAAAATTTAGACTGGGGAATGGAAAATAAAGTGGTTAACAGGTTTATCTGGGCATAATTGCTGAGATATTCTTGACTTCGTTTAAGGAGAAGCCGCAATACATCACATCACATCACATTTCAAGAGAATAATCTCGCGTGTAACAGTTATAAAATGCTGTGATCAAATAAATAAAAAAAATAATTGTAAAATTAGGTAGATGTGGTGAGTCATGTGATAATGGAACACCATAATATGTAGTTGAACATCACATTTCCCTTTAATTAATCAAACTGATATTTTATTTTTCCTTTATTCACCTAAGAATCCATCCAGAAACTTTTAAGTTAAATCTACCGCGCTATCACTGTGTTAAGTAATTGGATAGTTTACTGCTCAGGACTTCATTAACAAATTCGAGCTACAGAAGTAAACGAAACTGGCTGTGCTTCCAGAATTTTTAGCTCCAGAAAAGCTATCTATCACTACACCAAATCATAACAATCTCTCCATACAGTAGTGCCACCCAGTGCAAACCTTAGTATCCAATGGATGCAAGAAGGCTTGAGTATAAAATCCCTATCTAATGCACTACTATATGAGGAGTTTGCTACTGTTACTAACAGCTTGTATACAGGAAGTAGTGATCATGTGATGTTTTGAGATTTTCATCCCAAATCACACGGGATTATTACTTTGCTGAACTACTCGGCAATAGTCTAATTAATAATAAAGATAAAAACATAATAAAATAAATTAAAGAAGTAAATGAGTAGGGTGCTGTCTGTAAAAATAATAGTAAAATAAAGTATAGCTATAAGCTGGGGGGGGGGTAATAAAAATATTCTGGATTTGGGCATGCTATGGAAATGCAATCAGAGATACAGACTTCACAGAAAAGTATGGAAAGATATATGTTACAATTAAAAAATTTAGGAACTGAAAGAACATTTGGTGGCTAAGAGAAAAAATACTAGTATTATTGAAAGAATTGAGATTAAAATGGAGATAGGTTTATATATTGCTTTAAAAAAAATGGTGATAGAAAATAGCATTATTAAAATGACCTTTAACCACATAGTGTTGAAAAGATAAGGCTTTTAAAAAATGTATTCTATTAATATTTGTTGATCTAAAATTTGGACATGTAACCAAGATCCTAAATCGAATATTAAATGATTATAAGAGTCAATATTTAAAACGGATAAACAGCATCAAATAATTGCTGGAATGATATGAACAAAAGATGCTATAAGTTGAAAAATTAAAATAAACTTTATACTGCAATGAATCAATGATGTCGATAAATGATAATAAAGATAATGATTCAGATAACAAGTAAATGGAAATGTTTTTTATTCCTTACACCCTAAATAAAGTATAAAAGCATATAACATCTAACTATTATAGTTTTAGATAATATTTATATATAATCAAATAAATTTTTATATGGAGGAAAACTGTACTACATAAAAACATAAGAACCAAGACAAAAAGGGTATTGTATTTTTATAAGCTAACTAAAATACTTCATTCCACTTTTATACCTATTGAAAACTCAATTTTTCTAAATGACACATAATTGTCATAGCATTATTACTAATAACCAAGTGTTATTACATGATCGTAGTAGTATTCTATTGACTAATTAATGCATTATTGATTGGTTATAATACGCTTTAGCTAGATTATATCTATCAGTCTATTGAAAGAGAATTTCACATACATCTAAAAACAATATTAACTGAACAAATATATCACATGATCATCGTTTCCTAAGCCTGCATTGATTACTATGGCTTGCTCTGAGTGGCACTATTATATGGAGATTTTATCACTGTTGAACATATATACTAGAAATGTCACATGACTTTATCATATGATACTCATATGTTACAGTCAACATAAAATTGAGATTTCTAAAATGTATAAAAACAGACATAGTGGCAAACTATATTACTATGTAAAAAAAAATAGCTTACATTTAAAATTCTTAAGAGTTTTTAAAAGTCAGACTATAAGTTTGAATAGTGCAAAGATGTAAAAGATGGCTGTTAAGTGTAATAGTGCCGCAGTTTCTATTTTGAGTTTTAATATACATGGATAAAAGCAAAAGCAAGAAACCAGTTTGGAAATGGAAATACTATGGTCCTGTATGATTTGGCGTTCATTAATCACTCAAAATTATAGGAGATGGATTTCGATTTGATGAAGAGAATTGCTCTGAATAAACATACTAGAAATTATATGTTTTATACATACTGAACTTTAGTATTCATATAGACCCCTATTATTTTACTTATATTTATGGAACATTAATTTTGTGGATACATGACATGTAATCTTCGAGAATTAACATGTACATGCACACATTTCTTAAGTTTGGATTAAACGTTTTGGAAATAAATTCTTCTTTCAATATTTTATACATTCTCTTTACGCTCAATTAATTATATAAATTCATAATTGTAAATCTCTTTAAGAGTAATCGAATATTTATGATCACATGCTTGAAATGTATATCATCCACACTGTATTCTTACATTTAAATACGCCAAAGTACAATGCAACCCAGGCAGAGTTAATCGATAAAATTATTAAGAAGCAAATGTGATCATATTATTAGATCACATTCAGTAAATAAAATTAACTACATATGAAAATTGTCCATAATCTCTATTTATTATTTAAACCATGAAGTATAAAACAACATACCCAAAGATATCTAAAAACAAAACAAAAAGATAATTGAAAGATTTTATTGCTCAAGTGCTCAAAAGAAGTCCAAGTCCTAAAACTTTATGATCCAGAAACTAATGTTCAACCACTACATCAAACCAAATAGTGCTGAAAAAATAATTGAATGACTTTATTGCTTGACAGTTCATAATGAGTTCAAAAGCTGAAAGTGACAACAAATAAAAATACTAACGTAATGATGGTCAGTTTTATAATCGATATCATTTTCCAACATGAATAGATATACAACTTTATATTTAACCTCTTAAATCTCTCCATGAATATTCAGTTCTGGTCCTACAACAAATATTCAGAATACTGACAATAAAACAAATTATTTCTTCATTAATAACTTTTCACTATGTTTTGATTTACAAGTGTCAAACTCAGTCCACACACAACTTTGACACCGTCAACTTTAGATAAATACAGTAATAATTATTACTAATAATTTACTAAATTAAAGATTGTCTCTAGCACAGATATATACTTTAAACCTCAGTTAAAGATTAATTCATCTGATATTTTAAAATTAAACACACACACACATGGATTTTTCAATACTGAAATTTTCTTTTTCTGTTAAATGTAATGCATTAATGTGAAACTAGCTATCAAGCAGTTTTTCATATGATCTACATATTTTTATAATTCATTCAACAATTAATAACTCATACAAATTTCATGCTTAAGTATCAGTGTTATCCATTTATAAACCATGTTATTGATTATAAAAATTCCTTTCACACAACATATAAATATTTCCACACATGCTTATCATTAATTTATGCACTAATGATGAATAGCTTCTATTTTAGTTATTAAGAAGTGTATTTAATATGAAACTTTAACTTAGCTAATGTATAATGTTCATCATTTATTTTAGCATTTGTATAATTATTCATTATTTATAAGTTAAATCTTCCATTTAATAATTCTGGTTATCTTTTCTAATTAATTTAAATATCCTAATATTGATTATAAATTTTTCTTCACAATGCATTAAAATGTTTTAACACTTTTGATCTAGAATTAACACAATCTTTCATATAATTACCATGGTTTCTTCTCAAAACACATGATAGTACCACTGAACTTTGACTTTAAAACATTCTCTTGTGGCTGTTTTGCATTATTTTGCTGTTTTTGTAGTTTATTTGATAGCAAAAATTTGAAACTAAAATAATATTAATTCTTTTGATTTAAAAAAAAATTCTCAAGATGTCAGTATAATGTGGATCTCTTTTTCTAAAGAGTTGACAGACAGCAAGTCTCTGCTTACAGTGTTGCTGATTGGTAGTTTCTAGTTATCTTTACATAAAAGCACTTGCAAAACACCTTCAAGTATATTCATTTTTTTGTTAATTTCCAAAATAAAAATATGTATTTTCCATAGTTTGATTACATATTTATGATTATTTTTTCATAAAATATTTTTATTTTTATTTTTAGAAAAATAATGCAATTAGATCAAATTTCATTTGAAAATATTTAGGTACTTACGTATAATCCTGTCTACCAAGTTTGACAGCCATTTTTTTTCCAATTATACAATTTCAGGACAAATCAAAATAAACCAATAACACAGAGTTGCAACTTTGACCACAGCAGATTTCTTTTCATCATTTTTACAAAATTATAAATAGAATTTTAATTTTAAATAAAATTTCATTAGCTTTTTTAAGTTGAGGAAAAAATCATGTGAGCTCTATAAACTAAGTTAAAATATTTCTGATTTATTTAAATTTAATGTTGTTACTAATAATGTGATAATTTGTTCAATAAGAAATTGTTCTTTATAAATCTTAATATATATTTCAGATTGTGTTTTTTTAAATATATAAGCAAAATTAAAACAATACTTTTAAAAATATTTTTTTGTTATAAATATATATTTTTAATAAACAATTCAAAATTTCTGAAAATATATAATAAATAAATTTTAATGAATGATAAAAATCATATATGACAGCTATATAGTATAACCTCTCAACTTTGTTTGGAAGAGACTTGATGAGTAAGAGGTTAATTATGCTAAAACCAAATCAGAGCACGCAATTCCGTTGCGTTTGTGTGTACTGAAAATGCATTAGCATATAGGGTTTTTTATATGTCAAAGCGTTGCCCGGGAAGTGAACCCCGGCCAGCTGCTAACTATGAGGCCACAAACGCTTGACCGTTAGCTAAGACCCTAACCCACATGAAAGGACTCACTCCAGATTTCCCAAACAAAATAAATAATCATTGTAAATATATATTGATTACTAAACTTTTAAAATATAATATATATTTTTTTATAATATTTTAACAATCATTGGTTTATTACTAAATGATTTAAATCTTATATAATTTTGTTTTATCTATTCATTAACTACTTATTCTCAGGATTTCTAATAATAAATATTCATAATAATTATCTCAGTGCTTTTCTCTAATAAACATTTACTACTATCAAGATGAATATGTGTATCAGGAATTTTTACGTATGCATTTTACTTTTAACTAATTGGATTCAAATAGCAGTATAATAAAAATATTTAAGTAACCTTAAATGAATCCGCAGTGTGATGTCTTTACCAGAACTTAAATGGTATTAAAATAATGATCAGAGAATAATACCATATAATTTAATAAAAATAATAAATTTGTTTATTTCATGTAAATAAAAAAAACAATATAATAATAAAATACAAATCATCACTATATGAAAGCAATATTAAAGATAAATATTTATAAGACGAATGTTCTCCATAGAACAACAAATATTAAAGATAAATGTTTTCGACTCTTTTGAAGATGTATGTGGTGTTAGCTACATTTGATATATAAACTCACGGTATGTGTGGCAATACAACATACATGTTATAGGAGATGGTTTGCAATATTCATTCCACTTTTACTTTGAATATATAACCAATCTCAAAACTATAAATTTAATACTTACATATTTGCCACTTTCTTTATTCACTCGAGTTTGAATTCAAATTCTAATATCACAAGGTTTATTTTATAAACACCTTTGCAATGCAGTATTTTAATGCTTCTCCACTACGCTAATGGAACAGGTATATAAATTATATCACAATAGAAAATCTCAACTCATCATTTTAAATTAATACTAACATATATTTTAATACCTAGTATTTGGTGAACTAAATATAAATAACCTTTATCCTGAAAATGTACTACTTCTTCGAGATAGTTTTATGGCTTGAGAAAGGAACTTTAAAAGAAAAATCACAAATGATGAAATATAACTTAATCTTTATATTTTAAATAAATTTAAAATGATCGTTAAAAAATGCAATCTCTCTCCATTAACAAAGATTTAATCTGTATTCATTCTCACTTATTAATCACTACTTCACCCTTAAATATTGAATATAAAATATACTACCTGGATTTCCAATGGAACTTTGTGGTTAGATTTGGTATATTTACTACTCTAATAAATTATTAAACTATTCATTAAAACATAACTATCTAATACATCATCATATAAAGTTTATATGGCAATCCAATATGAGCATTCCCAAATTTAACAATAATAAATTCGCAAATGACAGCACATTTAATGATTTGTATCACAATTTATTTACATTTATTGAAGATTAAAATCACCACAATCAAATTAATCCATTTAAAAAAATGCTGATCACAAATATTAAATGTATATCTTGAATTCCTTTACTTTATTTAATTGTTTTGATAGTCGTATGTATAAACACAAAATCTTCAAGTAATTCTTTGTCAAAACATATACTCCATCATTATACCACTTTCATGTTTATGATGTTTTGAATAAAATTATTTAAATTGTTTCTATTCAATAACAATATATTACTTATTCCTTTATATATGAGGCACTTCTACAATCCTTCGTTAAATGCTTCCTTTACTGGATAAGATCACGAGATAATAATTCAAAATTTTACTGGAACACATATTAAAAGCATATTCCTTTGAAATTTGGAGAAACACAATTTAGCCGTTTATTCCTTGAAACAAATTTAGTCAGACATTCTAGAATTTCAATATGCAAATTTCAAATTTCCTTAATTGAAATTTGGAAAAAAAAAGTGTTTTTCCTTTTATATTTTCGTTTAACAGATATCCATCGCTGCTAGGTCTAAAGAAGACTCCTACATAATGTTTTTTTACCCCACCATCCTCGGGTAGATAGGTACAAAATGATGATTTTGGATAAAAACATGACTGATCTTGCCCTATACTAAAAATTTTATATATTGACCTCTCATTTTGATTTACTGGTATTTATAGGTTTTCTCCTACGATGTCAAAATTTTCTACAATGCGTCTCTCCTGGTAGTTAATTTCCGGGCGTCTCTATAACTGTAAATAATCAGATGAGATCCTATAGTTTTTTCTCTCTGTGTTCTGGAAAGTGTATTTATTTTGAAATACAAAACAATAAAATAATAATAAATGTTTAACATTAATTTATCATAAATAAATAAATAAAAACGCATTTATTCATTTATTAACAAATCTTATTAGAGCAATAAATATTTGTCAATAAACATTATTAGATCAATAAAATTTTATTAATATTTTAACATCAATAATTTTATTAGGTTTTATATTCTATTACTTTAGAAATATTTATTAAATCTAAACATTTAATTATTTAAGATTTCAGTCATTGTTTTGGTAACCATTCCAGCACAATTTTCTCGTTTTGTGAATATTATTTGCACATATGCCCGCGCATTTATACATAAATGTAACAAAATTTTATATATATTAGCATATTAGCACTTCTACTGATTTAATTGACAAATTATTCATTTTGAATTTATTGTAAATATTCCAGTTTAGTAAAGCTTGACCACTTATGATCTCACTGTTGATCACAAATACTATTCTACATGTAGCTGGATTTATAGCCGTCGCTAAAACAATTCACTAATTGTTTGTCAAATTGTTATAAAGAAATGCAATATTTAATATTTGACAATATTCAAAACTAATATCTGAAGTCTAGAAACAAATAAAATGATTATCCCCTTGCACATTACCTTTATGGAAGTTGACCCTTGGTTTTCCACCTATCACTTGATCTTCCTATCTATTGTGAAATTTTCTAACAATTCATTTAGAAGACCATGACAGCATTGGTACCAAAATATAATGATATAGTAGATATATATTTATTAATAATAATTACACATAAAAAGTCTTTTTGGCATATAGTTTTGTGCCCTTTTCAAAGGTTAATTATCTATTTTAATATTAACCAATTATTACAGATAGTATCACTATCTAGTGTTCTATAATGAAAGTAAAATAACAACAATAACAAAATTAAATATCAGTAAAATAAAATGTTTTATTTTGTTGTTGTTGTTATTTTACTTCCATTAAAGAATACTAGATGGCGTTCTATCTGCAATAATTGGTTAACATTAAAATAGATGATTAAAATTTAAAAAGAGTGTGAAAGCATGAGATGAAAAGACTTTTTATGTGTAATTATTGCTAATATATATATATATTGTAACAAAACCTCCGTTCTTCATTCCTTAAGACCTTATATACTTATATTTATCTGTATACGCACACACCTATATATATATATATCACTTTGCAAGGCTAAAGTATTATTCTGTTTTATTCATCAAATTAATGTAGCAGTTTCCCAACACATATTTATAGACATCTCTAGGATTCCAAGTGCCAATCTTATGTTAAATAAGAATTACACAAAGGGAGAGACTACTAATAAACAGCTACAGTCTTTAATAAAATGTGAGAGGTTTAATCCTCAGTTAGCTCAGGCTCAGGGCGGGTGGCATTATGGCCGGGAGTAGATGCAAATGGGAACAAGCATTCTTTCTTTTTTTATTAACAATACAACAGAAAAAGTAAGAACAATTCAATAACAGATTTTTACACATGGTTTCACTATCACCAATATTTATTAAGAGTTATGCTAAACATCAAGTATCGGTATACAAACATAAAAAGAATAATTTTAACCCATTAACATTTAGAACTAAAGCTCTGACATTTCAATTAATAATATACACATATACGCATACACTTTCAAATACATTTATTATTCACAAATGGTTTAAAAGTTGCAGACAGACAGAAAGAGATCTCCCTTCCACTATTTTATTTATTTACTTCTTCTAGACTTAGTTGAAGACAATTCATTTCATGCAAGTGTTTCCTCAATCACTAATAGCTATAATAGGTTTACACAATTTAAACAAACAATCTCCTTATAAAATTTGTAATGGGGTTCTACGTAAATCTATAGAATCGGCAACTGATTTCTTTTCTTTTTTATTTTATTCATTTTTTTAAAACAATAACTCAATATGCAAAGTTAATACTACCTGTACATCCCCGGGGAGTTTGTGGAATAATATTTTATAGTTCAAATCAGCACAGGCGAACATATGATCAGTCTTGAGGTTTTTCTTTCTTTATTCTATCTAGGATCTCCATTTTTGAAAATCGTCACTTTACAGTTCCGATCTTGGTGGTTGCTTCAAATCCAGAGAGGCTTTCATTATTGAATGTGGCAGCATACAGAATGTTGGAGATGGGGTTTGAGCCTGATATGTTAGGCTTTTACCCTGACATTTCCATTTTTTTGCCATTAAAATTAACAAAATTATAAAATTAACTTAGCTGCACTAACAATCCTGCTATGTTGATCATCAATTTCTGCAGGGACAAGAGAGAGAACATTCTGGGTTCTTTTCTTTTATAGCCCCCTCCATTTGTTCTAGAAGCTTCACTCATTTTCCACTTCCTGTCTCTGATTTATGCCCAACCGGATTTTGATCAAGGTGTGAAGGCTTTTAGCACTTTCGGCTTTTCTTGTTTTAAAATCCATTTCTTCTAGAAATTTCTAGGCTTTTAGAACATAATTGAAAGAAAACCTCATTTCCTCCTTCTACAACAATTAAACCCATTCATACATACATCTATAACATGCCCAAACATACTATTTTAAAATGACAGAATGTTCCCCCTTTCTAAGTTATATATGTATTTTGTATATCCACCACTGCATAATATAATAATCTATATACCTTAACTATCTATATATAATAACCACCACCTATCAAGCTAGTTGTGACCAGGTTTGAACCTGTTCTGTCACAATATATAGCTGTTGTATATGATTTTTATTATTTATTACAATTTATATAGAACAACAATATAATGGATTTTATTAATTTCTATTTTTGATAATGAAAGTAAAAATTATTGAATAAAAAATTGAAAATATAATCTAATTACTGTTAAGCTTTACTAAAAATATTCTTACATCTTTTCAAATATACCTAATACTATAACATGTTAACTGGAAATGGCTTCAGTGCAATTTTGTTATGTAAATGCTACAAGAGATATCTCATACTGCTTCTAAGAAAAGTATTTTTTTATATAATCATCATTCCAAATTTGATCTTTTTATTATATACATTGTTTACAATAAATATTAAAATATTTTTATACAAAAAATTAAACAAATATAGCCATAAAATTACAAAAATGGAAAAATAATATTACATTTGTTTAGAGTATTTTTTAACTGGAATCAATTGATTTTTTTTACAATCAGCTATTATAATGAAATAAATTTGCTTTTTATTATTGTAAGTACTAGTTACATTAAATGTTTATTAAAAAAGTAGAAAATATAGTGATAAGTTGCAATGAAGATAATTTACTACCATTTAGACTACAAATGTAAGAGATACCATTAAATTGAAAAAGGAGACACAAAACTTACACTATTTGGACTAAATTTAAACTGATTTAATTTTTGAAAAATAAAAACATACTAGGAAGGTACTGATACAGAAACGTGCTCAGTTTTAAAAAAATATATGAAATTAAGACATTTTAAAATTTATACCAGTCTCACCAATTGTTGCTATTATGGATTAAATTTTATTCAAGTTTTATTTTACCAAAATTAATAATAATTTTATTACATTACATAATGCTTTGCATCATTTAGTGTAGTTATAGAGTAGAGTGTCTGACTCTGGAGAATAAGGTCATTGGAATGACTTCACTCTGGCACTTCCAATACTCAAACTTCTTATAATCTCCCAAGTGATAAAATCATTCAGTTAAACCATTAAACATCATGTGATCACCACATGATTTAGTTGCAGTGCTCTCAGATACAAGATTCCTCATTGATGTAAGCCACAGGGTAAAAACTAGTCTGGGAATATTGAATGAATTGGATGAGTAGGCTTTAGATATAGATTTTATGTGCAAACCTTCTTGCATCATTGATTACTATGGTTTGCACTGGGTGGCGCTACTGTATGGAGAGCTTGTCAATCACGGCGTTGGAAGCAAACGGAGCTAAGTTGAATTTGGATATTTTTAAAATTTGTTTTAGTTCTGTTTTTCTTTATGTGCGAGATTGATCTTTTGAGAGCAGTCAGATAAAAAACAATTATTGTGAATGAGAGTAAAATTGTGATCGAGAGAGTGAGTTATTTGAAAGATTGAAAATTTTTGTGTTTAACTGTCTGAAAGATTTTCGTTCGCCATTTTAGGTTAGAAGTTTTTTTTTTTTAAAAAAAGTTGTTCCTGTTGAATGTGTGATAGCATAAGGATATTTATAAAAATGTTGTATCTAAGTTTGTTACTGAAGGTTTTTTTGAATTTAAAATAGGTATTTGGTTTGAGAAAAAAGTTAACGTTTGTTTGGGAGGCCTAACATTAGAAGACACGTGGGTATAGTTTTGATCAGGTTTGAGAAAAGTAAAAAAGTTTTATTTTTCTGTATAAGTGTGTTCGAAGACTAGGTGAGGTATTATAAAAAGGTATTTATAAAAAATTGTATGTAAGTTTAATTTGTTTTAGTTAAGTTTGTTACTGAGAGTTTTTTAAATTTTAAAATTGGCATTTATTTTGAGATAAAAGGCCTAACGTTAGTAAACACGTGTTTGTGGTTTGATCAAGCTTGGGAAAAAGTAAAAAAGTTTTTTTTATTTTTCAGTATAAGGGTGTTTGAAGAATAGTAGAGATATTATAAAGTCAAATATAGAATAGGTGATTTGAAAAATAAGAATATGGATTCCATTTGTGTGGCACAATGTATATACGATCGACAGAAAGAAGTTAGACAAGCAGTAGTAGAGTGTACAGTGTGTGCTGAGGTGTATCATTTGAAATGTTTGAATAAGAATAGGAAGGATGTAACAGGTTTCTGGATATGTAGTCAGTGTGTAAATGTGATTAAAGAGGTGAGAAAGTGGTTTTTAAGTGTAGGTAGTCTAGAGAGAAAGTCAGAGGAGAGGGAGCAAAATGTAGTTAAGAAAGATAGGACAGAGTATGGTTTTAGTGGAGTGTCAGAAAATATGGGTGAAGGAAGTAGTAATGCAATGGAGATGGTTAGACAGAGAATAAGTAAGATAGAAAAGAAATGAAGGATGTAGAAGTGAAGTTAAAATTGTTAGAGACGAAGTGTGAGGAGATAAAGGAATTATTGAGTAGAAATGATAAGGAAGAAATGGATAAGGAAATTCAGAAGGTGATAGAAAAAGTTAAAGATGGAGTAGAGAAAGTAGATTATGAGGCAGTATTGATAGAAGATTCACTAATAAGAGAATGTGGGGATATAATTGCAAGAGAAAATAGAAGCAGGTATGTTAGAGTATGTTTGCCTGGAGCAAAAATTAGGGATGTGACAGATAAAGTAAGAAAGCAAGGTAGTAGAGATGTATATGTAATGGTAGGGACTAATAATTTGTTAGAGCCATCAGAGAAAGTAATGGATGAGTATGTAGAATTGATTAGGAATTTGAGAGAGATTAAAGGAAGAGTAGGAGTAGTGGGACTATTACCAAGATTTGATAAGAGGCATTTATTAGAAAGGGCATGTTCTATAAATGAGAGAGTGAAAAAATTGTGTGAGAGAAATAATGTTGTGTTGTGGATGTATGGGATTGGTTTATTGGAAAGAGGGAGTTGTATAGTAAAGATGGTTTGCACTTAGGAAAACAAGGAAGTGAAGTTTTAGGGAGTCTGATATTTAAAGAATATAATTCGGGAAACCTTTAAAGGGGGATGGGCTTTTAAACTGTAATATTATCAAAAGAAGAAGAATGGAGATGGAAGGAATATAAGAAATAAGCAAAAGATGGTTGATTTAGATATAAGTGTAGATATGGAGAGGGAATGGTTTTGTAAGATTAGTGGTAAGAAAGTTTGTTATAAATGTAATGGAGAAGAATGAAGCAAAAGAATTTATAAAAGAGTAGTTAGGAAAGAAGAAATTGTTAAAATTGGGTTTTTGAATATGCAAGGTGGTAGGAGACCAGAAAAATGGCTGGAATTAAATAAAGCAATTGAAAATGAAGGTCTTGAGGTATTAGAAGTAGTGGAAACTCATCTAAGAGAAGAAGAAGAACCTATTTTGGAAGAGGTAGTATGGCAGGGTATAAACAGAAAAGAAAAAGAAAAAAGGGGTGGTGGTATAGGTGTTATATCGAAAAAAAAAATACTGTTAAATGTCAAGAACATTTGGGTTTGAAATAAGGTTGGGTAGACAAGAATGGATGGTGGCTATAGTGTATATCGCCACTGGAGATAGTCAAACTGTAATGGAGTGGAACAATAGTATATATGAATGCCTAGTTAAGGATATACAGAGTTTTAAAGAAAAGGGAAAGAGAATAATGGTTATAGGGGATATGAATGGGCATATTGAAGAAATTGATGATGTAGATAATAAGAATGGTCAGTTTTTGAAGGAATTTTGTCAAAGAGTTAATTTGAGCATTGGGAATTTATCAAATGTATATGATGGACAATACACATGGTCTAGAAATAATGTATTTCACACAATAGATTATGTATTGGTAGAGAAAGAGGGAATGAATAAAATACGGAAAATTAAGGTGTTTTATAATGAAGAGAGAGTGTGTAATAGTGATCATAACTTTATTGTAATAGAAATGGTTAGTAATGTGATGGAGGATAGAAATAAAGGTAGAAATAATAGTGAAAGATGTGGCTGGAGAGTGAATGATAAGAATAAGTTGGAAGAATATAAAATAAAAGTTGAAGAAACCATGGAGCAGTTGGTTGGGGATGAGTATAAGGACTGGTGTGGTGAAGTAGAAAAAGTGGCAAATAGGGTTTTAGTCGAGAATATGAAGAAGAATAAAAGTAATAAAAAAATGAGAGTTAGTAAAAGTGTAAAAGAGAGGAAAAAAGCATGCAGAGAATATAAGTGTGCTATTAAGAATAAAGAAAGTGAAAATGATATTAATGCTAAATGGGGAAAGTACTTAGAAAAGAAGAAGCTAGCTAAAATGGATGAAGTTAAATAATAAATTGTTGGAGGATATTAATAAAAGTGGAAGAGATGGGAGTAAAAAATTTTGGAATTACATTAAAAGGAGAAATGTAGGGGAAAGAGAGATGTATTAATAAATGATGAGGGAATAGAATGTAGCTCTAGAGGCAAGCTAGAGAAAATCTTAAATAAATATGTAATGGCCATAGAAAAGATGTTAGATGTGAAGGAATTAGAGATAGAAAACATGAAAGCAGTTAGTAGTGGGAATATTAGGTTCACAAAAAATGAATTGAATGAGGCAGGAAAGAGATTGAAAAGTGGAAAGGTGAGAGGTTTAGATGGATGGGCAGCAGAGATGGTAATGAATTTAGGGCATAGAGCAAAAGCAAAGTTATTATCATGTTTTAATAAGATGGCGCAGAAGACAGTTTTTCCGGGTAGTTGGAGTAATACAAGAATAATATTATTATTTAAAGGAAAGGGTAAGGATCATAGAAAGTTAAATAATTATAGACCGATAGCGGTAACATCAGTTTTATATAAAGTTTTCGCATATATGGTAGCTGGAAGAGTTGTAAAATGGATGGAAGAGAATAATGTAGTGGGGGAAATACAAGGAGGTTTTAGGTCAGATAGGCGTATAGGAGATAGTTTGTTTGTAGTTACACAACTTATGGAGATGAGTAGGAATTCAGGTAGATCGTTATATATGAGTTTTATAGATATAGAGAAAGCATATGATAGAGTAAATAGAAATAGATTATGGGTAAGATTAGCCAATTTGGAAATGGATGAAGCTTTAGTAAATATTATTAAGAAATTATATGAAAATAATTATTATACTTACCAATTAGGGGATATAGAATCAGTTAAAGTTAAAAATGGAGTGGGATTAAGGCAAGGATGCCCTATGTCACCGATTTTGTTTTTGTTGTTTTTGAGTGAAATGAAAAAAGCAATAGAAAGACTAGGAAGAGGGGTAGAGATACCATTAATAGGTGGCAAAGGAGTATATACTTTGTCGGATCTTTTTTTGCAGATGATATCTTTTTATGTGCAGAAAGAAGAGAAGATATGGATATTATGTTGAGGACATGTGCAAGGGTGGGTAAAGAGATAGGGATTAAATTTAGTGAAGAAAAATCAAATATAATGATGGTTAATACTGGGGAAAGAGAGGATGTAGTTTTTTTTATTGGGGAATATAAAGTTAAGTGTGGTGGATAGATATAGGTATTTGGGAATCATCTTATGTAATCAGGAAAATTGCTTGGTTGAATGGGAGAAAAAATTGGTAAATGAAGCAAAGAAAAGAAAAGGTTTGGTAAAGAAACTAACAGTATTTTCATATAATAAATATGATGTAGCTAGAATTGTATGAAAGGGAGTTGCAGTAGCAGGGTTAACATATGGTAATGATGCATTATGTGTTAGTAAAAGGATTTTAGATTATTTAGAGAAAGTACAAAGGGAAGTAGGAAGATATGCATTAGATGCAGAGATGTGGACAGCAAAGGAGGCAATTCAAGAAGAAATGGGATAGTCAAGTTTCTATATGAGAGATGCAAAAAGTAAAATGAAAGTGTTTGGTAGGTTGCAGTTTATGGATAGTAAATAATAGCCAAAATAGTGTTTAATTGGGTTATGAGTAAAGGGCAGGTAACAAGATGGATGAGAAAGGTAATGCGGTATGCAAAAGATTTGGATAAAGAATTTATATCAGTATACTTGTATAAAAGGTGGGATGATTGTGTTAGGAGGATTGTTGAGTGTTATAGTGGTAAGGAATGGGATAAAAGAATAGAAGCATTAATAAAAAATAGGGAGTTGGAGAGATGGAGAAGTAGTATGGAGGGTAAGAAGAGTTTAAATATATATAGAAGTAAACGGAATATTGGAAGCGAGTTAATTTATGATAATAGTAAGGAAAGTAGTTTATTGTTTAAGGCTCGAATGGGATCTTTAGCAACAAGAGAGTATACATGTAAATGGAAAACTATGGGTGATTTAGCATGCAAATTGTGTAAGGAAGGTATAGAAAATATTAGGCATCTGTTGATTGAATGTAAATGCTTGAAAGCAGAAAGGGTACAGATAATGAAGTTATGGGAGAATAGGTATGAACAAAGTGACAATACAGAAAGTGAGTTAGTAGTTTTTATGCTGGGTTTGTGAAAAGATAAAGGGGATTTAGATTTAAAGGCCATAGAGTTGACAAAGATTATGTTGTGAAAATGGGATGGGGCAGAATATGGGAAGACTTAGAGTGGGGAATGGAAAATAAAGTGGCTAACAGGTTTATCTGGGCATAGTTGCTGAGATATTCTTGACTTCGTTTAAGGAGAAGCCAAATACATCACATCACATCACATCACTGTTTTGTCAATCGATTGTTTATTAAATTTTGTCTTAAATTTTGTTAATTATATGTAATAAAATTTGCAAATGTATGTACTTCTGCTTCATAGATGGCATTTCTGTTAATATACACCCTAGATTTTACCTTATTGAAATAGGTTCTAACTCATAAAAAATAGTATAAAGTATGGAATAATACATACACTTTCAATATATAATAAAATTTAAATTATTTAAGAGAGAAAATAATAATGATAAAATTAGAACATTCAAATTATTTTTTTTACCTTTTAGCAGAGTTCTACTAAAGTTAATGTTTGTACAAAATGGATTTTTTACAGTATTCTTCACTCAAGATAAAACTCATTCATATATAAGTACAGCACCTTCTCATAGCTTTTAATTCTGGATGGAGATTTTAGGTGACTTTTTTTTAAAATCATCAATATAAGGAATCATCTCTGAAACATGAAAAAATTTTCATATTTTTCACAATCTTTTTGATGACTGAAATAAATCGAGAAACTGCCAAATCTCTAGCATTCGTTACAATACATAACTGACAGCCAATCAGATGTCAATGATAGCCATCTAAAATGACATCAAACCTAAACACACAACAAAGATTTTACGAGAAAAGGGAAGCCACCCTTCTCTCAACTTTTCTTTCTATATTTCTTTCTATATATACATTTTATATGGCTATCTTTGACATCTGATTGGTTGTCAGATATGTATTGTAATGAGCGTTAGAGATTTGGCAGTATCTCGATTTATTTCAGTTTTCAACTATCAGCGCTTAGCCAATTAAAATATTATTTACATACTTTACTGCTTGTTATGGATTCTAAAAACTACTTCATAGTAAATCATAGGTTTCGCATTGTACATTTATGATTTAGACTCAGTGAGTTATTTGTGAAAATATTTAAAGCTTCAAGCTTTCAAACCTAAATGCTTAAGACTGGCTTAGATATATAGAAAGAAAAGTTGAGAGAAGGGTGGCTGCCCTTTTCTCATAAAATCTTTGTTGTGTGTTTAAGTTTGATGTCATTTTAGATGGCTATCCTTGACATCTGATTGGCTGTCAGTTATGTATTGTAACGAATGCTAGAGATTTGGCAGTATCTTGATTTATTTCAGTTTTCAACTATCGGCGCTTTGCAAATTAAAATATTAATCTTTTTGATGGTATCAGAAATTTTTTATTACAAAATAATCTTATAGTTTAAAAACGATGGCACAAACTTTTATTTTTCAAAATTAAAACAAAATTATTTGATAAATATATTTATAGCTTAATAAAATTATTTACTAAGGCAATTGAAGAGATGCATAGGACATTAAATGGGAGCTAAGCGTTTGTTGTCAAATGAAAGAAATCCAAGATTTCTTAATAAGACAAACATAATTTTTATTTTAAGCAACAATATTTTAATCACAACTTGACTTTTCAGGAATGGCATTTCACAGTAACTTTGATTCAATATGTAGAAGCTTGCTCCTTTCATCTTAATGTGTTATTTGCACTAGCTGATGCTGAAGAGCCTTCTAACGAAAATAACTTGTTCAACTCCAGTGACCAGCCCGTGCTTTACATCTATCAACTAATTAAAATAATAGATTTTCTCTCTTTTTATATTTTTTTACAGTAATTAGGATAAATAACATCTGACTATCCTAATTAACCTAATCAAAACACATAACAACAGAAGAGAAAACAGCTCCACATTTTTTTATTATTATTTATAAAACAACTTTGTTATAATAATATTAGATTCTAGATTAAACTGAATTAATTAATTTAAATATTTAATTAAAATATAATATGTAAACACATTCTTTTATTTTTTTATTTAAGTGCAGCGAAAATTATGAAAACAAGCTTATAAAAACATTTTTTTTTAGTTTTAAAAGAAACTTTATTAAACCATTTGTACAATCAAGTTATTGTGTGAAATGTGGTTTCTTATGAAATAAATTATTCGTATTATATAAGCAAATCTTTTACACATTCCTATAGATAAATCAAATTTGTATATTTTTTTCATCAACTTATATGATTAATATTTTGAAAACAAACAATTTTTATTAGGCAAAAATTTTTTTTACCGACTTGAAAAAAAAGATTTGAAATTGAAATGGATATTTTAAAGTTTATCATCAAAAAACAAATACAATGATAAATAAATTACAAAAGTTACATTTTGTAAATACCTATCAAAGGCATACAAAAAATGGAATTACTTACTTCTAATGGGGTCAGAAGAGAGGCCAGGCCCCACGTAGCATAAACAATGAGTGAAGGGGCAAGCACTCTGTTTTTCATTTTTGAAATTCTCTTGTAAAACAGTGATTGTAATTTCCTAGATGTAGGTTTAAAGCAAAAATATCATCTTAGGAACCAAGGGTTAACATAAAGAAAATAGTACTCTATTTCATGTTACCAATGAGGGTAGAAATAGAGGAAGTAATGATTTAATAATTGACTCAATGATATTTCTATAGGCAAGAATAGCAGAACATTGGAACAGAAAATGATGTATTGTTTCTTCAGACTTATGACAAAAAGAATAAAAGGGGTCAATATTAATATGCACCTTTTTCGAAGATAAGAACTTATTAATAGGGAAAGCTTTTAAATTAATTTTAATAAGGAAATCAAGGTATTTTAGCTCCAGTTATCAGAATTTTATTTTTGATTATCCGTTTATTGGTGATAGTAAGGAGAGATGGCAATCGTTGAGGTTGACTAGAACTCTGTATCGTATTGTAAGTCTCCCAAAAGGGCATTTTCCTAGAGAATGTCTAATTATTAAGATCAATATAAGCAGCAATAGATTTGATAAGGATTGAAAAAAAAATATTTTATTGGGTGGAGGTGTATCAGTAAAGGTGACTAGAATAAATTTCTCAGCATTAGGAAATAAACAGAGACAAATTTTAAAATGGTATTAAATGACCTCTGAAAATAAAAGGGATTGAGTGAAGAGAAATATTGTCTTTGACATGTTTCTGTAAGCTTCTAATACTTATTGCAATGAGTCTTTTATTCCAACTTATAAAAACAATTTTTACTTAATCTTAGACGTATTTAAAAAAGGCCATGAAGTCAAAATGATTTTAAAATGATCTAGATTTTATTTATTAAATAAATATTACTAGAATTTAGACTTACACACACACATTTTCAAATGCACATACAAATAATTATTGTGCCTATGTGAGTACATATATGGTGTTTGAGTCTATAGACTTATACTACAATACAGTTAAACAAATTATTTTTTCAACTTCTTTCTACCTAAATGATTTTAAGTAGACTATTCATTGTTCTATCTTTGCTCTATACATGCAACTCACTATAAGTTAAGGTGGTAGTGTTTGTAGATGTGTTTTGTATTTTCATTAATCATTTTTGATGCTCCCCCTGCCATCATCTAATCTTGCAAAGTACTATTTTGCAACTCATGAATTTACTGCTGTGCACAGTTGGAAACATTTCAAATATTTGAGTAGCAGTTTTGGTCAATTTAAATAAAATCTAATATTAGCATATTGCTCCATTGTGAGTTAAGGTACAAACACGCCATCATATTTGCTGTCATAACTTGTGATTTAGACATGTTAGAACTTTAAGATTATTTTATGTTGAATGGTTACATTATGTCATTATGTAACACATGCATTGATTCAGAACTGCATTACAGGCAACATGGAAAGAGTATTAGTCACCTTTTCATTGGGGCAAAGGATATATATAAAAGACATATTTTGCAGGTTCATCCATGTTAAAATATTTTAAAATACTGACGTTTCGACTTGGTAACACAAGTCATCCACTGAGTAATAAAAAGTAGAAAGACGGTTGTAGAGGCGCTACAATCACTGATTTGAAAAAAAACATTAAAATGTTAAATTAAGAATGTTTTTTTTTTTTTTTTAAAAAAAAATCTTTCCAAATAGGAGGAAATTTGCTTGTATCATCTCACTTATTGATACAATCTGGCCTTTTAAGTATCTCAATGGCTTCTCTAATTTTGCACTGGTATAGATTATCACATCTGGATATGATCCTGGTACTAGAAAAATTAATTTTATGACCTGAATCCATAGTATGGAGTGAGAGTGCTGATGATGATGAATGTTGTTTAACTGCATTAGCATGCTCATCTCTCCTAACACTGATGCGACGATTACTCATACCTATGTAAAAAGCCTTACAATTTTCACATGAGATTTGATAAACACCAATATATATATATATATATATATATATATATATAGTAACGGGATGGGGTGGGGTATCTGGAGTGGATGCGGGGTGGTATTAAAGTAGGAAGTGAGAAAATGGAAGTAAGTAGAATTGAATTGGGTGATGGTAAAATCATCATCACTCCCAGCCAATTTGATATATTTGCAAAAAGTATATTTAAGTAAAAATATTTAATAATAAAATGAGATTAAAATCTCTGTGAACATTGGGAGATCAGAAGCTACCTCAGAAGAGCAACTATAATAATTAATCAGCAACCAGCATTATAAATAAAAGTAAGTATGAGTACTCGAGAGAAATAACCATCCATCATCATCATTGATGGGAATAATAAAACAGTACAATATATCAACAGTCAATCTTGTGATTGGATTGAACAATAAAAAATATAAATCAACAGTCAACCTTGTGACTGGATTGGAAATGGGTTTTCTTTAGACCAGGCTAACTATTGAACCTTTGCCAGCTTGGGAAATTATTTAAACATAACTTGGATGCACCAGCTTAGTGCCCATCCATTAAAATACACAATAATCAGGAATCAAAACAATAATACTGGTACATTAAAACATGCTGATCATCATCAATGCTCAGACCATTTGTAGTGGCCAACTATAAACGTAAATTTTTTAATAAAACTAAAGTAAAATAATAGTGCATGGGCTTTAAAGAGTATCCTCTTTTGCGCCAACCAGGATGATGATTGATCATCTCTGGATGCCCAAAGCACTAAATAGACATCCCCATTTATATATTCATTCCATGCTCGAATCTAGCCCAGAGAACACAAGCCCTATTACTGTATGTGAACAAGAGACAATTAAATATAAGTTTATTAATAACAAAAAAAAATGATTAAGGTCTTATAAGGGTTCTGATTTTGAAAAGTATCCAATAATAAAAGTCATTACACTGTAATTTACAATATTACTACAAAATTCAAGTTATTACATAATTTACATAATTACTATTCAATATTTAAATCGTTACATTAATTTACAAAAAGTATAATAAAATATATTCAAATTATTATTATGGTTTACATATATATGCGCACAGATGCGCGATTTATAATATATAATGAATATTCAATAAATGAATTGACATTTAGTAAAAATAAAAATAAAAAATATTAAAATTTTACATATATGAGTGTGCATGTATTTACCACACTGATTTTTATCTATTTCAACTTGTTACAATAATATATATATATATTTTTATAATTAATTCATTTGGAAAACATATACATTTCACACATATACGTGCATATAAACAAAATATATAATTCAAAATTTAATTTCAGTTCATAAGTTCCTTTTTTTTTATCAAACTAAATATAGTCAACTTTTGTTTGACAGGTACTTATTGATTAATTATCAGCGTTTTTAGATCAATTTAAAAGATTTGCTTTTACGATTTTAATTCAAACAAAATTATGCTTACATTTGTATATTCTTTTAATATCATTTTTTTAAGGAAATACCAAAACAATTTCTTCAAAAATATATATAAAATCGTCTTTCTTTTAGACATTTGACTCAAGCAAATTATTTATTTGTTTGTTTTAATTTTTAAGTTAGTTAATTTACAATTTTAAAAGTTCGTTTAAGGAATATTAACATAAAATAACTCACTGTATATACACGTGACGTGTTTATCTGTGGTTCCCTGCGTGTATTGATAAACAGCAGCATAAGTACACAAATTTCTTCAAGCTTTCTCTTGGTAAGCTTGGTTTTTGGTCCATCAGAAAATGTAATACAGGTTTATTGTCATCTTCAGGTAAAATTATCCAAGTAATTAGTTGGCATACCATGAGCTTACTTTTGTAGTCCAAGCATTTGTCAAGCTGTCTTCTAGAACATATTTAAGCAGCTAGTTGATGCATTTGAAGTGACCCTGGCTTCATGAATCAAAACTGCAGTAAACTATAAGGCAGCTACTGGACTGTCCTTAGATCTTCATAGGAGCTTTATATAACTCTGCTAGCTATTTTGTCCTCATTTTTTATTTTCAGACTATTGATTCAGAAGTGACCCAGCTTCAAAACCAAAATTCCTGTGAAGGAAAATAGTAGCAGTTCCTGCCTTCAGCAACATTAGTTCATGGTAGCTTTTCTGCCAACTCTCTGCTACAGCCAACAACATACTGCTCTCTTCAAAATCATTATCCAAAACTGAAGCTAGTTTGTTATCAGCCCTTTTTATAAAATTATCTGAAGTGATAATAACACCTTCATTGAAAACAAAGTTTTTATTTTTAGCTCTCTAACCCCTTTAAAAACATATACATGTTTAAATTAATTAAAAAAAAAATTGAAAACAATATTGTGTTTTTACATTTCACAATCAGAATAATAATAATAATAATACAATATTTATATTTATTCAGACCTTTTAAAAGTTTAATTTATAAAACAATTTTTATTTTAAATCAGAGTTATTATTTAATCCTTTATTTATTATTTTATTTTAGGAAATATAAAAAAATATCTACAAAAATTTATTCTGTGTTTATTTCTACTTTTCCTTTATTTTCCATATATATATATGCACACACACTATATTATTATGGGTGTACCATGTAACCCAACCGGTTACAATATATATATAGAAAGAGAGAGACTTTCAAATTCCCTACAGCTATGCACTTCATTTTATGCAACCAGTACACATGATCCCATACATGTGAAAAAAATAAATGATCTCCAATATACATATTTTGTGCTGAACCAGCACTTATCACTTGGTCCAGATCACCATCTCCCACACATATATACAATCATTGCTTCGTTTGTATTTAGAAAAGCTTGAAACTTTAATGCATAGGCTTTAGTCTTCTCCACCTTTCTACTCTTCAGCCATCCATATCTTTGAAAATCCAATGATGGAACACTCAAACCCCTTATTGATTTCAATATTATTGTCATACCTATGTTGTTTTGAAGCTTGTCCATTAAATATTGAAGATTTGCTATCTTAATATAAACTGAGCGCTGACTGTATATATGTGTGGGCAATAGTGATCTGGACTTACTGATGAGTGTTGGTTCACAATGAAACATATATTGAAAATAATTTACCTTTTTCACATGTATGTGATCATTTGTATTAGTTGGATAAGTTGGAGTGCTTATAGGTAGAGAGCTTGAAAGTCTGATTTCAAGTCCCTGCTAATTACATTAAGTTTAGTAATGTTATTAATAACTTTGTTTGCGACTAATATAAAAAATAACTATGGATTTAGTCAATAAAAAATCTTGGAATGCTTTTTAAATGTAGATATTAATTAGGTTGCCAAAAAACAAGATATGTAATTAGGAAGAAAAATAACTGCTCTTAAAACTCTATGATGATGAGTGAATTAGCAAGTTGTGAGCATGATACCAAGCCTTTTTTATGATGATATTGTTAATAAATATTAACATTTAGTGCAGGTATGAAAAAGCCTGTACTGTAGAAAAAAAAATCATATTTCAAAATAAAGTGCTGTAAGGTCTGCCCATCCCTTGTATATGTATGTAAATGGATTATGACCTGTACATGACTGGTCAGATTGACTTATTGTCAACATGGGTACGATGAGAAGGTTGACAATAAGGTGGGTTTGAGATTCCATCATCATATTTTCAATGAAATGGATGGCTGAAGAGTTGTGGAGTAGAGTGGTTTGAAGCCTGTCCATTAAAGTATGAAGATTGGTTATCTTAATATAAGCTGAGCTTTGATTGTATATATGTGTGGAGATGAGAATCTGGACCAACTGATGAGTGCTGGTTTAGCATGAAATACATATATTGGTGATTATTTATCTTTTTGACGTGTGTGTGATCAAATGTATCAGTATATGAGATAGCATGGATGGTTGAGGGTCATGTAAAAGTCTGAGTTCAAACCCCCTATATATTACATATATAAATGCAGGTATGAAAAAGCCTGTACTGTACTTAGCATACAGAAGTGCTTACGCTATATTATTCTTCGTTTTCTCTAATTCATATATACTGTTGCCATTAACGACCTTAGATAGCAGTCTCGTGTTTACAGTGCCTTTAAACTCTTTCTGGTTTGGTGTAGTGATAGAGTGGCAGACTCTGGCATTCTCAGGGTTTATGAATCGCGGGCCAATTCTGTCACTTATGCATTCCCTAGCAGTAAACGACTCGATTATTTTTTTTTTTTAAGTGCTGTAGTCCTGTGACGTAGTGTAGCAAATAAGAACGATAAACATCGTATAAAGATGTGTATGCGCATATATATAGAATGTAATATTATATATTTAAAAATATTGAATTTATATAAACAATACTATGTTTGCCCATTTCACATTCGTTTTAATCTTTTAAAAACGTTCCGATAGAACAATATTTGCAGACGATAAATGCAGACCCTTGATTCAATTTTCTTGTTAGCAAACAATACTTGTAATACTTCTGACATTTGAAATCTAGATAGAATTTCAAAAGTCAGGTGAAGTTTATAGAGAACATTTAACATTTCCATCATTGGGGGTAACTCAGTCATCACGTGATTTAAATTGTTTGAGGTGTATTTCTTTATAACAATGTTTTTTTCTTTAAAACACATACACACACACGCTCATTCAATATTCTCTGTGCAATTCTATGCTCTTAGAATGATAATAACATTAAAAAAATTAATAATAAAAACAAAAATTTTAATGGCTATATACATAAAAAAAATTAAAATTAGCTGAATAAATATTTCAAATGAAAAAGTGAAGATGAACAAAGGCATGTTAGTAGCGTATATCATTTATTATATATATATTAGATACTATAATAAAAGAGGTTAAGAAGTTCTAAGTTATCATTGATGATATTGCAGCGTGCTCAACGTGTCAATCTACATCTGGTTTTAGGCTATTGCACAATAATATATACGTATTTAATATTGCCAGACTAAATTACGATTATAATCGATCTTAAATTTGGTATTTATAAGTAAAGGGATTATACCTTTTGCAAGCATTATTAACATTAAGCTCATAGTCAAATGATGAGCAGTGTTGACACTGTGAAATAATTGCTTAGGGAGAGCTGACTGGTTGATTATTTTATCATGGCGTCAAAGATGGTAAGTGCATATTATCAACAATTTTGATTGGCTAGTTTGTTCAAACTTATGAATACTTAATTTTATATTATTTCCAGTATACCATTATATATATTTAGCTTTAATATGCCATATCCAGTTATTTGAAGTGATAACATTTGCTAATATTTTTTTTTATCTGAAGATAGGTAGAGTTAATTAGTAAGTGGAATACTGTAAACAAATCATAACTAACTAATGATCGCTAGCAATTTGTCATTAGTTGTTATTCCCTTAACACAATTTAACATAGTGCAATGCATTGTGTGGTTTAATGCAAAGGTAGAGTGGCAGACACTGGAATATGAAGTCCTTGAATCAATCCAAGTACTTCTGGTGTTCAAAATTTTTATAACCTCTCAAGCAATAAAGCCATCTAATTATTTATTTTATTATAGAATATTAATATCTAAGGCTGTGTCATAATCTTCTACACTAATTGAAATGCATAGCCGATATGGATCAGTGCTATAATAAAGTGACTGACTCAAGAACTAAAGGTTCTCGAATCAATTCTCAGCTTATTCAAATGATAATGATGGTGATGATGATCTGATGATGATGATAATAATAATAATAATAATAATATAGTCAATGAAATAGAACTTCCATTCTTAACATCTTATCTACTTAGGTATTCGATCTTATAAGATCACAGAGTTCCTAATTAAACGATTATTTATTTATTTAATTTATAAGATGCAAATGGTCATTTAAAACAAATATTTATGGTTATAATGCATAACTTGAGCTTTAAAAAGTTATTGGGCTAAATTACATTAATTTAACACTCTGCATGGTTTGATGCAGAGGTGGGCTGACAGATTCTAGAATTTGAAGTCCATGGATTGTGACCCAGGTCTATCACTGGCTGTGTTCAAACTTTGATAAACTCCTGAGCAGAAAACCATTCAATAATTCACTTATTTAATTAATTTAGACAATATAAAGTTATGTTTGAGCATATGTTGTTATAAAAGTGTCCCTGAGTTTTAGTGGTAATGATACTCAATTCAAGGTCCCACTAAAATGGGGATATTTTTGAATTTTTACAATTATTGAATAATAATAAAAAAATAATTGACTAATTAGTCATTCAGAAAGTTATGTGGTGGGGGACACTGGCTCTTAGATATATCATTCTATCACTGAGCTAAATCACACAATGTTAGATATTGATTTGCAAGAATATGCAGAAGCATTTTCAAAGCACAGATATTAGTGATAGGTACTATAAAATGCTATATCAGCAGGTAAACATAACAACTGGATGTTGATTACTTGAAAGAAGAGAAGAACCATGTCTATTGTAAGTATTTAAAAATAAGCAACTTCATCAAAAAGATTTATATAAGTAAAAAACAAATGTATACAGTAGCCTTCTCAATGTCTATATTAGGAAATAATCACAATAAAAAAAATACCTATTCCAACCGTCAAGGCACACCCTTTCATTTTCTACCTATTCTTTGAGTCTATCATATTGTTACATTCTTACAAGATACCATGCAAACCTAGTTTTGCCCCCTACTCATTATTGCAATATGGGCACCATCTGAAAATGATCATCAGGAAAGATTTTAGGGATTTACCCTGCATATACAAATGATATTATATATCAAAATTTTCACCATAACCTCCCCAAGTTTTATGCTTACTCATCTGCAACTCTTGAGAATTAATCCTTACCAATATGCATATCTTTTAGATGTTTTTTATAATTTTATGTAAACAACACACATGCTTAGTCCATATTAAATATATAATGTGTCTATTGCTAATATTATTATGGTGTTTAATTTACTGAAACCTTAAAATCACATTGAAATATTCATTAGAAGTAGCAAATGATTTGTTTTTAAAACCCTATCTTAAATCAATATTAACTTTTAAGAATAAATAAATTGAACTACAAATTTACATCAGTTAAAAAATAAATCGACTGCTTCTTTTTCATGGATAAATATTCCAAAAATTAATTAACCATATTTCTTATATATACACCTTTAACTAATAATATTAATTACATAAATATGATATATCTTCCTGAAGTCAAAGCAAGATATCTATTTGAAAGGTCATGGTTAATAATACTAAGAAAGCTATCAGCTGATACTTAATGAATATAATTGATTTAAATAGCTTATGCTCATGTAACAATAATGAAAGTAGTTTTTTTTGGCAGAATTTCTCACAAAGTTTTTTATACTGTTAATGAGGTTTATAAGATGTAAAAAAGGATTTCTCTGATGATTTATATGTGTACCTTATTAATTCAAAGTTAGGATTTTGATTAAGAAATTTTGCTCCTCTAGGGTGTCCAACTCAATTCCCTCTACAATCATATAGTTTATATATTTGTTCTGAGGTGATCTTTTCAGTGCCGATATAGTACATGCTCAACACCATTTTGAATTTTATAACTCACCCAAAATCCCCGGTAACACATTCAAGCGATAAATAACATTGATTATCAGCACGTAGTTTTAAAGAAAGGTGGTTACAAAATTGCAAATTTTATCATTAATTAAAAAATCAAAATGCAAAATTTGCAATTATCATTGAGTATTTAAAAATCCAAATCCTAATTTTGATCAATATTTAATATTTAATAAAAAAATCAAATAATGTGAGTAAATACTTTGCATTAACATACGTTATCACAATTTACATAAATCTTTCAAGAATCAATATGCAATTTAAATTTGTTATAAGCCTATGAAAGAAATCAAAAGGCAATTTATGTTTTCTACTTTAAAAAAAAAAAATTCAAATGATCAACAGTAGCGAACAAATAATTACTGATAAGAAAAAAACTAAAATCCTATTATTTGTAAAAATAATATGCTGTATTCCAGTATTTTATAAGTTATAATCTTTTGGCATATTAATGAAAAGTAGCTTAATTAGGTTTTATTTATTTTTTAAAGTAGAAAACGTAAATTGCCTTTTGTTTGAAAGATTTACCTAAATTGTGATAACGTATGTTAATGCAAAGTATTTACTCACATTATTTGATTTTTTATTAAATATTAAATATTGATCAAAATTAGGATTTTGATTTTTAAATACTCATAACAATTGCAAACTTTGTATTTTGATTTTTTAATTAATTATGAAATTTGCGATTTTGTTAAGACCTTTCTTTGAAACCACATGTTAATAATAGATGTCATTTATTGCTTGAATGTGTCAGGGGGGATTTTGAATGAGTTATAAAATTCAAAATGGTGTCGAGCACGTTAGCGCCATCTTTTTTCATATCTGAGATAAACTCATAATTGCATTTGATTTTTTGTTTTTACAACTATCTTCTTAACTTTTTTTTTCTTGGAGTAGAAAGAAGAGATTACAGTTTTACTTATTTATTAAAATTACTATTGATCCTCCCCAAATAACAAGCAAAAATATAATGCATAAAGTATATAACAAACCTTAATCTCTTTTAATCACTTTAAGATTTTTATTATTATTTTCTCTCTCCCTGTTTTTAAATTTATCTTTAGAAACACTCCTGTTTATTTTATTTAATTAATATGCACAATCTAATTATGTGTCGAATATATTCGATTTATTCATTCAAACAGTCAATGCTATAATTATCTACTTATCCCCCCCCCCCTCATTTTTTTCTTTTCTTTCATTATTATTTTTGTTAACATCCTTTAACAGTATTTTAAAACTACTTTTATTTTACCTGTTTCACCTATTTGAACCCCCTCCCCCATGTGCAAAACTGTATGGGAGTCCATGAAATAGATATGAAACATCTATTTCAATATATACATTGTATATAATAATATTTCTGATGTAATAAACTTCCAGTGCATAGACCAACAACTTGGAGGGTAATTTTATGGTATGCCCACTGGAAGTTTATTACTTCATAATATTATTATATATCTTCAGTACTACATATTTAAACATCTTTGTTTATTTGTGGGCTATTAAAATTATTAGAATTTACATCTTAACTGTTACTTGAAATCAAATTTTGTCAAGACTTTATGAAAATGATTACTAACTTTTTGTGTATTAATGAAAATTTATTATCTAAACAACAACGTGGAGGTTAGATCAAAGTAGTTCGTTTTTCATCTAACTGATGGTAGATTAACCTTGATATTGGAAACAAATTTATTAAAATGATGCTTGAACATCAGATTTAAATTATTTTTATGGTGTGGAAATTGGAATTTACTCTTTCATAAATATTCAGAAGTAAACCAATTTTCACACATGCACTGTTTTATAATTATAAATATGCGATTTTTTTTCTCATGCGTTAGTGAAGCTATAAATTAACACATACTCACCCATAAGCAAAAACTTTAAAAACAAATAAATCACTTGTTTTTCAAGCTTATCTATATATAAGCCAACTTTTGCTTACTGGGTATTACTCAGGGCTTGAGTCTGTAGTATGCCTGATTTTTAAATGATGTTCAAATTATACAAATGTAATTCAAATATTACAGGAGAGAGAATTTATCTCATTTTTAACCCCCTACAATTAATGTATAATAATTTAGAATCTAAATACAATAATAAATATTTATTTTTTATACAGCATAGTATTTATAGTAATATATTCGAAAGTCAGCCATTCTTCACCAATGTGCTGTTTTAGACTCGAGCCCTGAATAGTGCACAGTAGGCAAAATTTGGATTATACTCTATATAGACAAGCTTGAAGGCAAGGGATTCACTTGTTTTTTAAAATATTTGCTTACAGGTGAGGGCGTGTCAATTTATATGATAAACAGTGCATGTGTGAATATTGGTTTACTTCTGAATATATTACAATAAATACTTCCCTGTATAAAAATAAAGTATTTATCAATGTATTTCATAAATATTATATATATTATTATATATTTATGAGGTTATTATAATTATTAATAACTGTATATAAGTACTTTGACCAAATGCTAAAGTCTTTTTGTTTAATTCTGTAAAAACTGAATGGGAAGAGGGGGGTCCTATGATTACATATGACTTATGAAACCATCTTTTTTTTTTATGTGTCAAAGCGTCGGCCGGGAAGCGAACCCCGGGACAAGTGCTTGTAAGGCAACTGTGCTAACCATTCGGCCACCAACGCTTGACGCTCTTTCAACTTACTGAAATCAGCGTTTGAAATTATTAAAAACTAAATATATCTACCATTAGCCTTTGACCATCATTTTAGAACAAAAGTTTTTTGAAAGATTTACAGTTAATTCCTAATATATACCAGATTTGGTTTTTGAGTCTTATAGTGGATATCTGAAATTGTGGAAAATAGTAAACCCTACATAGTATTTAACACACACAAATACACTACAATTTATATTTAAAAAATATAGACTCTTAAAACACCAACCAAAAACAATTATTAATAAAATTAAGTAATGCTCCCATGGAAAAAATAAGATAATAATAAATTGAGAGGGAAAATAATAATACGACTGATTATGCAAGACAAGCAAGTGGGCAGCAGAGAGATTATTCATGACCAGCCGACATAGACAAGCATTCATATAAAATTTATGAGTTTTTTTTTTAATATTTTTTCAAACAATAAGTTGCTAAAAAGTGATTTCAGAGAGGAAGGAGGCATTACTCTATTTCAAGCTTTTTTATTCCTTAATGATTTAGCAAAGTTTTCCATCTAATCATTTCATATAATAATGGTAATATTTTTAATAATGTTTATTAACTTTTGGAATCAAGTTGAAAATTTCTCTAGTTTTTCAAATTTCTTTTCTTTTGGTTATACAACCAGCTCATTTTCATACATTTTTTATTGTTAATTGTAAATAAAATGTAATTTTTAATATTTTAATAATACTAATAAGCATCAGTTTAAGTTCAAGCCCATTCATACTTTATTCTTTTTTACTACATTCTTTGTAATACCAACATATTTTGGTAGCGATATAGTTGGCATACTACATTTCCATTTTCCATTTAGTTTCTGCTTTTAAACACTATGTGGAGCTTTTGAAGCCATACTGGAATAGCTAATGGATAAATTGAAGATTTAGCATACTTTTGATATTGATGTGTATTTAAAGATGCAAACAATGGAACCTAGATTTTTATGTAAAGTAATCTAAAAGTAAATATGTCAAGATTGGAACACAAGTTTAATACTTTTATAATCTTTATCTATATTTAAATAAAATAGCAATCAATTTTTGTAAAGTAATCTAAAAATGTAAATAGGTTGCAAAAAATGAACAGGTATTATGTGTAGTTCATCATTGAAAAATGAAATATTTTGCCATAATGAGATATTATCTAGATCATTGGCAATCATCAGAAGCATTTTGACAATCCCTGGTGGCAGGAATAAACACCCAGATGTTTTTAGGTTGAAGCCAAATTTCTGAAGAAGATGGCAACCACATTCCCTGACCCATTACAGTCTTATTTGGATCTCATATGCTGTGATGTCAATAAAACTGTTACAAATCAAAACTCTTTTCCAGCCTTTCTTCAGGAAGTTCACTCTCTGGTAATTAAAATAATAAAATAATGATAGTAGTTAATTAGTCATTTTACTCTTTCTTTTTTTAATTTTTGGTTAGTGACTTAGTTCATTGTTTTATTGTACTATGCATTGATTAAGTAACACATTTGCTTAGATGAAAAAACAAACAAAATATATCATTTATAATGGATTTGATCCTTTACTAATTCTCATAAAACTTGACATTTACAGTTTCTCTTGATTTTGTGTCTATTTTGAAAGACAAGAAAATTTTAAGGACAAATAAAAAAATAAAATAAATAAATAAATATGTAATTTACAATTAGTAACATTTCCAAAAAAAACAAAGAGTATAATTTACATTAATTCATACTTTAGTATGATGTCCTTTTACAAGAATCCAAATTTACCCTCAAATGTTCAACTTATCTAGGAGTTATCCCAATGTGGGTTCAGTATTTACACACAGTGGGTAAAAGCAGAAACTAAAAGGAAAATTGAATATAGCAAACTGACTATACCAATACCCATATTTTTTTCAGTATTGTTTTAGCTTACACCCTAGCCATCAGATGAGGCACCCAATACATACTAATTGAGCCAAAAAAAAAACAAAACTAATCAATAAGAAATAAAATGTATGCCACTTTAAAAATAACTTACTTAGAATATATATATATATATAAATGGATAGCTGAAGAGTTGTGGATTGGAGTAGTTTGAAGCTTGTCCATTAAAGTATGAAGAGTGTCTATCTTAATATAAAGCTGAGTATTAATTGTATATACGTGTGGGGATAGTAATCTGGACCAACTGATGATTGCTGGTTTAGCATGAAATACGAATATTGGTGATTATTTATCTTTTCAACATGTGTATGATCAGGTAGGTCAGCAATATGAGATAGCATGGAGAGCTGGATGGTCGTGTGAATGTCTGAATTCAAATCCCTTATATATTACATTATATATGTGCAGGTGTGTGTAAGCCTGTACAGTGTATTAATTTATATATAGTTAATTGTAATATCTTCGGGAGCAAATCAATCTCCACATATGCGCTAATTCAAATATTACAGGAGAGAGAATTTATCTTTTTTAACCACCTGCAATTAATATATAATAATTTAGAATCTAAATACATTAATAATTTTTTATTTTTATACAGCTCAGTATTTATTGTAATATCTTTACTTACTTACTGTTGAGTGCAGTCAATTTGTTAAAATCGCGCATGTGCGGAAATTGATTTGCTCCGAAGATATTACAATAAATATTGTGCTGTATAAAAATATTTATTAATGTATATAGTTTATTATTGTTAGATTAATAAAAGTGAATAATTTATGAAAATATATTTTGTATTTTTGTGCACGCTCGTAAAATTAAAAAATAATGACAAATGATAACTATAAATTTTGAAAGTAATTTATTTAGCAAAAAAATGAATAAACTTTTATTGCGTAATAATATAGCAATAATAAAATGTATAGTAAATATATTAATTTAAAAATATCAATAAAACTTTATATTTTTTTTGCAAAATAAATTATTTTCAAAATCCGTAGCAATTAACTTATAATAATTGCTTTTTGGAATTTCGAGATTATATCTGATAGTATTCTATTATATCGTATATAAATGATCTTTCTCTCTTATTTCTCTTCACCCCTTTCTTTTCTTTAAAAAAACAAACAAAAATTCCTCAGTAAGATATTAAAACAAATGTTTTTATTCATGCACACACTATTCCCTTATAGCATTTAATTATTCACCACAGCATGTGTCAGCACCATTAACTAATTAAAGTATAAGTAAGTTTAACCATCTACAGCTAATTAGTCACTAATCAAACGATTATTTTATATTTACCAAGAATAAATGTGTAATATGTATTTAAATAAATGGCCTTTTTTTTTTTATTACTAGTATATAAAATACACATCTTGAAATAACTGATATCAATGCTATATCTCAATTTCCTTTCACTCCCCATGCTGTAGATATAGTCGGTCACACGTGCAAGATTTGAACGTTCCTAGGGATAACTCATTGTCTAGTTTCACTGTTACCTCTAAACACTCCACTATTATTTGATGTAACAGTCCGCAACGTCTTTTTTTTAATAATATATTTAATGTCATAAATTAAAGCAAAAAAAAAAAAAGGTTTAATAATAAAATTTAATTCAAATTCTGAACTAATACCGTTTTGTAGTTTATGAATACCGTCGGCTTATTTCAGTGAAAGTTACTCCAAAGCATGTAAAGTTACTCCCTTCCACTACACATAGATTTAATGTGGACTCACATATGGAAGTTACTAACATCTGAAATAATAATAATAATTTGTACTTGATTAAAAAAGTAAAACTCGAAGCCGTTTTCATTTCTCACAATAAATATTTAAGTGTAAATCGCTTTGCACGTTATTAAACAAACCTCTAATCATTTCCACGCTGGATCTAATCTTTGCAAATATATTTAATTTACGTGGAAAAAAATAAATTATAAGGCTATACGTCGTAACTGTAAAAATGATAAATGCTACAGGCCAGAGTCTGTTTAAGGAATTGCAGGCCACAATTGGAAACATATTTGAAACGTCACGTCTTCAGCCAAGATCTGTGAAATTTTAGATATAAAAAAATTATTATAGACTTCATATTTTCATGGTAGAATAAAAAGCAAACAAAATGTCACTTATATCAGTTAGTGAATCAAACGGATCTATGCACATTTTAATGTAAAATTGTATGCATAAGTAAACAAACAAAAAATTACCTTTTCAAAGTAAATAATTACAAAATATTGGTTTAATATTTAAATACAAGAACCTAATTTATATACCTGAAGTTTAGATATAATATAGGGGACTTGAACACAGACTTTCAAGCTGCCTTCAGCTATCCATTCTGGACTAACTGATGAATGCGCAGCACGAAATACACACTTTGGAGCTCATTTATCTTTTTCACGTGTGTGTGGTGATGTGTGTGGTTGTATGAGATAGAATGGATAGCTGAAGGATACTTGAAAATCTATGTTCAAGTCCTTTATATCAAAATATTGGTTTATGTAGTCAGCACTACCTTAAAATTCAATAATCAACAATCTAAGGACCCAGGTTCGAATCCCATGCTAGTACTGTCACTGGTCAGGCCAGCAACACATGAAGAAGAGGAGAGAAAAATACCTCTCGAAACATTGTATTTATACTAACCTGTTTGCTGTGATATTACTAACAATTGTTTGCTGTGATATTACTAATAGTTGATGCATACACTAACCTGTTTGCTGTGATATTACTAATAGCTGAATACATTTGGAATATTTAAATAAAATTAAACTTTTCTAAAGACATTCAACACACATATTAGATGATGGAAATAGTCCAATATAAAAATACATCCAGAAGATATGATTCATGTTTTTCAAACCTCCACATAGTTTATGGCAGGCACTTTGTATTTCATAAGCGAATACTTAATCTTAAACAATTGCTCAAGAAAAATATTAAAATCTTCCATTCCTATAATGCTGCAATAATTATTCATACTCTCGGAACCATGTGGCTTACTCACTGCTCTATAAGTTTTTACAACAAAAAATACAATCTTCTTATAAAAAAAAACAATAGAGTGGTAAATGTATATTTATATGCTCCAAAATACTTATCTAGAAATACTATAAGCAAAATTTGGCAGAATATTATTTTTCTTAGTACTTTAGAACGATATAAAGTATATAAATTATACATTCATCTACTTAACTGAATCACTTTCATTTACCTGCCCTCAAATATTAGTCATAATGATTAGGGTTTTCATAAGTTAAGTATTATATGTATAAAGTTACCTTTTTTTTTTTTTTACCAAATTTAAAAACAGGACATTTGAAATAGCTTAGACAGCATGAAGATAGGCGCTGTAGTAGATATTATATCAGTCGGAAAAAAAAAAAAACGGAATATGCTTATCTTTTTGTCTTTGAGTGAAAAAATACAACAACGAAACGAGAGTTCCATTAGAACAAAATGGTTTAATAAAAAAAGGTACAAAATATTTATAATTTCCTAAACTGTATTGGCTATATTTCACATCTAATCAGGAACCAATGGCTAGAAAACCAGTGCTGTAGTGGTAAAATCAGTACATATGGTCACCATACACATGTGTATGTCATACTTGTATATATTTAATAAAGTTTATTTTACAAAAAATAATTATATGCAGGGTATATAAGCACAGACTTTCACATGACCCACTACACTCCATTACATCTCATTACACTGATACACTTGAACATATATATGTCAAAATATAAATCATCACCATATTTCATGCTAAACTAGCAATCATCAGTTGGTCCAGATTATCATCCCTACGCATATATGCAATAAGTGCTCAGATATATATTAAGATAGTCAATCTTCATACTTTAATGGACAGGATTCAATCCACTCCAACTCTTCAACTGTCCATCCAATTGAAAATCTGATGATGGAATGCTCAAAGGCCACTCTAAGGCAGAGATTCTTGTCACACCCATGTTGACCTAAAATCAATCTGATGCCTCATGTACAGGACACAATCCATTTAATACATATAGAAGGGATGGGCAAACATCTCTACTATGTAATAACTGAAATACAGGTTTATTATACACCTGTATCAATATATGTTTTATATAGGGCATATAAGCAAGACTTTCACACCACTCACCACTCTCCACTCTATCACATAATACTGATACCCTTGAACACATATGTTGAAAAGATAAATAATCACCCAAGTACATATTTCATGCTAAACCAGCAATCATCAGTTGGTCCAGATTATCACCTCTACACATATATGCAATCAGTGCTCAGATATATATTAAGATAGCCAATCTTCATACTTTAATGAACAGGCTTCAATCCACTCCAACTCTTCAACTGTCCATCCAATTGACAATCTGATGATGGAATGCTCAAAGGCCACTCTGAGGCTGAGATTCTTGTCACACCCATGTTGACCTAAAGTCAATCTGACCCCTCATGTAAGGACATAATTCATTTAATATATATATATATATATATATATATATATAAATATATATATATATATATATTGTATATATATATATATATATATATATATACAAGGGATGGGCAGACATCTCAACTATGTAATAACTGAAATACAGGCTTTGCAATCTCTAAAAAATGGTCTTTATAAAAGAAAACTTTGCATAAATTTTGCATAAATTACCACTAAACTTTGCTTTAAGTAGGCTATGAATATGGAGACTTAAGTTCTCTGAAAGTGCTTAACCGTATAATTCTTTGCTAATAATAAGCTTCACTTTTTTGCATAAAGCATAATTTAAAATGTATTAATATATGTAATATACAGGGTATACGAGCACATACTTTCACATGATCCACCACTCTATCTCATAACACTGATACACTTGAACACATATATGTTGAACAGATAAATAATCACCAAAATACATACTTCATGCTAAACCAGCACTCATCAGTTGGTCCAGATTACCACTTGCCTTTTGAAAAAGGGTGTGAATGGTTCACACAGCTGGCTTTTATCTTGTGACACCTGATGATGAATATTTTCTTGGCAATCCTCACTCCAATAATTAGCTAATAAAGCTTTTTTATACTCATCGAAAGTGACGAATATCCCTCCTTGAAAATGGCTGCATGCAATTATGATCACGGCTTCTTTGCCTAGCTCATTTAGAGTGAAATACCACCCCAAGCTATTTAAACGGTTTGTGGGGCTTCACCTAGGTGACCAGAAAATATATGGATTTTTAAAAACTGATTTATGATTGCCAGGTTATTTGCAATGTGCACATTTACATTTGCCCTTAGATGGTCAGACTTTTTTACTTCTATGGGCATCTTTTTTCGATCTAATGCCTCATTTTGCTCGCTGCTTTTGCTAAAATTTATTTTATCTATTTTATTGATCAAACTAATAAGTTCAACTCTTATATCCTCAATTACTTTGCTATTCATTTTCTGCTGTGGCCTCTCACACTAGCCCTATATTTATCTCATTCTCTACTTTAGTTTTTTTTATTATTTGGTAAGCTGCCTCAATTTGATTCTCAACTTGCATCTTATTTTTGTTTATCTCTCTCATAATTTTTTCTTTCATTTTATCATAACCCAGTCCGATTGATTCTTTAATTTTTCAAGCACTTCATCTTGCTCTTCTAATTGCCTGTTTGTCTCATTATATTGCTTTTTTAGTTCTTTGGCCATTTCTTTAGTCCGTTTTTTTTAAGTTCCTCAGCCATTTCTCTACACTGGTTTTTAATGTCTTTGGCTATTCTTTTATTTTTTTCAACCATTCCTTTTTGTTGGTTTTTTAATATTTCGGCCATTCTTTTACTTTCTTCAGCTGCTTCTTTTTGTTTTTCAAGCATTCTAATTATTATTACTATGATGTCACTATTTTCCTGTTTATTCATGATTTCCTTCTTGTTTTTACTTTTTTGTTCCTAACTGGGAAGATTTTCTACTTCATTATTCTCATTTTTATTTTGCTATTCTTTGCTGAGAACATTCTCTATTTCTTTATTCTGAGCCTCCATTTTTGCTCCTTTTCTTGTAAACATTTATGAATTTAAACAACTTTCTATATGATATATTTTTGCTTTTAATACCATATTTTATTCATATCAATAGGTTTACTAATTTATTTAACTTAATTAGTTAATTGAATCACTTTACTATTTTATTCTTTTTTTAAAATTTATAATTAAATACGACTGTTTGCTCGATTTTCCCCACTACATTCCCCCCTAATACCATTTGCCTGCAGATTTCTGACCTTTATCATTGCCTACCCACACTTATTTATTTATATCTACTATATAGGTGACCATAATCTTTGTGAACATTTTTCTGTTAACATTTAGACTTCATCATTGAAAAGTAGGGAATATTCATTTTTAAAGCAAAGAAATATTCTAATAATTTATAATGCAACAAATCATTTTTCTATTATAATTTTTAAAATGAAGTTGCTCCTCACAAATCCTTGAAACATTGTACAGTTTTCTGGGGAAATGTTGTTGCTTTTCATCCCATCATTTTGTCCAGTTAACTATATACTTTTAAAATAAATAAAAAGAGAATCATGTAAAGAAATTTAGATGTGCTTCTGTTGAGGCTAAAACAAAAGAGAGTGTGGTTTTTTCTATTCAGTTCTATTTATAACTTTTGCATTAATGTCAGAGTAACCATAACAATACCTTTTATTAACTCTTTAGCCTATTCCAATGAGTGCCTCTGAAATAAAAGTTTTATTATATAAAATAATGACAAATAAAAAAATCTCAATTATTATATAGTAAACATTCACATTTTGAAGATATAAATAACACCCTTTCACTCCAACATAAATTAAATTAAGACTACATTCTTTCATACTACAGTGGAAATAAACTTTTTACACATATCTTTAAAATACAATATTATATAAATAAAACAACACATATACTAGGGACATTTAGATATATTATATGTAATATACTCTGGTGAATGCAGTAACGAAACTAAATAATAAAGATAGAATAATAATGTTATCTAAGCTATATGTTTTATTAGTCACATATTCATTTTAAAATGAATAAAGTCAATTCACAATCTTATAGAATTCAATTAATAATAAACAATTTTTTATATCAAAACTATGATTGTCATAGCAACACTGTTCAATGCTCCATACGTTAACATATCCACCATCAAAATCAAACAAGAAAGAAAGGAAAAAAAATTATGACTAACATTTTACCACATACTGAAACTCATCTCAAACTTCAGTAGGTACAATATGTATTTTTAGTATCCCCTTCAAAAGCAACTATCATGAAATCAAAACTAAAATGTATATTTATAAAGATTTGAAAAGCAAGAGAAAATTGTATTTAAAATTTTTTTATTTTTTTATTAAGAGTATGTACCATAACACATGTACTCGATTATAAATAGAAATTGTAGAAACATTTTAATTTAAAAGAGTTTTGATTGAGATAAGTTTTTTGTTTGTTTGTTTAATCTATTTTAAAAAGCAGGAACTCATTTTCTAATTGATTAAAATTGGTAATTTTTGTAAAATGTAAAAAAGTTAAATTGGAATTTTATCTCATTTGCATATAATATTTAAATGTACAATTACTATAAATTTATTTACTTACCAATAAAAACTGTCAGAAATATACAAGAAACACAAACAATAGTTGTAATTTCGTTTATTAATAGAAATCCACAAAAACTGATTAACATCACACACACACTACAAAGACACTGCTTTTGTGTTTGAAAGGTTGTCAAATACAAACTGTTTTACAATATTTTAAATTATGAGGTTAGAAAAGCCAAAAAATAAAATGGGGAATTGTTTTCAATTTTGATTTACTTTCATTTTTTTACTTTTAAATTTTATTATATTTGAACTTTCCAAATATGGAAAAACTATATAAAAATGTGAAATAGGTAATGTGAACAATGGCTTTATTTTTATTGTTTTTTTGTTGTTATAATTCTATTGTAATAAGAAAATTAATAAAATATTTGTTGAATGAATTTCAATTTTTAAACCTGAATAAATTATTATAAAGTAATAACAAATCTGTGAACTATTTTTCTGAAAGTGAAAATTGTATTTATATTTGTGATATCATAAAAATTCAGGACTACCATTATTTGGCAGAGCACCATAACCATAATAATCACTACTTTTGCTTAATATTATTTTAACTTGTTTAAAATGAAGAAAAATTTAAAAAAAAATAAGTGTAAGCATGAAAATATTTTTTAATAATGAAAATATTTTGTAAAAATAATTATAAATAATTGAATACCATATAAAATTATGAATCTTTTCTTTATTGTTGAAAAGAATAAAATATGAGATTCTTAACATCCTTATTCAAAAAATCAACCAATCAGCAATCTTTAATTTTGTTACTATTGTCTTGTGATGCTCCATAGACTGAACTGTGAATTACTGACATTTTCAGATTTTTTTGTAATTAATGAATCCATATATATGTTAATTCAAGTTTTTAGTGCAAAATGGCTATAAATAACAGTAAAAAGAATGTGCAAAAAATTTAAACCCATAGCAACAGCACACCGTCTATGTATTCTATGCCAATCTAATTGAGACACTAGGCAAGTTAAATATATTGCTGGTAAAAGTTTGAAAACACATGAAACCATAGCATGACATATGTGACATTTGAAAAACATTAAGATAAATTATATATATGAAATTTCAATATAAATTTTAAAGCAATATACAAATCTAAAATATAGTCTACATAAAATATAATCCCTAATCAATAATATATTCTACATTTGAATAGAAGTCTTATTTAAATAATAATTTTGTTATTATGGTTTTTTTTTGGATAAAATTTGCATTTTTTAAAAAAAAATTGCAGCAATTTTAACTGTCTCACAATATGCCGGTTTTCTTTCTTCTCACTTGCTGTAAACTTTCAGCATTAAATTTAAGATTAAACCATTATTATTTATAATAAATTTGACCTCATTTGATAGAAATTTTTGTTTACTACTGAAATAAATTCTAAATATTTACATTTTTTTCTGAAAATATTAAAAAAAAATGAATTTGTAATGAAAACAAAAAGCTTCATATGTCATCCTTTTGAGAAAAATTATTTTCATTTTCCAAAATCAACTAAATTTTCATTATCTGTCATTTCTTGTTAAAATCTGAATGAATATTTATTTATTTATTTTAAATCTAATGAATTATGCTTTAAAAGTTGATTTTTTAAATATTTATTGCAATATTACAATATTTTCATATTTATTATTATAATTATACTGCCTACGTAGGAAGTTAAGCTCATAAATAGTTTTAGGTTATATTTGCAGTGTCCAAAAATATAATGTTCTATTTATAAAAGTAATGTATTTCCATTCAAAATAAATTATTAATAATTTATATTTTGATTTGTAATAAATATTGTATAAATTATTGTACAATAAAAATCTTGAATTGTAATAAATTTGCAAATAAACACCATTTTGGTTATCCAAACTATTTTCTCTAAACAATGTCATAAAAAATTATGTTAAAAAATGGTAGTCTACAAAAGTGTGACTTGTCAAGATAGCCAGAAGATGGAGTTAAATCCCTGTTATGTAACTGAAATTTTGATTTTTTTGCCATCTATGGAATTTTTTTGAACTAAAATTTTATATTATAATGTATATAAGCATTTATTTTTATATAGCACTATGCCTACAATTGTATTACATTCACATATCAGCCATTCAAGTCAATTGTGCATGTGCCTTTGAGAGTGTTAAATAATAAATGAATACTTTCCTCTCCAATACAAGATATAGTATTTATGCAGGAATAAAAGGAATCCTCTTATTCCTATGACTCAAAGGCGCATGCACAATTGGCTTGAATGGCTGATATTTGAATGTAATACAATTGCAGGCATAGTGCTATATAAAAATAAATGCTTATTTACTTATAATTAAGTTTCAGTTAGAGTGACGTTTAGTAAATTCTAGACAATTTCACTGACGTCATTCATTCAAACATCGTAAATAGTAATTTAAAGTGAGAATTCCACTTTCACGTTTTCCTCAACAGTACTTCAGATTTGCTCATATATAAGAATTTGAGTCATAGGAATAAGAGGATTCCTTTTATTCCTGCATAAATACTATATCTTGTATTGGAGAGGAAAGTATTCATTTATTATTTAACACTCTCAAAGGTGCATGCACAATTGGCTTGAATGGCTGATATTTGAATGTAATATAATGTATATAGAAAAATATACCTATTTAAATATAAAGCTTATGAAAATTCTCACTAGGTGGTGAATTACTAAAAAAAAATGAAAAAAGGTAGCAACACATCCGAGAGTTAATATTCTATTAATTGTATATACACACTATATATAGTTGTCACTTAACATTTTCAGCAGAAAACTCTATCTTTCAAAAGTAACCTTTATTAGTAAAAAGATTACAAAAATTTTGGGTACACTTACCCATTGAGAATTACAAAGTGTTCAATGTAACAATCAAGATAAAACAATTATTGATTATATAAAGTAAATATGCTTGATAACAATTATGTCCATAAAAGAATTGCTATAACGTTGATATTAATGTGTATCTGAACATGAGTATCTATACATGGATCTACATGGCCCAGCTACTGAGAAGCTATCCATCACCCAATGATCCCACCCCTGGGACCCTGAAGCGAAGACCCAAATGCTTCAGCTGAATAGGTGGACAAATCCAGCATTGCACCAACCACCACAATAGGCAGCGAGGTCCAAGGCCCAAGTCCATTAAATAATAAATTCTTGATTTGCAGCTCAGCCATGTCAAGACCATTCCAGATGTCTCTGTCTCCCAATTAATAGTCCAAATGTGCAGGGACCACATTCAGTCTACCTGCCCAGAATTGGAAAGCCAACTAAGAAAAACTAACTCATAGCAAGCTCAGATCTGCACTGCCCAAAACCAACCTATCAAGGGGGCATAGCAGCTGACCAGAGCAGGAATGGTGCTGAAACTTTGACCAGGTACCCTCCCAGCAGGTTTTCCAGGTAGCGGCAATAATTGTCAACAGCCTGCACCAATGAACCAGCCTCCTAGTAACGGCCACCACCCCCGAGGAAGAAAAGAGGAGTGCAGACCCATGCCCGCAAAATTATTGTAGCAAAGCTTCCATCAAAGTTACAAAATTTGGAGGAGGCCCAAATCAGACCAACCACCTTACAAACTCTCTAATTTTAAAGTTAACCAAAAAAAATAATTAGTTCAATTTAACACTGCCCTAATAAACAAGCCATCAAGGGGGTGAAGCAGCCTCCAAAGTCTGCTTCATTGTTGTTAACTCTTGATACGTGTCATATATTCTAAATACTAGTTCAACTCATCCGACTGTAAGGTTCTCCAGGGATTATAATCTAGCTTATATATTTCCATTTGGTTATTCCGATTATGAACAGTGTGACTAGCATTGTAGGATTCTTGCTTATTGTTTGGTTGTACAGTAGAGATGAATGTCAACCAACCTGTTATAATAACTAGTTTCTGTAACCATATTGTGGACCTGATTGTAGTAGGATTCCAACTGGGACTCTTGTATTGATCCTATTTGAATTCTGCTTATCTTAATTGAAATCTAGGTCTTGATTTGTAATCAAGGTTTCAGTTGTGTAGTGTAAAAGTTTGTAATCTGTGGATTATTCCTAATAATTGTTGGATTAAAGGAGTTGAGTGAATTGCAGCTTCAATATCTTTGTTTGGGTCTATACCATCATTTGAACTTATTTTTATCTTTAAATCATTGTTTTTTGGCTCAGGAAACACTTCGTTCTAATTCTGTGTCAATTTGAAAATTTTCTATTCTTTTTGTGGTGCCCCAATCGCACTGGAAGTGGCCCAGTAACTTTGATCTAATCATCAGAAAAATTTAACTCTTGTGCAGGGAGATGGCTTAAAACATAATCTATAATGTTTGATTCTAAAATTGAGATCGAATTCATATTTAAAATAATTTCCCCCTTCTATGCATTCAGCCACAATGATATCGTAACTTTTTTCTTATGAACAAATTAACGCTGGGATTTCTTCTTTTTTTTTTTTCCATAGGTTTATGATTACTTTTGTATCTAGTTTGATTCTTGGTCTATTTCCTGTCTTTCCTGATTTGTTTGCAGCCGTAGAATCTTGCTATATCTGATGCTATTGTGAAATTCTTAAGACTATCTTTATTAAGCTTTTTCTTTTTTTTTTTGCGACGTTTTCAATAAAATTTGACCTGCAAACTATTTCTCAATTAATCCTATCATTAAGCTTAGGATTTCTAGTAACTTTTTTTTTTTAATTATTTGGTTTCATTTTAAAATCTTTTCCTAAGTTTTATTCTTGCTCAAATGATTCTAAGATTTCCTTGTACTGGCTTTTGCATTTTGTAATGGCAGCCATTTGCACAGAACGATATGATTGATAATTTCAAATACTTTCGAGTGAAAACTCAAATTTCTTGTAAAGGTGATGAAATGATAAAACAAGTACTCACCTACATCTTGGCAAACTTTTTTCCCCATAAACTCAAACTTAAAAGCATAATGAGTCTCATTCTTCTGGTGCCAGCGAACAGTCAACTACTCCAGCTGGCAACAGGAAGTGGACTCTCTATCTTTCTATTTTGAATGGGACTTAACAAATCTTTCATCAATTTCCCTCCATATATGAAGTTTTTATTTTTACAATTGACTCTTTTTTATATATAATATATTGATAATCTTAACATTATTTATTACAAATGTAAGCTTTCAGGGGTTAGACATTTTAAAAGTTAATATTTGACATTTTAAAAATATAAAAATAAATATCTAAATGAAGCACTTATCTATTACAATAGTCCTCAGTGTCACTGACTATAATTTATCTATTCCAAAAAACTTATTAAAACAAAATATTAGACATTTGAAATTTACGTTATTATAAAAAGATAAATTTAGAGTTATTTATTTGTAATTATAAGGGATTTGAACCCAGACTTTCAATCTCTCTTCTGCTATCCAATCTATTTCATAAAACCGATATACAAGACCACACACATATGAAAAAGATAATCTCTAATATACATATTTCATGCTGAATTAACACTCATCAGTTGGTCCAGATCATCATCTCCCACACACATACATAATCATTTCTCAGTTTATATTAAGATAGTAAATTTTTACATTTTAATAATCAGGCTTCTATCTATGCCATCATCTAATTCAGCCTTCCATACCAGTAAAAATCTGATGGAACACCCAAATCCCTTGATGACGGCAATATTATTGTCATGCCCATGTTGACCTTAAGTCATTCTGACTCCTCGTGTAATATATCTGTATACTGTTTATTGTTTTTAAAATTTAAAAAAATATTTTTACCATTTTTACGAAAGTGATTTTATTTTACCCTTAGAAACGACTTCCATTTGCCTGTAAAGAATCTTTTAAGAAATTGTCTTTTAAAAAGGAATTGTTTTCAAAAACAATATTCTACTAGTAATGTAGTTTTTGGTTTTAAAATGTCTTTTACAAAAATACTGCATCATAACATTTAATTTGCAAATAAATTATTGAAAATTACAATTTTTCTTTAGAAAATTAAATATTTCTGTTATTTGTCCTCGAGTTAAAACACGTGACCAATCATTATCATTCTATTAACTTCTAGATCACTTTAATGATATTATTAATAGGATACTGTCAATAATGAAAATGTTCTATATAATTCTTCCATCTTCAGATTTTTTTCAATTAATATGTTAAAATTGTAGCTTTAAGAAGAAAGAAAGAATACTCATGTCATACTGTGAGGTTATAAAACAATGTAAGGAAGATTCAGCAATCATAGTGGTATCATGGCAACCAAAACAACAAATACAGCATGAGATTACCATTACTGAGATTCAACCTATTAAGTTACAAGTTTAAGAAAAGTGTAGTTTTTATAATTTTTATTTCATTTTAATTGATTTTTTTTAACATTGTCAGAAATCAAGTAGAGTTGTTTAAATACATGTTAATATGCACAGTGACAGATATTCTGACACAACATTTCACTAAAAGTCATGGATTGAGATCCTAACAAATAAAATACTGTACCTTTAATACAAATGTGATTAATTTATTGTTTCTCTAACAGACTAGATATTTGAGAGTCCTGTATGAATTCATTGTGTGCTGATCAAAACTTATATACATTATTTTATAAGTGTCACATAGGTAAAATATTAAATTAAGTCGTCCTTTATTTAAATACATTTATATTTGTTAATAGCCTTATTAAATTTTTATTAAGTTTAAAAGTCAGTAGTTTTTTTTGTCATTATATCTTTTTGTCACACTTTTGTGTTAGCTTACATAACATGTATGTGATGATAATATATCTTTGTAATGATGATGATGATGAAATAACTGGTAATTACTTATAAAACAATATCTATAAATGGCTACAAATTTGATATAAAACTGTTAAAAAAAAGAAAATCATGAATGTGAAATATATTGATTAACTAAGTTTGAATATGCAAATTAGAAGTCTAAAAGAAAGTGGGTTTAGTGGTTAATGATGGTGCTCTCATGAATTATTTATAAATTAAAGCTGGTTTCAGTTCTATATCTTAGCTTGATTTCTTATGGCACTATAGTGTGCAGTCTTGTCAGTTATATATATATATATATAATAAACAAAACAAGTTATAAATTTCATACCTTGCTTTTAGCTTGCATTTTATGACCACTAGGTGGAGCTTTACTAATAGCTCCCAACAAGCTTTTGTTTACATAAATGCTGAGAGAGATAAAATTTAATATCTCTTTCATTGTCTCCACCTCCAGACCAGCTGGTTTCAAGCTAATAGCTCACGTCAGTGAAGGGTAGGGACTAGAAGCTAGATCCATCTAGTGATCATATATATATAATTCATTGTTTTCATGGTTATATGATGTAAATAAAGTAGTTTTTGGGTTAAACTGTGCATTATTTTGTATTACTTCTCAATGTTTTAATGAAATAGCATGTGCAATTGTCAAGGTTAATGTTGACAATAGTGGATGCCATTTCATCACCTTGACAATAGTGGATATTATTTCATTGAAACGTTGGGAGAAATACAAAATAATACAGTTTATTGCAAAAACTATTTTATTTATATGTATACATTAAGAGCTTAAAGCTAAACTAGTCAATAAAATAAGTGTTAAAATTACCCCAAATTCAAAACTAAATCAGACCTACCATAGAAAATAAACCCTATAACACAATCAAAAATAATAATTTGTTTGGAAAAAAGAAAATAGCTTTATTGCTTTTAATAATTTATTAAATAATACAAAGAAATTTTTGATAGGAAGACTATTTCTAGAGTGGTGTATATTATCTCTTGTTTTTTAAAGAGGTTATTTATAGTTTGAATATAAATGAAAGAATAAAAGTTCTTAAGAGTAGAGTTAGAAATAAATATCTTAGTTCTGCTTTATACATCCATAAAAGAGATATAGGCCACACTATTAATTTTGATGAGACTAAGATTGTATTCTTTGAAAGAAATGAAATAAAAAGAATTAAAGAACCTTTGTTATTAAAAATTTATGATTCTGAAGCAATTAATTTGTTTAGAAGTTTTTTTTTAATATTAAGGATGTGTGGGATGTAAATGGAAATTGTGGGTAATAGTACATATGTATTGATATATTTTAGTCTTTGCACTTGAGAAGTCTGTTTGAAGCAGTAAAATCAATGGTTGTGTTAAAGAGTTTATTTCTTTTGGCTAGTCTGTTTTAGTTTTGAATTTGGGTTAATTTTAATTATATATATATGATTAGATTAAAAAGACAGAGTGATAAATTATAAATAAAAAAATTGTATGCATCTTCTGAAATAATGTAATTTTAAATTTATGAAATTTGTTAGAGAATATTATACTTGTAGATAAACATTGACGGGAAACTTTTACAAATTTGTCTATTATTAGTTGTATATAAACAATATTGACACCAAAATTCAAATTGTAAATATGCCTTATTGAGAATATATTTTTTGTTCATATATATAAAAAAAATTTCATTTAATAATGAATTCTTATAGTTTCAAGGGGTAGTGCTTAAATTATATTCACACAAAACTTTCACTTGGTCATTTTCTCTTTTAAATATTTGGCCTCGGGCACAGCGTATTGTCCTGCGTTGTATTGGTAATAAAAAGGAATAAGTTGAAAATAGTCAGTTTTCTATTTTAAGACTTGTCAGTTTTGAAAGAGGCGAGGTAGAAAGCACGTAAGTAAAAATATACTCTATACCTTATTTAATATATTGTATTACTGTTTGTGTCAGCTTTTAACTCAAATTACTATTTCAAAAAATGTATTTAGAGTTATTTGATTTCAGCTTACGTGATTGTAATTTTTTAATGGTGAAAATTAGTATTTAATTTTTTGTCAAACTTTGTTTTTTTTTTTTTAAAAAAATAATAGCAAAAAAATCAATTATTCAAACTTTTAATTAAATTATAAAGTTAATTAGGTAAGGTAATTAATATTATTTTGCTAGCCGCGAACTCGAGCACTAATTATATATATAAGATCGAAATAATTTTCAATAAGCTTGAATAAAAGATTTCATATGATATTTACGAAAGTTTAAAAATTTTAATTCATTCTTTCAATCATTAAAATATTTTAGTGTAATATAACTTTTTGTTATTGAATGTTAATCTTTAGTATGGTATACATTTGGATTACAACATATGTTGTTCCTTTGCGGCCCTTACGGATTTTATATTCAAGTGATAGAATTAAAAATATGGTAGGAAGGTGAAACCGTCTTTAAGTAGTCCGCTCTTCAACTGCTCTTCACAGAAAGGCATTATTAAGCTTGCCAAATGCCGGGTGGTCAGACTTTGAGCGGATTTTAATCCCCCCCCCCCGTCTGGCTAACAATGGCTGACCAACATTGGATGATTAATTGGTTTAGTTATTGATAGGCGTATGGAATCCAGAAAAAAATGTTACTATATAGACATCATATTTTAGGTGTGGAGTGCTTTCGTGTATTTACATATATATTGAATGACACATCTATGCATAATTTTGGCCTTAACCATAATTTAGCATAAAAAAGGCGTGTATTGTTGTTCGTTGATAAGTTTAAAATTGTTTAATAGTTTTTTTTTTTAATGGTATTTCAGTATTGAGATAAAAAAATAAAGTTTTTGAAAAGAAAAAGGAAAAGAATTTTTAATTTGTTTTTTGATAATTTTAAGAATTTTTAATTTGTTGATATTATTTAAATAAAATGTAACCCTCCTTCCCAGTTTATCTAATAGATATGCTACATGTGCATGGCAAGGCCCTTTAGAATTGAAATGATACGCACTTTAATTAATTATGGCACAATAAACCTATTTGTTTAATTTTTATAAATAATGTAATTAAGTAAACATCGATTAATTTTAAAATACTGAAAGAATATGTAATAAATATGCAAAATTTTTCTGCTCAAGGAAAAGTGCCAGAAATTGAAGCAATAGAATATGGAAATTAACCCAGTAATCATCTTTAGTAATTTGCCACATCTTTACCTAATACCGTACTTCAAATACATATATATTTTATCAATGGTAGAACTGCAAGTTTCTGCAATACCTTTATTTCAAATTTACACAAAACTACATAAAACAAATATATTAAAAACAAATTAGCCAAATAAATTCCAAAAATAAATTATAATTGAAATTATCATTTTTTATTATTTGTTTACATTGCATCAGAAAACAACATCAATATGAGGCAAATAGAATATATTATGAAGACTACATGGGATATTCATTTCCCATTCTTAGAAGTATTTAGTTTATTTGTTGTTGCAACTTAGCTAAATCATCAGCCAATCACAAAGTTTGATTGTTATAACTTAGTTAACCAATTACAGAGCTTGGCTATTACAACCTGGTTAAATCAGTAACCAATCATAGAACTTGATTGCTGTAACCTAGCTAAATCACCAATCCATCATACAACTTGATTCTTTAATCTAATTAAATCACCAACCAATCACAGATTGTGATCAATATAACCTTGCTAAATCACTAAAATTCATCTGATGATCAATCATTGTTTGCAACAATTTTTCATTGCAATTTACACTATTAATTTATGTACACAAACACAGGCTTAGAATAATAATTACCAATTTGGGTAATATCATTACGAATGGACACTGAAATAATTTGATGACTAACCTGGTAATCAAAGTGATTGCATTGAATACTAATAGTCACCAAGTAATTTAAATCAGATTAAATTATGGCAATGCCAGATTAATCTAGAAGCAAAATTAGCATATGCTATGGGATCCACATTATTGAGAATCCTATACTAAATGCTTGCACACTGTCTGTCCAAATTTAATTTTACTATATTCTCATGATCTGGCAATAATGTTGTTTATGTGATAAGGGAGCTAAATGCTACATGACACATGTTAATGCTTTTGCATTGATGGTATTTTGATGAGTCCTATTCAGACAGGTGTTTTTTGTGTTATCCTCCATTCTTCCAATCAGCTTTGAAAGGTATACCTTCATAGTGAGCCTGTGATGAAAAATGTGTAACTTAAGGATTACACATAGTCAGATAATACTCTCACTTTGTGATTCATAAATGTGATTGTGGATCTATTTTGAAAGGAAAAAGAAAATATAAATGCAAACCCATCATTGTATTCTTCCTTGAGCATGACTGAAATACAGTACTTTACATTACAGACTCATTAATATTATAATACCAATGTCCAAGCACAACTTTATTCATAAAATATGGGTTTAAACAGATGGGTATTATGTAAAACTGTGATGTGAATATGGAGTTATTAATCAAAAGATACTCTAAATGTTTTAACAATTTCATATGGCACAACTTAAGTTATTACATTTTTTTTCATAAATAGCACCCCTCCCCCAAAACAATTTTAGGCTGTCACCTCATTTGGGCCAATTTTGAATAAATGTTATAGATCTTGCATTATATAGGAATCCCACACTGCATCCCTGTAACTAAATTTGCCATATAAATCAATATTCCATTTTATAAGATTTTTCTCCATCAACTCTAAGCATCTGATCTGAAATAAATATAATATCTGAAATCAAAAGAAGTAATGGATGACATTTTAAAGTCAATACTCAACTTAAGTTTATGAAAATGTTTTTATGTAGATTATCTAGATGTAAGCAGAGAAACATTTCTGTATTATGCATTAATTCAAAAAGCTAATGCAATTGCATAGTCTTACAAATCTGAACCAAGTTCAGTATTTACATATTTTGATGCCTTTGATTTTTTAATAATCATAGTCATCAACATCCTTTGGCTAGGATTGGTATTAAACCACTAAATCATCAAATGACCATCTTTTTTTTTGCTTACACAATCTGTTAAACAGTAGCAACTTTTTTCACGCAATAGTGCCATCTAGTGCAATCCATAGTAATCAAATCCTTATCTAATGCTTACTCACCTAATATCCCCTAATACAGTGAAGAGCCTTGTATTTTGATGCATAAACCTTATAGTATTCACTGATTACTATGGCTTGCACTAAGTGGCACACAATACATTTCTTTTATAAATTTGGTCAATATTTTCTTGATTCTTTGTAATAATTATTTTTCTCCATAGCAGTAGCACTTGTACTTGTCTAATATCCCATTTATTAATGATTATTATAATCTAGATGTATTTATCTATTGATTCTAGATTGTCTTGGTCAAATCATTATTAACTTTTTTTCTTGTTTATGTAAATTGTTTTTTCCATTTTTCAAAGATTTATCTTGATCACCTTTAACTGCTATTTATATTTTTTGTTATCAAAGGCTATTATATTACATTATAAAAATCTCTCTTTAGAAGAATTATTCAAATTTTGCAATATCTATTTTAATATATAGGATATATGCACACAGACTTTCACAAGACCAACCACTCTCCACTCTATCTCATAATACTGATACACTTAAACACATATATATTGGAAAAGATAAATAATCACCAATATATGTATTACATGCTAAACCAGCAATCAGTTGGTCCAGATTATTATCTCTTCACATATATGCACTAAATGCTCAGATATACATTAGAATAGCCAATCTTTATACTTTAGTGGACAGTCTTCAATCCACTCCACACTCCAACTCTTTAACCATCCATCCAATTGAAAATCTGCCGATGGAATGCTCAAAGGCCATCCTGAGGCCGAGATTCTCATCACATCCATGTTGACCTAAAGTCAATCTGATGTCTCATGTGCAAGACATAATCCATTTAATACATATATGAGGTTGACTTTAGGTCAACATGAGTGTAATGAGAACCTCGGTCTCAGAGCAACTTTTGAACATTCCATCATCAGATTTTCAATTGGATGGACGGTTGAAGAGTTGGAGTGTGGAGTGGATTGAAGCCTGTCCATTAAAGTATGAAGATGGATAGCTTAATATATATCTGAGCACTTATTGCATATAAGTATAAAGATGATAATCTGGACCAACTGATGATTTCTGATTTAGCATGAAATACGCATATTGGTGATTATTTATCTTTTCAACATATATGTGTTTAAGGGTATCAGTGTTATGAGATAGAGTGGAGATGGTGGATCTTGTGAAAGTCTGTTCTTATATACCCTATATATTACATATATTGATACAGGTATATAATAAGACTGTATTTCAGTTAATATCTATTTTATAGTTTTTACTAATTCTTGCATCATATCTATAGAAGTATTTACTATATTCATCATATTTAGATGTTGTTTACTTTTATCAATATGTCAAATTTTCTCTAGATTTCTAGTCAGAAGTAGTTTAGTCATAATACTTTCTAGAATGTTCTTTGAATTTAACCAATACTCATTATTTGCCTTTTAAAAAAGTGTTTATATCATTGGTTGAATTGTACTAAATAATATTTTATGTGTTTTAATTAATTATGTAATCTTCTATTTTATATTTTATCTGTTATATTTTATACTCTTTGTTCAAGATTTTTCATATATACAGTTATATTATTGTATTATTTACTTTTGTTTACTGAATAAATAAACAAATAAATTATTTTTATTATGTGTATTAAATAATATTTTTATTAATGTTATTAATCTTTCATTTGTGTTTTGATATTTTTATATTAATGTATGTTTATATAGAGTATTGAATGTATGTGTGTGCTTTAGATGTAAAAGAAAGATTTAAATTATATTTAGGAATAAGTTTAATTTAAAATTATTGAAACTGCTACACACATATGTTATCCCATTTAGAACTAAAATGGAGAAATCAGGAGGGCTTTTGTAGGTAAATGCCTTTGATGGAGTGGCTTAGATAGTGGCAGTATCATTTTAATTACAGTATGTACACATCTAAAGGTCTCAGGTTCGAATTTCATGCTATTTAGTGTTATTAGGCTAACAATACCCGAAGAAGAGAAAATAATATTAAATGAAATATTGTATTACATATTAATACCTATGTGCTATTACTAATACTGTAGTTGAATATATTTGAAAAATTCAAATGAAGTTTGAATTTTTTTAAAGTCTATTTAATTATTAATTCTAAATAAAGGAAATAGTCCATAATTATAAGTAAAATGCTATCTTTACAAACTTTTCAACAAACACATTATTTTTATTTGTGATTAAATGATTAATGTCTGGAGTCAGTTATATTAGAATGTTTGATGATATTACATTGAATTGGTTCATTTATGATCTATTTTTCACTTTGTTAGTATATGGTTGCAAACTTTGGATGATAAGTAGTATTAAATGATTTACATCATGACAACATATTGTAACTGTCGAAATGTGCAGCTCACTTGTAAATCACCTAAGGGCAATTTGCATGGATCTCCAAATTTTGACATCACAGAATAAACGTTTTCTTTTTATAGCCTGCTAAGACTAGCTAGTCACATGAGACTCTCCGTCATATTCTAATTAAATTATTGATTATAAAATAATAACAAATGCTAAAGATAATGAGACACTACAATTTATTTACATATATATAATTTTATAACACCCACGGTAGCATAAATTAACTGCCCTGTCAAATTATAAACAAGTTAATACAATTAGTTAGAATTTGTGTGCCTCATCTAGAGATTTTGATTTTTTTGAGTAAAAAAATAAAATAATAGATATTTTAATTCCATCATTAATTCATAATCTTGATGTTGATATTACTATTTGGTGTTTTTAACATCATTAAATATCTAGTATTTTTTTTTTAAATATGTGCAAAAGAATTGACTTCATGCTATTTTGATTTAAAGATATGTTCGAAGCATTTTCGCGGTGAATGTGCACACAGTTACTATGTAAGTCATTCTATTTAGTTACAGTTCATTTATAACTAATGGTTAGGACTCTTCAATACTTTAATATATATATATAATTATAGAGGATTTGAATTCAGACTTTTATGCTCCCTTCATCTATCCAATCTATCTTATACAACTGATACACATAATCACACACATGAAAAAAGATAAAGATATCCAATATATGTACTTTATACTGAACCAGCAGTCATCAGTTTGTCCAAATCATCATCTCTCGCACATATATATAATCAGTGATAACAAATCTTCAAACTTTAATGGATAGGCTGGAGCTCTTCCGTTATCCATACTTATATTGGAGATCATTTATCCTTTTCACATGTGCATGATCATGTATATCAGTTGTATGAGATATATTGGATAGCTGAAGGGAGCATGAAAGTCTGAGTTCAAATCCTCTATAATTACATCTAAATTCCAGGGATGTAAAGTATTCTGTATTTAAATATTGTATTTATTATTTTGTATGTAATCCTTAGATCCATACTTTTTTTAATGCAGACCCTGAGTGGCTTAAGGTTAGCCTTAGTATATAATATTGACATGCATTCAAAAAAGTTTACCCTACAGTGCAATTTTTGACTTTTTAATGCTTTTTTGTGGAGTGGCAGGGGGGTGAGAAAGGGAATAATAAATGATGTTCTGCAAACCAGAGTGAATCGTTACATTTGGGTAATTTCATGATTCCTCATGCATAAATCAGTGGCATAGACTTCATGCAAGACATGACACCACTCCACATTAGATAATGTGTGATGAAGTTTTTAAAATATTTCATGGATAGTATGTTTTTATATCCATAATGGCAACAACAATTTACTATACCAACTAATTGCTATTTTAATCTAGAGTTGTGGGATTGAGTGTTTTGAAGCCTGTCCATAAAAGTATGAAGATTGGCTGTCTTAATATAAACTGGGCTTTGATTGTATATGTGTGTGGAGATGATAATCTGGACCAACTGATGAGTGCTGGTTTAGCATGAAATAGTTATATTGGTGATTATTTATCTTTTCGACATGTGTGTGATCGAGTGTATCAGCGGTATGAGATGCCATGGATGGCTGAGGATCGTGTGAAAGTCTGAGTTCAAACCCCTATATATTTAACCTTCTAGATGCAGCGTAATCTTGAGATTGCTGGTTAGTAAAAATTGTAAGGAAATAAAATTATTTGGGGAAAATATGTTTACATTGTATAAAGTATATAAAAAAAGTGTTATTAATAGTAATTCCTAGGTATACTATTCGGCCATCACATATAACCTTTGTTAGATAAAGATTTCAATATACTAATTAAATTAAAACTGGAACGTTTAACGGTAATTCCAAATTATAATTACTATTAATGAATATCTGTCTTTTGATTCAACAGATTTAAAAAGTTCCTTGTTTATTTCTTTCTTATTATTACATAAATATTTGCTGTTTGTAATCTTGTAATTGAATTTCTCCTTATAAATAATTCAAATTTTGAATATGTCACTCCTCAATTTTTTATATTTGGATTAACTAAACTTTTTTACTTTAAAATACACAAACAAGAGAAGTAATGTAATTGAAATGGGATATAGTGTGAAACCAGAAATACAATTAACTAAAAAAAAGATGAAAATGGGAATTAAAGTTATAGGATAAACTTGAAAACAAATCGTTATTTTAGTTATAATCAGTTTGCTCCAAATAGAAACGCAAACAAATTTTTAAAAAATAATATTTTAAACGCATCGCATTAATTTTTAAAAAGCTACATATAAATTTATTTCTCCGCATTCAGCTATGAAAACTAATACCTAATAATTTTAGCTATCTTCAGATATTATAGTTTTTATATTATTAAAAAACAATGCTTTTTGATAAATTTGTAAAGATAAAATAATACATATTTTGTTAGTTTGTTTTTTTAGGGGGGGGGGGGCAATTTTTTTTTTAACAAATTTCTCCTGCCATCTATGATAAATTCGCTTAACTAAATTTAATTTCTTAATAAGTATAAATTTTGATACAGCTAAGTAGAACGTAACGAATTAAAAGAAATTAACAATTTCAAATATTTTGGTTCTACTATTAATACAAATGGAGATATAATCGAGAAAATTAACTACAGAATTAAAAATTAATAGCGTGCTTTTAATAAAAGTAACTTAATGTTAAAAAAAAAAACAACTTCTTAAATGTATTTTACCAGTGCTTAAATATAGCTTAGAGACTTAAAATTCTTAATATAAGAGCGATATAGAAACTTCAAACCACATAGCAAAATATGAACGACATATGATGGAAGTTAAGAGAGATTGAAAGCAAATTTGTGGGTAAGAAAATAAACAGATATTATTGACACAATTGAAAGAATTAAGATGTTGACGTGAAGTTGTGTTCAAAGTATTTTTACAGGAAATGATAAATGAATAACTGAAATCTTAAATTGGATTTCAAAAGATTGTAAAAGATCTAAAAAGAGTTCTTATGTGGGATCGATTGATGAGATAAGAAGTTTACTTGAGTGATGTGGGAAAGATAAGCTATGGCTCAAAGAGACTGAATGAAACTTGGGAGATTTCTATTCTTGCTGAGTCTTAATAATGGTGGAAAATGAGAACAATATTTTTTAAAATCTTATTTAATTTGAACTGATTCTTATACTAACTATCATCATCATAGTTTCAACTATTATTGTATCATTGCAGAGTGATAGTCTCTCCAAGTATAATCCAATTTCTTTGAGCTTTTGCCTCTCTTCTCCATATCACACTTATTCATCCATTCATCTCACATGTAGGCTCTGTTTTACAATCTCTTGGGATCTAGTTTAAAATTTTAATTGTTCATCTATTATCATCTCTTTTAGCAATACATCCAGCCCAATCTCATTTCATTCTCTTATTTCTTTCAATTGATGTGAGTAATACATCTTCGTTCTCTCACCCATATATTTTGTTTTCAATCTCTTATTATTATTCCTAACATACAACTCTCCAAGTTTAGTTGAAGGATCTGATGTCTCTGTATTATTCTGTTGTGTCAAAAATCTCAGACCCATAAACAAGAACTGGTAAAACACATTTATTTAAAAACTTCCTTTTCAAACAATATTTTGCTTTTTAAAATAGGGGGCATGTCATGGTTTTAAACTTGAACAATTACATAATGGAAGATTCACATTCATGTTGTGATATTAAGCAAAGAAAAGAAAAAATGACTTGTCAATATTTTATGTCTTAATATAAAACTTTAAATACTCGATGTGTTAAAACATCTAATTATGAGCATTAGTTCAGTTCTAACTGAGAAAAATAAAAAACATCACAGACTTGCAATATAGGACAATCACAACGATAATTATTATCAGAATTTCTAAGTTGGGTAAATACAGAATAATAATTAGTTGTCATATAAAAGAAATTTTTTTTACACTATAGCGACATTCTATTAACAGAAAAACCATATGTAGTTCGATGTAGTTGTAAAATAATCAACTATGAAAACAAGGTCTACGATCCCAGATTTATCTCTCATTTCTAACGCTCAAACTTCCTATAAATTCCTGAGCAATTAACCATTTGATTATGATATTAATAAGATAAAAATGGAATTTAAGATAAAGCAACTGCTTTAATTTGCCAAATAAAAAAGATACAGACATTGTATAAAAAATAAATACACTTAATGATGCATATCTCTAACTTGCGTTCAAATCACAACTTGCCAGAACATATCAGTTTTTAGCAAGTTTAACACTGGTCAGAAAATGGGTGTTTAAATATTCTTAGTCAAATATAAAGGGGAAAAATATCGCAATTTTTTCATTTCTTATAATGTGATGATTATTCCTGGTTAGTATCTACCCCTTGAGTGCCTCTCAACATTTGTGCAAACAAGTTGGAATGCTTTTGATTCTGCAATAGTTACTTCACGTTGTTATTTTATTTTTTTATACAAATAATTATTTACAATTAACCATGATTAAATATTATTACATTTTTTTATCAAGAAAAAGTCCACGACTATATTACAAAATACAATGATTAGAGCAGGTTCAGAAGGATGGATTCAAAATCTGAAGATTCAAAGATTAATTTTCATTTGAGTATAATATAAAATAAATTACTTTGAGCATTTCAGTGGATTGTTAAAATATCACATGACCTCATGAGCAACTGATAAAAAGATTATTCGTGTTGTATACTATAAAATAAATTATTTGGTTTATTTATCCTACTCCGGAACTCTCTATTACAAGCTTGGCTAAACAATAAATACTAACAGAAATGCTGTATGCTTATTCTAGAATCATTTTTGGTTATTGACTTTCTTTAGTGAGGAGCAGAATTTGATATTGGCACATAATTATCATTTTAATATTATATAAACTAATAATATAAGATTCATAGATCATAAAATAGTAAATTCAAGTCAATTTGTTTATGCAGCTAATATCAGACTATTAACCATTTTAGTAAATTCCACTTGAATAGTTTTTGTTGAAGCTGTTCAAATTAAGCAGAAAAGGTCATATGATACATTGTTTGTGACATACCATCTTTATCAAAGGGTATAAAATGTTTTTAGTTAATATAAAAATGATGTCTCTTAAAATATACAGATATTGGAGGTAGCATATGATCTATGTATGTAAACACTAATTTAGCTTGGGTTTAAAACTTCAAGATGTTTAAATTCAGCCCGTGGGCTTGAACAATATAGAGTTCAAATACTGTTCTTTATTGAAGATAGCCAATAGTCAGAAACTAATCTAGTTGTATGGATAAAGCATTATTATCTGCTATCTACTTATTGTTCCATTTGACACTAGAGGGCTCTAGAATAGAGGAAACAGGTGAATTACTGATTTTAATGCAAGTATTAAAAATTACACTATGGTTTGTTTGATATATTATTATTAATTAAATTGTATATATTGTTTTCAAAATTTTTATATTTTTTATCTCTTATCTCAAACTTCTTCATGTCATAAACATTCACCAATGCAAAAATTCAGGCCAGCCTCCCTCCCAGTGATTTTTCCCTTATCAAATGAGTCTAGATGCAGTAAAAAACACTTGGATCTTCACACCATCAATTCTCAAGATAGGGACTTGTTTTTATTTTACTTCTAACACCTTGTAGAAGATGTGTATATTATGTTTAATTGATTGTAATTGACTAGATTATATCTTTTCTACAATTGTTTTAATCGTAGATTACAAAGTCAATTTATTTTAGGAATTCATTTTTGTTCTGGATTCTTTTTTTGACAAAATAACTCACAAAAGACTGTATTTATTATTAGTAAGTGTTAAAGTTTAATTTTCAAAAATTGACAGGAATTAAGCTTCATTATACCATCTAGCTGATTTGAATTCAAGCATCTCTAAACTATTCAGCTATTAACTAATCTTTGAAATATAAGCATATTTCATATACCTGCAGCTTAATTGTAATTATAGGGGATTTGAACAATTAAGCTTCAGGTATATGAAGTATGCGGGTATTTCAAATATTACAGATTCAGTCTGCATCCAACCCATCCCTCTTCTGTGCATTTAAATGAATAAAGTCCTATATATGAGGAGTCAGAGTGACTTGAAGTCAACATGGTCATGACAATAATATTGGCATCAGCATGGCATTTGGGCATTCCATCATCATATTTTCAGTGGTATGGATGGCTGAAGAGTTGGAGGGTGGAATATATTGAAGCCTGTCCATTAAAGTTTGAAGATTTGCTTTCTTAATATAATGAGAGCACTGATTATATGTATGTGTGGGAGATGGTGATCTGGACCTATTGATGAGTACTGGTTCAGCATGAAATACATATATTGGTAATCATTTAGCTTTTTCACATGTGTGTGGTCATGTGTATTGGTAGTATGAGATAAAGTTGACATTAAAGGGAGTATGAAAGTCTGTGTTCAAATTCCCTATAATCAATCAATCATAAAACGGCCAGATGATTTATTTCAATAAACATCACATGATCACCATTTCTTATGCTTGCTTATAACTGTTGTTAAAACAGGCAAAATTTACTATACGTATTGCCCCACACAGCAAGCTAGAGTAATCAGTGGATGCCAGAAGGCTTGTGCATAAAATCCCCATCTAGTGCCTACTCATCCAATATCCCCAGACTAGTTTCTGACTTGTAGCCTTCATCAATGAGAAGCTTTGGATCTGAGAGCACAGTGCCTAGATATTAGGATCTAATGCAACCCTCCAGCAGCCACCTTTTATCTCTATTTAACTACAAAACTATGAGTCTTAAACTGAAAATACCTTAATATTTTCAATTCAAGATCTAGGTGCAGTGCTCTCAGATCCAAGGCTCCTCACTGATGAAGGCCACAAGCCAGAAACTAGTCTGGGGATATTAGATGAATAGGCACTAGATGGGGATTTTATGCACAAGCCTTCTGGCATCCATTGATTACTCTAGCTTGCCATGTGTGGCAGTACGTATAGTGAGTTTTACCTGTTTATGATTTATTTCACTTGATATTAATTGCGAATCTTTTTGAAAATAATTTATTTGCTTTAGATATCATCTTTGTTTTTTTAATTTCCATAGTGTTGTTAATTTAAATTGATTTACATTACTTATTATTACTATTGATTACTAAAATAACAGTATTTTAATATTATAAAAACTGTGTTTCACAGATATTTATTGAATAACATTCACTTTTTAACTTCATTGTGGAATTTAAAGATTATTGGTACAAAGATAGCACTTATCCAGTCATGTTTACGACCAGGTTCAAATTTGAGCTATGTGAACTAACATTTGAGTTGATACTGTATTTCTAATCTTCATAAACTCTCCAATGAATTTCATTTAAAAATATTAAACATATTTGATTCAGACTTGAGTGAATTCAATAAGAAGATAACTAATACATTATTAAGAGGTTCATGAAAGATATATGATATAAAAGAGCAAGCAATTTATCAGTAAATTTACTGACTTGATATATAGAGAAAAAAAGCAATGTGAATTTTTTTTAATAATCTATTAGAAAAAAAATATCAACCAGTATGAAAATATAAACAAACTAAACAAGGATAAGAAACAACATATATGTCTGCCATATATATCTAGTGTCACAAGAGAACTAATCTAAAAATTGCAGAGTGAATTTACAGTAGATTTTCAAATCCCTCCCAACTGTAATAGAATGATTAACGATTCTAAGAACAAGATAGACCTACAAACAACACCACATATAGAATACAGGATGACGTGCCCTCAGGCAAACTGTGGAGCTATATACTACAGTGAAACTCAGGACACTATAATGAACAGAATTGAATTGCTCAACACAATTACTTGTACAAAAGGGTGTTGAGCAGAAATGAAGGTAGCTCAGTGTTTGTGGACCACCAAAAGGTGGTTAATTATGAATTTGAACCTGCAAATGCTACAATAATTTCTACTGAAAGGAATGATATCAAGAGAAAAATTAAAGAGGCATGGTTTATAGCAAGAGATATAAATGCAATAAACAGAAAAGCAGAAATGAAGGTAACTCAGTGTTTGTGGACCACCAAAAGGTCTCTAATCATGAATTTGAACCTGCAAATGCTACAATAATTTCTATTGAAAGGAATGATATCAAGAGAAAAATTAAGGAGGCATGGTTTATAGCAAGAGATGTAAATGCAATAAAGAGAAAAGATACAGGCTTTACTATTTCAAAAAGATGGACTATATAAATGAGCTTGCATAGATTTGCATAAATTATTATAGTTGAAGACTATGAATATGGAAAAGAAATCTCTGAAAGCACTCAGCCATGAGAAATAATTATTCCAACTAAGAATTTAATTTCACTATAAGCGTCAAGCATATTAACTCTTCCATATCTAAATTTTTGTAAAATTATAAAATAGAATTTAATAATAATATAAAAAAATATAATTGTGAATTGGAAAGGAAAACTATAGATATGAAGTTTAAAAAAAGGTGGAATTATTATTAAAAAAAAGAATAACGTCATGAAATGTATGGAAAATTCTATGAATAATGTCTTCTGAATTGCCCAGCATTTTAAATGAAATGAGACACAATTAAATCTAAGAACAAGGTAAAAGCTTCAGGAAATGGAATTATTTATTGATATTGTAACGGATAAGACTTTACACTTTTTATTAATAAGCTATATGCATCCAGGGAAATGCCAAGGTTTTTCTCGTTTATTATTGATAATTCCCAAATAACTAAATTTAGGATTGATGATGATCATCATCATTTTCTGATAGCTACTTTTCTGACATTCAAGATCACTCAACACTGGTTGCTTAACCTTGAGACTCATGACAATGACCAGAATTTCAGGGTTGCCATCTTCCATCAAAGAGGAGCTATCAGTGAGGGTAAGCAAGACAAACCTCACTTTTATAATCTTAACATTATTCTGGCAATAGCATAATTTAGAGAATGGACTTGTCCACAGTCCAGATAATGACGAAAATATATTTGAATGCCAGACCAATTTATGAAATGAGACAGAGTATCAGAATAGCATATAAATAAATGATTTTATTATCTTAATAATAAATTTATTTATTAATTAATACTCAGAGACCTAGAGGGAGATCGCACATGAGATGGCCATAATATTTAGAAGACTAAAAATTCATTGATTACTAAAAGCAAAGGTTTCTAGGAGTCATTATTATGGTTTTAGACTTCCACTTGATCATATTCTAATAACTGATTATTTATAATTTCAAAAAAATGGAGTTGGAAGAAAAATTTTAAATGAAACATCACACTTTGTGAAATTAAAACATCAAAAGACAATATTTGGAAAAGTAGGGGTGAACTTTATTGTAAAGACACAATATTTACAGTATAAATGCATTGGAATTTGTTATAAATAAAAAATAAAAAACAACATTATTGGAATTTGTTATAAATAAAAAATAAAAAACAACATTATGGTGATTGATGGTATATCAGAGAACATGGCAAGATTAGATATTGGTTTAATAGAAGATCCCAAATGCATGTAATTCATATTTATTCCCCAATAAGTTCTCATTGTGATGAAGACATAGAAGATTGCTACATAGATATACAAAATGCTTTTTTTGATCAGAGTAAACAATATTTTAAAATTGTCATTGAAGATTTTAATGTTACAATCAGCAAATGATTGAAAGGCAAAAGTGTGATATTATTGGATATAGAGACAGAAATAAGAGAAGAAGTAGACTTACGGAATTTGCATTTCAAGAAAGAAAGAAAAAACTATTTTATAAATTCGCTTTTTTTGAAAAGAATCTAAAGTAGAAATGGACATGGAAGCATCTAAATGAAAGTATGTCACAATTTGACTACATTTTGACTAATAGATAATATATTGTAACCAGTTAGGTTACATAGCACACAATAATATAGTGTGTATATATATAAAGTAAAGGAAAAGTAGAAATAAACACAGACAAAAATTGTAGTAGATATTTTCTACATTCATTGAAATAAAAATAATAAATAAAGGATTGGATAACATCTGCCTTTAGAATAATATTTTATTATAAAATTAAATATTTAAACAAGGTCTGACAGGTAAAAATTGATATTTTTATTCTGATTTTGAAAATTTGAAAATAAGCATGTTTCCTGATAATTAAAAAAATATCTATTTTTGAAATCTTTTAATTAATTGGTATCAAAGTAAAAACATGTAATAGATCATACCTTCGATCAAATTCCAAAGGATTAAAGTTAATTGAAATCAGTCACTATGTTTTTATCACCTGACCCAACCAAGATTATAAAAAGGCTTATAAAAAATATCAGTTTTGCTGGCAGTTTTGTAAGAGTTGACCGGAAGAGTCTGGTTTTAATATTTTAAGCAGTGGTCAACTAGGCCAACTGCAAAGTTTGGCTTTAATTTTCAGAGGAGTGATTAGCAGAATCGCTAGCAGAGATCTAAGGGAGTACCAGTCCAGTAGCTGCCCCATAGGGTCACTTCAAATGGATCGACTAGTTGCTTAAATATGTTCTAGAAGACAGCTTGCCAATCTTGGACAGAAGAAAGCTCATGACATGCTAACAAATCACTTGAATTGTACTACTTCCTGATACTGACAATTGCTTGGACTACAGAAGGAAGCTCATGGTATGCCAACAAATTACTTCAATACTTTTTCCTGATGATGACAACAAACCTGGATTATATTTTTCTGATGGACCAAAAACCAAGCTTACCAAGAGAAATCTTGAAGAAATTGGTGTACTTATGCTGTTGTTTATCTATATATGCAGGGAACCACAGATAAACACGTTGCGTGTATATACAGTGAATTATTTTGTTTTAATATTCCTTAAAACGACTTTTAAAATTATGAATTAATAACTTAAAGTTAAAACAGGGTAACTTTTGTTTGAGTTGAAATCTAACAGCAGTTATATATAATAACGAAATTTTAAATGATTTCTTTAGTCTGAAGTGACAGATATATAAAACGATTTTATTTTTCATTTATCAAAGAAAAAAAAAGACATTTTATATTTAGACACCTTGAAAATTAATTAATCAAGTACCTGTCAAACAAAAATTTGACTTATTTAGTTTGAAAAAAAAGAGAGAATTTATAAACTAACAAATTTTAAATTATATCCATGTTTTGTTTGTACATACATATATGTGTGAAATGTATGTATGTTTTCCAAATGGGATTAATTAGGAAAATATAATATTATTATTGTAATAAATTAAAATAGGACATATATGTAAAATTTAATCATTTTTGTCATTATTGAATATCAATTGAAATATATTAATTGTATGTTAGAAATCGCACGTCTGTGAGCACATATATGTAAATCAATGTAACAATTTGAATTTTGAATAGTAATTATGTAAATCACAACGTGATCATTTGAAATTTTGTATAGTAACAAAAATATGTGTAATCTTATTTTTATAGACCTTAATTTCAATTTTTTATTCTTATTATTAATAAACTTGTATTCAACTGTTAAAAATTGTATTGCATCATCTCTTGGTCATATACAGTAATAGAGCTTGTTTTCTCTGAGCTAGATTCATGCATGGGATGAATATATAAATGGGGATGTATATTAGTGCTTTTGGAGCTCCAGTGATGATCAATCATCATCATCTTGGTTGGCACATAAGATTATATTCTTTAAAGCTCATGCACTATATTTTATTTTAGTTTAGACTTATTAAAAATTTAAGTTTATAGTTGGACAGTACATTAATGGTACTTCAGTGGCCAGAGCATTGATGATGATCAGCATGTTTTAATATCACAGCATTATTGTTTAGATTTTTCTGGTTATGTATTCTGATGGATGAGCACTTAATTTGTGCCTCCAAATTAATAGTTAAATAATCGCCCAAGCTGGCTATGGCTCAATACTTAGCCTGGTCTACAGAAGACCTATTTCCAATCCAGTCACAAGTTGACTGTTGATTTATATTTTTTATTGTTGAAACCTAGCCACAAATGGCTGTTGATTTATTGTACTGATTTATTTTAATTGTGGATCATGATGATGAATGGTTAGTTTATTTTGAATATTACTTATAATTACTTTTACTTTATAATGCTGGTTGATATAAGATTGTTGTATAAATGACTGGCTGATCTCTCAATGATCTCTCAGAGATTCTCTTGATCTCATGCTTTCCTTAAATATATCTTACTTATATATACTTTTATAAATTGTTGATGTTCATTTTAAATTGACTGCAAGTGATGATGATATTACATCAACCCAGATTCATTTCTACTTTCTGATACCCCATCCCTTTACAATATATTTCAAGAGAGTAATGTGTTTAATACAGAAAGTAAGCAACAATTAGTGAGCGACAATTAGCATTTGTGTTAAGATTTGTAGAGGTCCCTACTGTCCTTTTTCAAGTGCATGGTCTTAAGGTTATAGCCTTAATATACATTACTTTACATAACGACTATGCGCTTTATAAATTTAATTAATTTACATGTTAATGCAAAGCTAGAAAGACAAAAATTAAGATAAAAAGTATTAACAATTGATATCAACAAATTTCAGAAATATTTTAATTAATTTATGCTACAATTTTAAAATTATTTTAAAATTATTAATAGATATTAATGCTGACTCAGAATTTTGTATGTTCAGTAAGAAGATAATTGATACTCTTACAGAAAAAAATTCAAAACAAAGCAAAACTCTCCATACAGTAGTGTCATCTTGTGCTAACAAGAGCAATCAATGGATGCCAGAAGGCTTGTGCATAAAATCCCTATTTAGTGCCTACTCATCCAATATCCCCAGAAAATATTAATTGTGTTTTTAATTTCATTCTCATAGTTTTGTAGTTAAATAGAGTTAAAAGGTAGCTGCTGGAAGGTTGCATTAGATCCTAAGATCTAGGTGCAGTGCTCTCAGATACAAGGCTCCTCACTGATGAAGGCCACAAACCAAAAACTAGTCTGGGGATATTGGATGAGTAGGCACTAGATAGGGATTTTATGCACAAGCTTTCTGGCATCCACTGATTGCTCTTTTTAGCACAAGATGGCACTACTGTATGGAGAGTTTTGCTTTGTTTTGAATTGTTTAATAACAATTATGTGCTAGTACGAGATAGTGATCATGTGATGTTTAGTGTTTTAGCTTACAGAAAAGTAGCATTTAAATAGTAAATTTTTAATTAAGACAAAATAATGGGGGGGGGGGAGGGTTAAATTATCCATTTAAAAGGAAAAATATTTGGAATTCTATAAAATGATATAAAAATAAGTTAATGCAAAAATAAAAAAAAATAGTACTGTTACTAGGTAAACAACTATTGCAGAGAATAAAAGTTTCATAAGAATAAAATAATTTGTTATGGAAGAAAAATTATTTCAGTATTAAAATTAAACAAGTTACTACATTAATTAAATCTACAAATAACTAACGTAAAAAATTGGCTTTTCTATTTGCAATTAACATATTCGCAATGCCAAGTGTTTTTTTTTTTCAAATGAAGAGACATACAATTAAATCTTTAAAAGCTCACAAAAAAGAGAAAGAATTCTTACAGATATTTTAGAGCAAGCAGATAAATATATAGAATAGTATATATTATAAAAAATGTTTTTTATTTAATTTGAGGAGTAATGTGTTAAAATCTATAAAATATAAAATAAAATATGTGTTAAAATCTAAAAAAATATTTTTTTCCTACGACCACAATTTGGTTGTCACGTGATTTGAAATAAAATATGGATAATCCATAAACTAATTAAATTGCAAATAGGATTTGAATTAATTAATTTGCGGATGTGCCACACTTATTTCGAGTTACTTTTAACAACCAAAATTGTGGTTGAAGAATATATATATATTGGTTTTTAGTGCGTTATTGATCAAATTAAATAAAAGAGCGTTTTTTAATAAAATATTTTATATATAATATTAATATCATCTGTGTTCTTTATAACTTTTTGCAATGCTTTTTTACAAACCACTATTAATGATTTCAATAAATAGAAGTTCTGAAGATTTTTGGGGCAATTGAAACTGTCATAGTAGATTGTAAAAAGTAGTAAAGAATATAGATGATATTAATATTATATGGATTTAGCAATGCAATAAGAAAGATAAAATAGTTTATATTTTTTTTTATTTTCTAGTATTTGGATATTTTGCATTCAACAGTTTGTATTCAAATTAAAAAACTGACACAAAATGTGACCGTATTTTCAATATTCGAAATAAAATGGATGCACATTAATAATCATTTATAAGATATCTGTATTTATGAAGACAGTATTTTAAAAAAGTTAGTTTTAGTTTAAATAATCAAGTGAAATTAAGTTTTCATTCTTCATTTCTCTTTTTTTTTTTTTTCTGTTTTAATTAGCTATACTTTGTTAGTGAATTAGTCAAAAAATTCAATGAAGGCTTATTTTTAAAAATATATACTGCCATCTATTGAGCATAATTAAAAACTTACTGAAATGTCATCAATGCAGTTTGAAATTTGGCTCAGGAACACTGTTAACCTGGACAAATGGGAACAACTCTGGAATATTGAACACTCATGTTGCACTATCATCGACATCAAACTCTTCCATAAAATTTGAAAAAAATCTGATCAATAGAAAAATGTTAAAAATCAGTCACAAGATTTGTTCAGGACAAACAAACGAATAGAATTTCTATGTTAAATAAAAGCATTTTTAAAAATATGCACTGGGATTGTCAAAATTGAAGTGCATTTCATGGGCATTCTAACTCTCTACCACTCTGTCACTGGTCTGAATCACTCAATGTTACAATGGTTATATGATAAGGTAACTCCATATCTTCAAAACTGTTTGCAGGAGGCTTGAAGAAAGTATTTTGTAGACTAAAATAAAAATCAGAAATAATAACCAAATAAACATACTTAATTCATGTGAAATTGTGAACTTTATTTTGAATTTACAATCAGATTAGTATTTAACACAGCATTTTGATTGGTATTATTCTCCTCTCTTCTCCAGGTGTTGCTGGCTTATTAACAAACAGCACAATCAGGAGAATCAAATCTGGATGTTTAGATATTTGAATAATGAATTTTAAGGTAATGCTTAACCAACTAAGCCATTTGCCAAAGCCAATAGTCATTATAAATGTTATATACTTATCTGTGAGGTTTTTTCTAAGAGTAAAATTGATGACTTCAAGACATTATGTATAGACACACTAGGTTAGATTGTGTCACTTGAACTACTTCTTTGAATTTTCTTCTATGTACTTGTTTCACTGCTAAGCTTTTCTTAATCAGCATCTTCAAGTGCTTAAACATCAGTCCACTATTTTTGTCTTTTTCCAATCAAACATATATCCATTAGTACATAGATGGTCTGCTACTTCACACACCTTTAGTTTCACTTTTCTAATCATCATTTTATGTATTTTCAATTGCTTTTCAATGGAGTGACTGGTTTCACCAATATATATACTTCCACATTTCCTAGTCACAGTTTTTGTTTCCAGCATATCAAGTTTAGGCATTGTAGATGATAGAATTTCTTGTAGTATGGTGTGGTTCTGGAAAGCTATTTTGGTGTTAAAAAACAATTATTAATACAGACAAACTAAAAAAAAATCTGCAATTAATATAATATCAGAATAGTTTTCCAAAACAATATCATACTATGAGGAATTTTAGCATCTATAAAGCTGGAAACTTGTAATGCTGAAAAACAAAAATTTCTATAAAATTTCATGTGAATGTAAAAGGATATATATTGAGAAAACCAGTAACTCAATGGAAAAGCATTTTAAAGAGGACATACTGATGATTAAAAAAGTAAAAACTGATATGTCTAAAGTAGCAGGTCATGTATTTGCCAGTTTATATATATATATATATATATATATATATGTGTGTGTGTGTGTGTGTGTGTTCAATTGGGGAAATACAAAATATTGGATAGAGAGAAAATGGTATAAAGAAGAAAATTCAAAGAATCTGCTAGCATAACAATCACAAATAACCCCATAAGTCAACTTGGTGTTACTATACATAATATCTGAAAGTCACTAACAAACTATGATCTTAAGAAAAAGTGTAGAAATCAGAAAAAATCTCATAGGTAAATGTATGCAATTTTTGTTGACCTGTTTTTGGCAGAATGGCTCATTTGTGTTAAAGCTTTAATTTAAAATTCAATATTCAAGAATTTAAAGATCCAGATTTTATATCCCTTAGTACAGTTACTGGACATGCCCACAATATCTGAAGATGAGAGGAAAATAATACCATTGTTAACATTGTGTATCTACTAACCTGCGTACTATTAATACCAGTTGAATGTAATTGGAAAATTTAAATAAATTTGTAAAAACATTTTCTAAAGACATCCATCATGTACATACAGCTAAAGTGTCACCATCACAAATCTTCAAACACAGTACTTAATTCATCTAGATTTTGTAGATGGGGGCATTGATTTTATAAATGGTATTTCAGAACTTTGGGAAATATTATAAATGTTTTTAGATGAAAGCAAGAAAGTGGAATTAAAGATAACTATATTGAAAAAATCAATATTTTTTCAAGAAGAAAAATAAGAATTGACATCTTAGCAATTCAAATATCTTGGTTAGATAATTCACACAAATGATTGAAATTGATTGCAGACTTAAACTCATGAGGAGTGATTTTATTAGAGATAAAATATTAAAAGAACATATGTCCTTGTTGCAAGAAAATCACATGACAATTTAATAAACTTGTATTATAAATATTATATAATGAGCATGGTAATAGCTCTTAACAAGCTTTTCAAAATTTCCCTAATCTCAGACCAGTTTCTAGCTTCTGAATTTCATCAGTAAGTTGCTAGGATATTCAAGCATTAGATTTAAAATACCAGGTCAAGTTCAGCACTTTATCTAATGGATAACTATTAAGTAGAAATTTTGAAATTTTCAGACATACATGTCTTCAAATCCAGCTATCTAACTTAAATAGTCATATGGGACTGAACCAAGTTCAGATACACCATATATTAATAACTTTAGAATATAAAATCATCAAAGCCTTAATAGCAAAAAATAAAATTACAAAGAAATCAAGTCATATGTCACATGATCTAATTTAACAAGCTTGTATTACAAATGTTATATATAGAGCTCTGCAAAGCTTATCAAGAATTTATTTGTGAGCTCTATATATAACATTTGTAATACAAGCTTGTTAAATTAAGTCATGTGACATATGACTTGATTTTTTGTAACATCATATATTAATAGTTTTAGCAATATAAAATTGCCAAAACCTTAAGAAATATTTACTGAGGCTATAACCTCGATAATATGCGTATAAAATGCGATAGTAGGGACCTCTACAGGTGTTTTAACCACAAGCTTATGCTATAGAAGAAAAGAAGGGAACCCTTCCTTACTTCAACCTACTTTCTATTTAAATAGGTGAAGCTGAAGCGGTTAGATCTGCGAGCGTAAGCTTGTGGTTAAAACACTTGTAGAGGTCCCTACTATCGCATTTTGTACACATATTATCAAGGTTATAGCCTCAGTAAATATTACTTATGTAATCAATGTGCGTTTAATAAATTTATAATCAAAACCTTAAGAGCAAAAGAATAATCGCAATAAAATCAAGTCGTATATCACATGATTTAATTTAATAAGCTTGTATTACAAATGTTGTATTAAATTAAGTCATATGATATATAGCTTGGTTTTCTTGCAATTATTGTTTTGCTCTTATGATTTTGGTCATTTTATATTGCTAAAGCTATTAATATATGGTGTATCTGAACTTTGTTCAGTCCCATGTGGATATTTAAGTTAGATAGCTGGATTTGAAGACATATAGTTGTCTGAAAATTTCAGATTTTTCACTTAATAGTTGACCATCAGATAAAGTGTTGGGCTTAATCTGATATTTTAAATCTAATGTTTGAATATCCTAGCACAATGCCAAAAGCAGGAAACTGGTCTGGGGATAGGAATATTCTGAAAAGCTTGTTAAGAGCTATTGACATGCTCATTATTCAACATATATCCTTGTATTTGAAAGATTGATTCACATTCTCAAGCTTATAATCTGCAAGCTAAAAGTTATGAAAATTGTATATTCCATTACTAACAATAAACAAACTTTTGTAACATTAATTATTAAACAAATATTTTTATAAGTTGCATTCAAAACATTACAAATATTCTTTACATCGTTCTTGGACCTGGCAAGGGGAGTGGAGTCATTAACACGTGGATGACAATGATGTCCATCTTGTTAATTAAAAAGCAGCCATCTCAATTTTAATATCATTATTCAAAAAGTAATCAAAATATTTTCACCTGTTCAAATCTAAGAGCTAAAAAAATTATTCTCATTTTTTCTTTTAATAGGTACAAATTAAAATCACACCCTCAACTCTATACATCATCTCACTGCTAATTTATGAAATCATCTATTAATTATTAAGCTAGTACGTATTTTTGTCCAATAGGGGAATGTTTATTCCAATTGCTGCACATCTTCCATCTATAGCAGCGACACTTTCTTTTATACCACTATGTAGAAGCCATATCATATGAATAAACTTCTATGAGTAACTGTCATTAATAAACGTTGGTTTAAAACCTTTTCAATTAATTGTAACAAATACTTTGATCAAATTGATTAAAAGTTATATTAAATTTAAACTTTTACTTATGAGACTTGAATTTGTGTATTAAATTTAAAAAAACCATGCTTATAGTATGTCTTAATTTTCTAAAACTTTTTGATTCTGTATTTTTAGAAAATCAAGTTTTTGATAACTATTATCTATGATTGTAAACAATCTGTTTAATAAAGTTCTTGAAAGTACTTTTGCTGTTACATTATGATAATCATAGAAGTAATCTTTTTATTTATAGAGATTGGAAACATTAGAAGAGTCTTTAAAGTCAAATAACCTTATTGTATTAGTTCATGTATTTTTCTAAAAATTCCAATATTTTTAAAGCAATCTTATCACTACTATATTTTAAAACTTCTCCAGATACTCCATCAGGATCTGATTTTTAAACAGCTGTTTTAATTCCTTTAATTGGATGTCTTTGTCTAAGCCTGCATGATTTAATAGAATTGATATACCAATAAAAGCAGCCGTTTTGACTTATATACCATTATTCAAAAGATATCAAAATATCCTCATTTGTTAAAAATCTTAGTGAATACATGCAAACTCAAAGACTCCTAAATTCTTAAACACTTCTAGACCCCCAAGTCTCTGGATATCTTTGCCCACATCTACATGATTCAATAGAATAGATATATTATAATAAAAATAGTCATTTTAACTTACATATCATTATTCAAAAGGAGACTCCTAAATTCTTAAACACTTCTAGATCCCAAAATCTTAGGATATCTTTGCCCATATCTATATGAGTCTATAGAATGGATATACCATAATGAAAGCAATCATCTTGACTTACATATCATATTCGAAAGAATATCAAAATATTCCCAGCTTTTTAAAATACCTGAAAGCACAGACACAATAACCCCCAAGTTTCCATAAACTTCCAAACCCCAAAACTTCCAAGATCTTAAACATAACTCTCTAGGTCTTCCCAAGATCATATATACCTATAGACTCCCCAAGACTACAAACTTTTTTGGACAAAAAATAGAATTACTGTACTGTTAAAAACTATAATTATTCATATTTTATATTTAGCATTAAAAGAAAACATTAAAGTCATTAATAATTGTTGTCAAATCCCATCAGTGAATTCCGTCTTTAAATTTCTATCTTATTTAAAAACCTCCATATTTCTTTTATCATTTTGATAAGAAGATAATTCTAGATGTTAATTAATGCACTGATAATACAATTATTTAAATGGTTGTTTTTATCAGATGAAAATAAACAAGACTAAAGATAATTGCTAAAAAACTAAAGTAATGTTCAGTGGATTTTCTCAGAAAAAGAACATAAAGATTGATAATTATGAATTAGAAAAAAAAAATCATACAAATGTCTTAGTCAGATTATTGGTATAAATGAAAATATAATGGATAAAAATAATCATCATATTAAACTTGGGTTAAAAGAAAGTAGAAAAATTTTTGATAGATTTGTTTTATCAGTTCTTACTTATGGATCTGTGACATGGGCATTTAAAAGAAAAGCAATACAGAGATTTCAAATCACTAGTGAAGTATGAAGAAGAGTATGTTAAGAGCTCTGATGAAGACTGCTGGACAGTCGAAACTGTAAGAAAATAAAGAAGTTTTTAAGAAAATTACTTGCATTAAAGTATATATGAATGAAGTATAATAAGTAATATATATGATTATATGAAGATGTGCAAAGAAAGTGAAGGAGAAGAATAAGAGAGTATGTTAAAAATAATAAGAAAAGATTGAAATTGAAATACATGAATGAGAAACAAACAGATGTTGTTGATATCCCTGAAAGAATTAAGATGTTGAACTAGAACTGGTATGAATGAACATGCTGCTAAAAGACGTGATAACAAATAAACAGTTGAAGTTTTAAATTAAACCCCATGGGATTGTAAAAGACTCAGAAAGATACCATATATGAGATAGATGAAATAAGAAAGTTTGCTGTTATGATATGGAGGTAAAATGCTAGGAATCAGAAAAACTGGATTAAATTTGGAGAGATTATCATCTTTAAGTGGCCCAATAATGATTGAAAATGATGGTGTTGATCATCATCAGAAAATCAGTGAAATACATCTACAACACATTCCTTAAGAGATTTTCATGCTTCATAACATATCAAGCTTCAAAATCCAATTTGGCAATTTTAGTGTTTAATAGCTGGTGAAATTTATCAAGAGATGTGGTTGCTTTTAAAGAAAGAACATTAAGTTATTTCCCAATATACTGACATGGGGGCTACTTTTTAATACAGCTATTATTTTAATTTAGAAGTGTATTAATTTGTCCAACATTCGCATCCATATTTGCCCATTTTATCAGTGTTCATGCGCCAGTGTTTTGTAGCATCCATGTAAGATTCGTTTCATAGACAATTATGTCTCTTTCTCTCTCTATATATATATTTTCTGTATCCAAAGGGTTTTTATATCAATTCATAATTTAATAATTTAAAAAGTAAATTTTTTCCTGGTTTGAAAGTACAAAGCACACGCAGTTTGTATTATATTTTTTATTGATACTTAAATTGTTATGGTTGATATTTTTGAATTGAAAAGTTAAAAGGTATTTTATTTATTCTATTATTATTGCCATTGTCATTAAAATTATCATACATAGTATAAATGTAAGTGTTATTCATAACATTGTATAGAATTATTATTAAATCTTATTTAATAAGTTTTTCCATTTTCTCTTATGTAAGTAGAAACTATTTATTAATTGTATAGTGATTGTCTTACAATATATTCTTTACTATAGCCGTTTCTTTTTTGAAAAGTTCGTGATTGTTATAATATAAAATAGCTTTCTTTATTAACATATTAATATTATTGTTTTGTTTTTATCCTTGAATAATAACTATATCAAAGTATAAATTCACAAGTATTCCGGAATCATACGTTTTCGTTTTTTATATACTCCAGTATATACTAAGGTTTACAATGAATTCTTATGTAATTTGCTATTAATATCTACAAAATTAACTCAGATATTTTTATCAATATTGTTAAATGTAATAATTATATTGGGATTGTTTTTATTTGTTTTTCTCCCCATATATGAACCAAATGATTATTAAAACGTATAGAATTTTAAAAAAAAAAAAAATTAATAAGGATGGTGGAATTTTGGAATCATACTTATACATGTATACTAAATTTCACTCGGTACGGATGTTTGTCAAACTGGTTCCATGGAACCCAGGAGTTCTATATTAGTTATCATTGGTTCTATGATAAATTTTAGAGAATCATGATAAAAAATATATATTCTATCCCCACTGTATTTCGTTACTGCCTTTCTTAGAACACAGTTGTCAATATAAACTGGGCCATCATTATATATATGTGTGGTAGTGGTGTTTCAGCATTAAATACATATATTGGAGATCATTTATTTTTTCACTTGTGTGTGGTTATGTGTATCAGTTATATTAGATAGAGTGTATGACTGAAGGGAGCTTAAAAATCTGGGTTCAAATCCCCATTAATTACATCTAGCTTAAATATATGTACTATTTTTATATTTAAATATTACATATTCAGTTTGTTTTCTGCCCATATTTCTTCTGCATATTTAAATGGGTGTAGCCAGGTCCTACATATGAGGGGTCAGAGTGACTTAAGGTCAACATGAGTGAGACAATAATATTGGCATCAATTTGGGCTTTGAACATTCCATTATCAGATTTTCAATGATGTGGGATGGCTAAAGAGTTGGAGAGTGAAGAGGATTGAAGCTTGTTCATCAAAGTTTGTAGATTTGCTATCTTAGTATAAACCAAACACTGATTATATATATATGAGAGATGATGATCTGAACCAACTGATGAGTGCTGGCTCAGCACAAAATACATATATTTACTGGAGATCATTTATCTTTTCACATGTATGCAATCATGTGCACTGGTTATTTTAGATAGAGTGCATGACTGAAGGGAGGGTGAAGGTCTGGGTTCAAAACCCCTTTAGTAGTAGTAGTAGTAGTAGTAATAAGTAGTAGTAGTAATAATAATAATAATAATAATAATAATAACAACAATAACAATAATAATAATAATAATAATAATAATAATAATAATAATAATAATAATAATAATAATAATAATAATAATAATAATAATAATAATAATAATAATAATAATAATAATAATAATAATAATAATAATAATAATAATAATAATAATAATAATAATAATAATAATAATAATAATAATAATAATAATAATAATAATAATTTATTATCACTTTTTTCCAAACCTCTCTTTTATACACAATAGGTTTTATTTAATGGTTTTCATTAAGAAGACCAAACTTAAATCAAAATTATGATAAACTATGCATATTTATGAAATGTGATTAACTTCTCTAAACTATGGATAAATAATACTCATACATTAACAAACAATAAAGAGAAGAGTGAACCTATCTATTCTTTAAGTTTTTAATTTTTATATAAGTTCTATATGCAGACATTTCTGGAAATAATGAATGGAAATGATATATTAGTCTGATTTAATGTAGCATAAGTCATTTTGATGTTATAATTATGTTTATATATCTGGTAACAGAACAAATCCCATAACACCTTGAATTAGTTACATTATAAAGCTACATGATCAGAATAAGTTTAATAAAAGCTCTTATAAATTGAGTAATAATGTATAAATTGTTGTATGTGTATTTGCACATGTACTAGATATAATATAGGCATCACTTAATTACACTGGCTTAAAAAAAATAAAAGAAAAATTAATTTATACATTTTAATCATATTATTATATATTTTATAAATATATTTTGTAAAAATGAAAACAAAAAAAAAGAAATATATAACTCATACTATAGAAAGGAAGAAAGAAAAATAGTTTCAATGTGAGAATTTGAATTGTGTAGCTTATAAAAATGTAAAGTATTTTGTGCACCTTTCAGATTTGCTTACTGGATGAGCCTTTAAATAAATAATTTTCTCATTCTTATAGTAAATTAGATGGCAAATCTAAATATGTTATTGGATGTGAGAGGTTACTAAAAAAAGGTATGGATCAATTTTTAAAATCAGTAATGATTTTCTTTATTTTTTTCTATTCCTAACATAAATAAGTAAGGGGGGAAACCTATTTTTGTTCATTCAGATTATAAAATAAAGATATAATTTAAAAGTATAATTTTTCTATAATCTTATAATTTAAACGTATATGCAGAATTATTTGTTTCTACTATATGCTGTGAAAGGAATGAAGAAAGTGTTTAATGTTGTTATAAATACACACATAGTAACTCTTGTAACTAGCTTTTAATAAAGCTGTTGTTTTGGAAAACATCTGTAAACAACAACAAATAGAATATAAACAGGTCAAAAAAGAATGACCAGGGCAGTCTAAGTTAGTCTAATTTAAGATTTAATTCAAGAAGCAGTTTTGCAGCAATCCCATGTAGAGAAAACATTTTTCTGGTTAAAACAGTTTTTCATTATAGTTTGGATTGTCTTACCTTGCTGATGTTAAAGATAGTTTTCAATATTAAAATCCAGCACAGGAATTATGACATTGGAAAAATATCCAGTATGTGTGGATAGAAACCAAAATCCACACTAGTCCAAAAATCTGGAGATACAACCATATCCAGAGACTGTCACCAAAGTATGTTAAAACCAGTCATTTGTTTTAATAATCCAATGGGAAAAAAGTGGATTATACCATAAGACCTACCCAAGAACTACTGAATATCCTATCTAATATCACCAATGCCCAAGGAGATAACTACCATCTTCAGATGATAGTAAAAGGCTGATATTTTAATAATCCAATGGGAAAAAAGTGGATTGTACCATAAGACCTACCCAAGAACTACTGAATATCCTATCTAATATCACAAATGCCCAAGGAGATAATTACCATCTTCAGATGATAGTAAAAGGGTGATATCTGCAGAAAACCATGGTTTTGAATGTGTTAACTTTACACTCAATAAGGTCTTACTAATGTAATTATTTCAAAGTCCTAAGTTTGGAATACCTCTAATAATTATTATTTTTATTATCTTTACTATTTTGTACATTATATTTAGTAATAGTTGCAAATATATAAGCAACAATTTTTATATATCTGTTTTTAATAAATTGTTAACTTTTGTTATTAATCTGTTTAATTTGTATTTGCTCACTTCAAACATTATGCTATTAACATTTACGCTATTAATATCCATAACTCTGAGAAATCATATAATCCATTGGAGGATATATAGGGATAATAGTAATAATTTATAATTGATGATAATCAGCTGTTAATAGATTTTGCAAAAGTAAACTTTCTATATT
>JAQFVV010012422.1:7367209-7553446 GCA_028023455.1 Epiperipatus broadwayi
CAGAAACCATAATAACATCAAAATACATGATTGATATTGAATCCAGATCAAAGTCTAGAACAAAATATCTGCAATAAACATAAAAGACTAAAGTATGTGAAAAATTTTGAGTACACACACACACATATATATAATTGTATTGCACATATATATAATATGGTGAAAGAAACACAAATTTGAGAACAAGAATGAAGAAACATTTACTTACATACAAAAAGTCTAAAACTGATTTAATAAATGCATCTGCATTTTATAATCATGAGAAAAAATAAAGCTATGGTTTTGAACTAGATGTTGTTGAGGTAATTTGTGAGAAAGAAATGATAAAAAGTGAAAGATTAAGAGGCTTGGTTTATTCTGAAAATTGAACATGTGACAAATCAGAGAGCTAATAGCATTCAAATAAGTAAAAAAATGGATTTTTAAAATTCTTAACAGTAAAATATGTTTTTTTTTTTGTTTGGTAATCATGATTATGATACTAATACATTGAAAGTATTGTAGGATGATTTAATTAAATTTTATTTTTTATTCTCTGCTGCAGTGTTTATGTTTATATATATGTATGTATGTATAACAATAAAAATAATAAATATAATGGTAATTAACTATTATATGTCTTTCAATCTAGAAGTACTTTTGATTAATTCCTTAACCCTCCTCAACTGCCATTAAATTCAAGAGGAGGGTTAACCTTTCTGACTTGCACTCACATTTTAGCATTTTCTAACGTTTATCTGTCTCACAAATCAACGTAAAATATATGATAAAATGATTATTACTTAGCAGAAAGTAATAAATTTGACTTCATTTGATACATATTTTTGTTTACTACTGAAATAAATTTTAAATGTTTACATTTTGTTTCTGTAAATAATAAAAAAATGAGATCACAATCAAAACAAAGACTTTACATGTCATCATTTCTAAAAAGATTATTTTCAGTTTATAAAATCAACAAAATATTTTTTAATTCTTATTATTTTTAAACATCTGAATGAATAATTATTTATTTCTCTTACATCTAATGAATTATGCTTTAAAAGTTTTAATTTTTCGAATAATTATTTCAAAATTGCGATATTTCCTTACTCATAAATATAAAGTAGATTGTTTACATCAAAGCTAGTTTTGTAAGCTGATTCAGGCCATATTTACTTAATATAACATTATATTTTTGAAAATAAAGTTTTTCAAGTCACAATAAGTTATTAATAATTTATATTTCTTGATATCTAATAAATATAGTGTAAATTATTTTTTAAAAAATATCTAAAACTGTAATAAATTTGCAAATAAACATGTTTTTTGCTTCATTGGAAACTACAATGTCATAAAATGCCAAACATTTTACAGCCTTGGCAACAGACAATGGCTGAACATGTCAGGGTGGGGCTTAAGTCTATTGTAAGAGTGGGAATTTTGAATTTCCCACTTTTTAGTGCAAAATTTTCAGCAAAAAATTTATAATAAAATAAACCAAAATTATAGATACATAAAATAAAAAAGTGACATCAACCTAAAATCAATTAAGAGTCCAAATAGGAAAATGCTATAAAAGAATTATAAATGTTCTCATTGATATAGTTCATGATCCAGTTGGTGGGGGTCAAGTGTTCTAGAATGTACATGATTTTTGATTAGAACTTCTCTCTTCTGTATAGCAAGCCTCAAGATGTTAAGCTTACAGCTTCACCTTCAGATAATAAAGTTGGTGGTGCTTTCAGCAGAGGTGAATAGATGCTGAGTCAAGTCACATTCAGTTTTGGCAATTACAGCTTTAGCCCATGTGTGATGACTCTCTTCCCATGAGGTGACTTCACACTTAGCACAGTATGGTTATCTGTGTTTCTATATAATCAGTTGATAAAAGTTCATGAGTTTGTTAAATAGCAAGGTATTAGCTATTAGAAATCTTAAAGTTGATTATTTGCTACAATGATTATAAAAAAAAATTAAAAAAAGATCCACCATTTTTTTAAATAGCAGCCATTTTATAAGAATTGATGATGTCATAGAGTAGTGACATCATTAAAATACATTCATCATATTTTAATTCTATATTCAAAATGTAATATTGTATACTGTAAAATAAATAAACTCTGCACTGTGCTGTACATTTTTAGCATGAATGTTGCTATTTTATTCTTAGATGATGTAGCTTTAATGATGTCACTATTCTATGATATCATCAATCTTTAAAAATGGCTGCTATTTAAAAAAATGGTGGGTCTTTTTTTAATTTTTTTTATGATCATTATAGCAAATAATTGATTGCATATCAAAACAATGGATATCAATTGATGATGATCACTAAGATGGATTCCCATTTAAAAATCCATTGTTTATAGATAAATATATAATTTTAAAAATATTTAGAAAATACAAAAATGGCTTCTCTTTAAAGAAAACAGAAGTTTCTGTACATCAAAGGCTATCTTATTAAAAACACTGTTACCAAGTTAAATATTTCTTTCTTCCGAGACATTTTAATAAAAATATAAAGCCATCTACTTCTTTTTGTACATTACCACCTTCCAGTTTACCATTATCAAATCATTCTGTCCATCTAACAAATTTCTTTTTCTATCCCACTTTAATAAAATCATATTCATTAGTCTGATTACTGTTTCATTATATTTTTTATTTTTGTCTTAATGATGTAAACAAATAAATAAATATCTACTTTTTTCATCTCTTATCTATACTACGGTTTCTTTACTTTTTCATCATTCTATATTTTGAAAATAAGTATTCTATATTGTCCTTTCCATATTCATATAAACCACATCTACAATCCAAATTCTTATTTTATTTTTGTTTCCTTTTCTTGGTTCTCAAAACATAATTGTCAAAAAATAATATTCTTGTATATTCAAATTACCTTAGATGAATTAGCATAATCTATATATCTTTTAATATGCTAACTATAGAATCAGTTCATTGGAGTCTGCTCTGTGCCTTGTCATTCAAGTTTTTCTAACAAAAAACTAATAAGAAATTAAAATTGATCACACTTTCATACTCACATTAAAATAAGCTTTTTCTAGTATTATCATTACCTTGTCACACTTTGTATAATTTTTATTCTCAATATAACTCAAATAATTTTTATATTTAAATTCTTGTTTCTTAACCAACTTATTGTTCCACTTCCCCCATATCTCATAATTGTTTTCTATACATTTATTACAATTCTGTCTATTCATAAGTAATGATTAAGATGCTAAATAGAACTTGGTTTGGACATGATATTAGAAGAATAATGATAGATGAGTGGAGTTCTAGAATTCCAAGATCTTGATTTGGGAATCACTAAAGCTATATTTGAGAGGCTGTTAAATTTTTGCTTTATAATATAACTTTGTACAGATAATTAAACAAAGAAAAAGTTGAAACTTTTTGAAATGAAAGTTCCGAGGAAGAATGGTAAATTGGATGAGTTTGATCAGGGTTATGTGTCACCTTGTCTTCAAATAATGGACTAGTCCAAGCCTAATTTAAGATTCATGTCCATGTTCAGGATTGAGGGCTGATAGAATCTAAATAAAACATGAAGTAAGCTATCACATAACATCTGGAAATGTCACCATATCTACCCATAATGCAGGTTGTTGCAATACTGCTGTAAGTAGTTGATAAACTTATATGGACACACAAAATCCATTCCTTCCAGAAGTGCATGACAACTAAAAGCTATACCTCACATGTGATAGCAGGCAGAGATGCAACACTATTTTACACACCTATGTTTGTAATAATTTACACATAAATACAGGTGCAGTTAACAAAATCACAAAAAGAAAATTTCCCCACTGCTGGAAAAAAAATTTAAATGACATAGTCTTGCCACCGTGGGTCATTGGATCTTTTGCCATTAATCTCAAAAAATTGACAGCTAACATTATTAGCGCATCAATAAACATTTTAAAAATCAAATGTGGATGGTTACTCATTCATTATTAAGTGTCAATTTTTTTTCACTGCAAAATAAGAGAAAAAAAAATCAAATGGTTAAAACTGGCTCATTAGAAAAGTTCAATCCAATCTATCCCAAAAATTGGCCAATCTACAAGAATCAAGTTGTTTCCTATATGCAGGCTAATCAAATCAAAAAGCTTGAGTTAAAATTAGCCACATTGGTCTTGGTAAGTATAGGCTACCCCTGTGTTTCTAACTGATTTTAATTTTGACAAAGCATTGTTTGCATTGACAAACTTTTTTGCCCCAAACTCTTAACAATAATGCAGAGTTATCAAATCTTTTTTTTGAGTTGAAGATTCATTTTTCTAAAATCTTTTTATGTTACTGTAATATCTATTTCTCTTTCTATTCTCTCTATTATGTCCTTCCAATACAATTAACAATAACATATTTCTTTTTTTTTCTATTCCATTTTTTTTTTTTTTCGTATGTCATAGCATTGGCCGGGACGCGAACCCACAACCGTCTGCAACCAACTACTTGCTCGCAAGGCGGTTGCGATGACCTCTCTAGCCCTTCACTACTTCTATTATCTTCTTTCAATCTACAATCACCAATAATTTACCTATTTTTTTTTTTATATGTTAAATGCGTTGACTGGGAAGTGAACCCGGACCAGCTGCTTGGAAGGCAGCTATGCTAACCGCTAAGCCACCAACGCTTGACAATAATTTATCTACTTTATTAACGCATTTCATTTTTTTTTTCTATTTTATTTTAATAAAAGCTGTTTCATTAGATTCAGTATCTGGAAATTATGGCTACCATGTCAAAACATTACTTCAGATCAGTGTCAAACGTATAAGCGGATAAATCAACCAATCAATGGATAGTAGATGGTATTTCAGATTTGCTCAAGTAGTTTTTAGCAAATTGATTGGTTATAGAAATTAGGATAGACAGCCATTTAGAGATTATTAATATAATGCTTTCATATTTGGCTTTGTAATCGATAGATAGATAAAGTCAGCGTCTAAAGGAGAAATCGCGTGATTTTTAATATTGATTCTGATGAGTATTTTAAGAGTGAAAAAGGAATAAGGAAATGTTAATCTGGAATGATATTGGGGAATCTGTTGGAGGAAATTGATAATGATGATGATTAATAAATATGTCGGATTTAATGATAATTTGAAAATGTTATTTATTGAGTCTGATTTTTTTTAAAAAAAATGTATTTTCATAAAATCCACTTAATCTGTTAAACTTTTGAGATAAGTTGTATTCTGATTCTATATTACATTAACGATGTGTGTGTGTGTGTGTATGTGTTCGTGCGTATGCAATTTTTTGTATGATTTTATCAATATGTATGTTTGTTAAATGCAGGTGTTTTATTTTATATTAAAATTTTGCTTAATTGTATCCTGGTTTTGGACAAAAAAAATTTTTTTTTGACTTTTGCAAATTTTATATTACTTTTATAAGTCATGCATATCAAAGTATTTTTAATAAAGTCCATATAGCTTTAAAATTAGTAAAATTACTATAAATTATAAATACCAAATGTAATGACTAATTCGCTGTTTTATCTTAATTTATAGCTATAAATATATATATAATCAATTTATATGGAATCATAAACACGGACTATGCTCCAATATTTCTTATTAGTAACAAAAGCTTCTTATAAAGAAATAACTTAATATCTTAAGAATACTACTCGTGATATGATTCACTTAAGCTTCCTTTCTCATCCAGAGTCATTCTCTGTTCAAAATATTAAATCTGGAACATCATCTCCCTTTTCACATTCATTGTTTATTTTTTTAAATCTAATCTTTATATATATTTTTTCTTTCCCTAAATTTTTATAACTTCAAACCTGATGCATATCTCAACTCTGATACTCCTAATTCAATAAGATGTCCATCACTTTCTAATACCCATTCAATCCAGAATTGTTTCACATTTTTCACTTTATCGTTTCACTATCTACACTTTCTGTTTTTCACATCATATCTATCGTTCGTCTTTTTTCTAGTTTTAGTAATTTTGTTTTAAACTTAATAACCTATTACTCTGCCTCACCCATTGTCATAGTATCCTTAGCCTCCACTTTTTTTTTATAAATAATATATTATTATTTTTTATATTTTCTATCATATTTGCTGTTTTTATTAATTCATATTCAGTTTTGCTCCTTTTTATCTCACTTTCTAAACGTGTATGAGGAAAGAAACACATTATCAAACAATCTAGCAAATTTTGCTACTTTTTTAAAAATGGTGTGACTTTTCATGATATTCAATTAAAAATATGTAAACGTATTATCCTTCATAAGTGTCATTATACCAACATTTATTTCCAGTTTCATATAAAGACTTGATCTGTATGGTTTGGCTCTGGAACTCCGGTCTGTGAATCACAGTTCAGCTCTGTTTTTTCCAGTGCATCAACTTTTATGAATTCCCAGTAATAAACCATTTGTTTTATTTATTTTTATAAAGACTTCATTAATCGATTTTCCAAATAGATTGGCTGCTGTGTATTTATGTTTGCTGTTGGTGTATATCTCCCAATTTTTTTTGAAGTCTTTTTCATAAACTTGACCACTACATTTCCCAAACACTCTCTTATTATGATGCATCATGTCTAGTATTGCTCATATTTTTACATAAAGTTGAACTACAGAACTTGATTACAGCACCTTCTGCTGAGAAAAGATAAAATTAAATCACTTATGTCTACAGACCTTTTTGGTTTGACAGATGGTGAAAATTACAGATTAATAATAAATTGCATGTATCACGATAATTGATTTTGCCCAGTATTATTTAAAACAGATTTTCGGATTGGAAAATGTAACATTTCTATATAAATAGTGATTATCAAAATCAACTTAGATTGCAGATGACTGACATTCAGACCTATTTCTTGTTTTGTGCCGCTCTGGTGCAAAAAGTCATGTGTGGCACCCTTACAATGTGTCACCCATGTGCATTGCAGCCCCTGCACTCTATCACAGTGGGCCTGCTAATGTTATTCTTGCAGCAACTTCTTAGAATGGCCTTTCAAAATTTATTGCAGTAATAGCGGGCTAAACTAGAAAGCTAAAGATTCCTGAATCAAAGCTTAGTTTATCAATTCTGTGCTCAATAATTACACAATCTCTCAAATGAATAACTATTCAATTTAAACTCTGCATGGTTTAATACAATTATAAATTGATAGTAGCATAAGGTAAAGTCATTAGAAATTCAACTGTTATTCCCAGTACTCAAATATCACATGACTTCCAGACAATTAACCTTTTATTTAAACTCCGTATGGTTTGTCATGAGTTAAAGGTTGTGAGTTGAAGTTCAATTATTTCCAGTAGCCAAATGACATATGACCTCCCAAAGTAATGAATCGTTGCATTATTATTATTTATCCAAGAATTTACATTTGTAAATCGAGTAGAAGAAAGGGTTGAAATAACTTTTTATTAAACTAATGAATAATTAATTTGAGTTTCCAAAAAACATTATAAGTGTTTTTGTTTTTAAAAAACAACAACAAATAATTACATTTATTTTTGACAGTTATTACAAAACAGAGCAAATAAAGTAAAATACAAGATATAAAATTTAAATTATTATTATTATTATTATTATTATTATTATTATTATTATTATTATTATTATTATTATTATTATTATTATTATTATTATTTTAATGCGCAAATACGCGCACAACAACCGAGCTTCATCAGGATTAAATAACAATATATTATAAACTCAAAATAATTATAATATCTAAAGAATAATGTCCGAGCGCTTTCAAGAGAACTTAGCTCTCATAATCATGGGCAACAAAGAATAAGCATAGCATGTTGGTATATGCTAAAATATGCTGATATATGTAAATTAGTTGAAAATAAATGCGTCAGCTCTAAATGATCCACTTGAGCTGACGCATTTATTTTCAACTAATTTACATATATCAGCATATTTTAGCATATACCAACACGCTATGCTTATTCTTTGTTGCCCATAATTATGAGAGCTAAGTTCTCTTGAAAGTGCTAGGGCATTATTCTTTAGATATTATAATTATTTTGAGTTTATAATATATTGTTATTTAATCCTGATGAAGCTCGGTTGTTGTGCGCGTATTTGCGCATTAAAATTATATATATGTAAAGTAAGCACCTGAGTTTAATAATTTCTTTTTATTATTATTATTATTAATATTATTTGATAGTCCTTCTTGTAATGCATTTATGTAAATAAAAATGTTTTTTTTTTAATTTTTGTTTTAATTTTCTAACTCACTGTTTTATATAGTTCCAGAAATTAAGAATAAAGTAAGTTTAGATACAATTTGTTGCCACTAGATGGCATATTGTCATAAAGAGTACTGAATCCCATATAAAATTAAATTTTTTAATTTTCTTCTAAAATTGTTGGCAATTTTTTAAAAATATATATTGTCATCAGAAATTCATATATATGCAAAGTTTCAACTAGATCAGAAATAGGGAAGTAGATGGAAATTGAGGTACAAGATTTCTCAGTGGGATAAAAAAAACCAGAATAAGTTAAATGAAATCATGAAAACAAGACTAGATTAAAATGATGAGGAAGACATTGCATAGTTTTACATTTTACAAAGATAATTTTTTATTTAATGTATTTCACTAATTTTGTTTAAGTGGAAAAAAATTTAAAAGGCAGCTCATTATATTTCCATTTAATTTAGTGCTATTGTAGTGTAAATTTAGTTACTAAATGTTTTTGATTGCCGCGCGCCATCTGTCACAGTTCCAAGAAACTACCATTCAATTGTTTTTTTAATTGTTTACTTGTGTCAGGATAAATGAAAACAAAGATTCAAATGATATGAGAAAAATTGTGCTGGGAATGAAAACAACGATAAAACAACAACACAAAGAGTTCAATCTTAAACAAGTACTACTGATATTATTGTAAAAAATAAAGACTTGAAGGTAATTTGATTACTTTTTAATAAAAAATAATTGATGAATTAGAGTAACATAGTACCGAAAGATATATATCTTTGAGTTAGATTGATAAAATTGTCTGGATCATTATGGGAACAGATTTGAAATAAAATTCTATTGAGAAGTGTTGTAAATGTATATATTCTGATGTGAATTATTAATGGCTGATAATAAATAAAACATAATTACTTCACCATTTTTATATAATGTATATAAAATGCATAAAAAATTTGTAGTATCTTTCATGATTTTTTTGGTATATTTTGTGAAAACAACAACAACAAAAGTATACTTTTACCATTTTTCAAGTGAATTTTAAGTATTTTTTCTAATAGTGTTTCATGAACATCCATCCCTTTGGATAATTTTTAAACAAAACTGAACAAAATTGGGTTTCAGACCAATTTATTGAATTCACTTTTGTATTGATTTATTAGCATAAAACAGACATTTTATAAAATCAGGAACATTTATTTAATAGATTAGACTGTATATGTTTTTTAATCCAAAGACAATGGATAATGCAATGTATTATTGGTCTAGTGATAGCACGCTGGTGAATATTATATCCCTGTTTGGAAAAGTTCTGACACTATACCTCTGAGTACTCAATTAAATATTATCATAAGAAATATTACTGGCTCACATAAGTCTACTCTTTTGCAATGGCTTGCTGTGTTTTTACATATTCCTTCACCAGATATTAGAAGAGAAATTGCTTTGCTGAAAATATATAAAAAAACTTTGGCAGATCAAGCTTGTCAATAACTCAAGATGTAGTTTTATAACTCAAATTAAGATCCTCTTTTTTGGATGTTTAACCAAGAATCTACTACAGTCAAAGAATTTATGAGATTCAAATAAATTTATTTTTTTGGATTCAACAATAAAGCCTATCTGGATTTGATCTTTCTAGATGCAATTGGAGTTTCTTAAACAGATTCAAAATAATCGGTGGTCATTATCAGTCATTGATTTTTGTAAATGTGGGTAAATATAAATTGGGATCATTAACGGTAGTCAGATTTATGGCTACAGTCGACAGAATTGAAGGACTTAATAAAGCCAATATGGAATCTTACCTTCTGGTTTGAGTCTGTGCAGATTCTTTTATGATATCTTGCTAATAGTTAAGATAATTAAAAAATTCATATATTAAATAAATACAGAATGGAAGACTTAACAGAGGGTATCTAGAAAATTTGCAGGTGAATGAATTAGTAAGACTTCATCATCATTGGCAGTGATATTTATTACATTGTTCACTTAATCATTCACTACTTTCTGTCTGCTTCATTATCTTCCATGTTTCCTAAAATGTAGTTGCAAGCTTTCCAAGAGTTTGTTAGATTACTTTTAACTTTTATACTCATGAAGATTATTTTTCCAACTAAGTTCTCATTTATTCTATAATTAGTTTTTAATAGCTAATATAATACTTAACCTTAGATATAATTAAAGTGGATTTAAACACCGACTTTCAACTCTCTTCAGCTATCCACTCCATCTTAAATAAACAAAGGCAAAACTCTCCATACAGTAGTGCCACCCTGTGCCAAACAGAGTAATCAATGGATGCCAGAAGGCTTGTGCATAAAATCCCTATCTAGTGCCTACTCATCCAATATCCCCAGACTAGTTTCTGGCTTGTGGCCATCATCAGTGAGGAGTTTTGGATCTGAGAGCACTGCACCTAGATCTTAGGATCTAATGCAACCCTCCAGCAGCCACCTCACTGATGATGGCCACAAGCCAGAAACTAGTCTGGGGATATTGGATGAGTAGGCACTAGATAGGGATTTTATGCACAAGCCTTCTGGCATTCATTGATTACTCTGTTTGGCACAGGGTGGCACTACTGTATGAAGAGTTTTGCCTTTGTTTACAACAATTATGTGCTAGTATAGAGATGGTAATCATCTGATGTTTAGTGGTTTTCCATCTTAAATAACTGATACCCATGATAACTTGCATGTGAAAAAGATAAATGATCTCCAATATAATGTATTTTGTGCAGAACCAGCACTCATCAGTTGGTCCAGATCATCATCTTTCGCATACATATATAATCAGTGCTCATTTTTTTTATTAAAATAGCAAATTTTTCCAACTTTTCAGCCATCAATATTATTAAAAATCTAATGATGTAATGCCAGTATTGTGTGTTGTTATGTTCAGTTGTATGGTATGAACTATTTAAATTTAAAATTAGTCTGAAATAATTTAAACTATATGGCTAAAAAAATATTTACAGGGATTGGCTGATTTTAGACATTTTTTTTAAAAGAGAATATGTGAATCAAGCTAATAAATGTAAATTATGAAACAAAGTTGGTGAATGAATTAAACATTCAATGCAGGTGTTAAAATTAATCTGGAAAGTCACACATTGCATGTTTTGAAAGTTTGGAATTTACTAGAATTATTTATTTAATTTACATGTCTACGTTCTTGTATTTGAACCAATATATTATTTTATGATATAAATTCAATTATTTATACCATTATGCGTGCATATAATCATGGGTATACAACACATCTAGAAGAGCTTTACCTTGGATTTGAAACTCCAGTGTGTTTATGAATAATTCTATGACCATACATATTTAATTAGAGTTACATTAAAAGACAATATATTATTGATTGTTTTTTTAGTCCCATTATTTTTTTTGACACATTACAACTATTTATCTCCATGTTTATATTAATATTATAAACTTTATCTTGTATAGTATAATACTATGATGAAGAATAAATATAGTGCCTAATATATTCAAAAGGTGAGATTTTAATATCATAAACCTGAATTTATGTAATGTTTATTTTCTTTGTTATTATATGCAGTAATAGGTCATTGTAGTGCCCTAATATATACAACAGGTGACACAATTCTTCAAGTATTGATGTGATGCACTGTGACTTCTCCTTAAATGGAGTCAGAAATCTCTCAGCAACTATGCCCAAAGAAATCTGTTAGCCACTTTGCCTTCCATTCCCCTACTCTAAGTTTTCCCATATTCTGCTCCATCCCATTTCCACAACATAATCTTTGTTAACTCTATGGCCTTTATATCTAAATCCCCCTTATCTTTTCCCAAACCAGCATAAAAAACAATAATTCACTTTCTGTATAATCACTTTTTTTATATTTATTCTTCCATAATTTCATTATTGGTACCCTTTCTGCTTTCAAGCATTTACATTCAATTAACAGATGCCTAATATTTTCTATGCCTTCCTTACACAATTTGCAGACTAAATCACCCATATTTTTCCATTTACATGTATATTCTCTTGTTGCTAAAGATCCCGTTCGAGCCTTAAACAATAAACTACTTTCCTTGCTATTATCATAAATTAACTTGCACCCAATGTTCCGTTTACTTCTATATATATTTAAACTCTTTTTACTCTCCATACTAGTTCTCCATCTCTCCAACTCCCTATTCTTTATTAATGCATCTATTCTTCTATCCCATTCCTTACCACTATAACACTCAACAATCCTCCTAACACAATCATCCCACCTTTTGTACAAGTATACTGATATAAATTCTTTATCCAAATCTTCTGCATACCACATTACCTTTCTCACCCATCTTGTTGCCTGCCCTTTACTCATAACCCAATTAAATACTATTTTGGCTATTCTTTTATTATCCATAAACTGCAATCTACCAAACATTTTCATTTTACTTTTTGCATCTCTCATATAAAAACTTGACCATCCCATTTCTCCTTGAATTGCCTCCTTTGCTGTCCACACATCTGCATCTAATGCATGTCTTCCTACTTCCCTTTGTACTTTTTCTAAGTAATCTAATACCCCTTTACTAACACATAATGCATCATTGCCATATGTTAACCCTGCTACTGCAACTCCCTTCCATACAATTCTAGCTACATCATATTTATTATATGAAAACACTGTTAATTTCTTTATCAATCCCTTTCTTTTCTTTGCTTCATTTATCAATTTTTTCTCCCATTCATCCAAGCAATTTTTCTGATTACTTAAGATGATTCCCAAATAACTATATCTATTCACCACACTTAACTTTATATCCCCCAATAAAAATTCTTCATCTTCTCTTTCCCCAGTATTAACCATCATTATATTTGATTTTTCTTCACTAAATTTAATCCCCATCTCTTTACCCACCCTTGCACATGTCCTCAGCATAACTTCCATATCTTCTCTTTTTTCTGCACACAAAAAGATATCATCCACAAAAAAAGACCTGACAAAGTATATACTCCCTTGCCACCTATTAATGGTATCTCTATCCCTCTTCCTAGTCTTTCTATTGCTCTCTCCATTTCACTCAAATACAACAAAAACAAAATAGGTGACATAGGGCATCCTTGCCTTAGTCCCACCCCATTTTTAACTTTAACTGATTCTATATCCCCTAATTGATATGTATAGTAATTATTTTTCATATAATTTCTTAATAATATCCACTAAAGCTTCATCCATTCCCAAATTTGCTAAACTTACCCATAATCTATTTCTATTTACTCTATCATATGCCTTCTCTATATCTATAAAACTCATATATAACTGTCTACCTGAATTCCTACTCATATCCATAAGTTGTGTAACTACAAATAAACTATCTCCTATATGCCTATCTGATCTAAAACCTCCTTGCATTTCCCCCACTACATTATTCCTTTCCATCCATTTTGCAACTCTTCCAGCCACCATATATGAGAAAACTTTATATAAAACTGATGTTACCACTATCGGTCTATAATTGTTTAACTTTCTATGATCCTTACCCTTTCCTTTAAATAATAATCTTACTCTTGTATTACTCCAACTATCTGGAAAAACTCTCTTCTGTGCCATCTTATTAAAACATGATAATAGCTTTATTTTTGCCCTATGCCCTAAATTCATTACCATCTCTGCTGCCTATCCATCTAAACCTCTTGCCTTTCCACTTTTCAATTTCTTCCCTGCCTCATTCAGTTCATTTTCTGTAAACCTAATATTCCCATTACTATATGCTTTCATGTTTTCTATCACTCTGTCCTTCACATCTAACATCTTTTCTATATCCATTACATATCTATTTAAGATTCTCTCTAATTCTTCTCTAGAGCTACACTCTATTCCCTCATCATCTAGTAATACTATCTCTCTCTCCTACATTTCTCCTTTTAATGTAATTCCAAAATTTTTTACTCCCATCTCTTCCACTTTTATTAATATCCTCCAACAATTTACTATTCAATTTCATTCTCTCTATATATAATTATCTATTTTAGTCAACTTCTTCTTTTCTAAGTACTTCTCCCATTTAGCATTAATATCTTTTTCACTTTCTTTTTTCTTAATAGCACACTTATATTCCCTGCATGCTTTTTTCCTCTCTTTTACACTTTTACTAACTCTAATTTTTTATTACTTTTATTCTTCTGAATATTCTCACCTAAAACCCTATTTGCCACTTTTTCTATTTCATCACACCAGTCCTTATACTCATTCCCAACCAACTCTTCCATGGTTTCTTCAACTTGTATTTTATACTCTTCCAACTTATTCTTATCATTCACTCTCCATCCACATCTTTCACTATTGTTTCTACCTTTATTTCTATTCTCCATCACATTACTAACCATTTCAATTACAAAGAAATTATGATCACTATTACATACTCTCTCTTCATTATCAAACACCTTAATTTTCCGTACTTTATTCATTCCCTCTTTCTCTACCAATACATAATCTATTGTGTGAAATATATTATTTCTAGACCATGTGTATTGTCCCTCATAAATATTTGATAAATTTCCAATGCTCAAATTCACTCTCTGACAAAATTTCTTCAAAAGCTGTCCATTCTTATTATCTACATCATCAATTTCTTCAATATGTCCATTCATATCCCCTATAACCATTATTCTGTTCCCCCCTTTTTTAAAACTCTGTATATCCTTAACTAGGCATTCATATATGCTACTGTTCTACTCCATTATAGTTTGACTATCTCCAGTAGCTATATAAACTATAGCCACCATCCATTTCTTGTCTTCCCAACCTTATTTCAAACCACAGATGTTCTTGACATTTAATAGTATTTAAATATTTTTTTGATATAACACCTATACCACCACCCCTTTTTTCTTTTTCTTTTCTATTTATACCCTGCCATACCAAATCATCCAGAATAGGTTCTTCTTCTTTTTTAGATATGTTTCCACTATTGCTAATACCTCAAGTTCTTCATTTTCAATTGTTTTGTTTAATTCCAGCCACTTTTCTGGTCTCCTACCACATTGCATATTCAAATACCCAATTTTAACAATTTCTTCTTTCTTAACTACTCTTTTATAAATTCTTTTCATTCTTTCTTCTCCATTATGTTTATAAATAACTTGCTTACCATTAATTTTACAGACCCATTCTCTCTCCTTATCTATACTTATATCTAAATCAACTACCTTTTGCTTATTTCTTACATCGTGTCCATTCTTCTTTTTGATAATACTGCAATTTAACACACACACCCTTATAAGTTTCCAAAATTATATTCTTTATAAACCAGACTCCCTAAAACTTTACTCTTCCTTGTTTTCCTAAGTGCACTCTGTTTTTATTATATAACTCCCTCTTTCCAATAAACCAATCCCACATATCCACAAACATGACATCATTTTTCTCACACAATTTTTTCAATCTCTCATTTATAGAACATGCCATATCTAACAAATACCTCTTGTCAAATCTTGGTAAAAATCCAACTATCCCTACTCTTCCTTTAATTTTACTCAAATTTTTAATCAATTCTACATACTCATCCATTACTCTCTCTGATGGTTCTGATAATTATTAGTCCCTACCATAACATACACATCTCTACTACCTTGCTTTTTTACTTTATTTGACATGTCCCTAATTCTAGCTTCAGGCAAACATACTCTTACATTCCTGCTTCTATTTCCCCTTGCAATTATATCCCCACATTCTCTAATTAATGAATCTCCTATCAATACTGTCTTATAGTCTACTTTCTCTGTCCATCCATATCATTTTCTACCACCTTCTGGACCTTCTTATCTACTTCTTCCTTATCATTTCTACTCAATAATTCCTTTATCTGCTCACACTTCATTTCTATGTGATGTGATGAGATGATGTAATGTTCTGTTGCTTCTCCTTAAACGGAGATCAAGAATCTCCAACAATTATGCCCAAAGAAACCTGTTAGCCACTTTATTTTCCATTCCCCAGTCTAAGTTTTCCCATATTCTGCTCCATCCCATTTCCACAATATAATCTTTGTCAACTCTATGGCCTTTATATCTAAATCCCCCTTATCTTTTCCCAAACCCAGCATAAAAACCAATAATCCACTTTCTGTATAATCCCTTTTTTGATATTTATTCTTCCATAACATCATTATAAGTACCCTTTCTGTTTTCAAACATTTACATTCAATTAACAGATGCCTAATATTTTCTATTCCTTTCTTACATAATTTACAGTCTAAATCACCCATATTTTTCCACTTACATGTATATTCTCTTGTTGCTAAAGATCAATATAGATAATTGATCTGCCCTCCATCTGAAGTATTTTAAAACAATTTTTATATAAAATATTTTTTATCTAACATTGCAATTAGAAGAAAACTCAATTATATATATATTAACAGAGCTTAAAGAGTCATCTCATGTGTTACATATATTATGCACTGTAATTATTCATCATTATATATTTATTATTGGATTATTGATTTGCAGAGTTTTAAGTGGATAGAAGTAGCTCTGCCCTGTAAATTAACATATTGAATTTAAATGAATATAAGTATCTACATTGATATAGCATTTATTTTTCTGCCTGAAGTTCTTTGAAGTAATTCTCTATATAAAATCTTAGAGCGCAATAAGTAACAACTGGTTTCTTGTTGCAAAGAAAGTTTTCAAACACTGCAGCTAGAGGGAGCACAATTGCATTAACAGAAGCCATCTTACTTGTTATAATACTTTAATATTTGTACTTGATATAATCATTAGCAGATACTTTTCTTTAACTATGAAATACTTATGCTAAGGATAAACAGGTCCCAGTAATTAGCAGATATATTATTTTATTTAATTGTAACCACCACATTTGTTTCTTTAATCATCATTTTTAACGATTATCAATCAATCTATAAAGATTGCAAGTCTGTTATTTCTGCCTGAAATAAAACAGCCTTGATGACAAGGTGGTAGTGTTAGTTAGTCACTCTTCATTTGAAAATGTCTACCAAATATTGACGTCATTAATAACTTAATCTAGCATCGAACAGTACGATGCAAAAATTTTAGAATACGGCAGATGAAAGCTCTTTCAAGCATGACTTCATAAATGTTAAAAAATACAAGATGAAAATGTATTTACAGTATTATGTTAATCAATTATGGACTTTCCTTTATCACATTCTTCAGTTAAGATTAGCTAGAGACTCATTTACCAACCAATAATTGAGTGAATAGCTAGTGACTATGAGCTAATAAGTATACGAGTGTATATATAAAATTTAAAAGTGTGAAAAATAATCAGTTGTTTGACAAAAAAACCTTCAACCTTTAGTAGATTAAAAGTAGATTATTAGCAAACCAATGCTCTTACCATTATAAGTTCCAGCTCTTTGTTTATAAAATATTACTTATAAGTACATTCATCTTTTTATATAGATAAAAAGAAACATACAATTAAATAATACACATTTTTAGATACAAAATATATTTGTATATTAGCTTCTTTCTCCGATGACAAAAATAGTTCGAAGGTAATGAGATAGTCATATTGAACTGTCATCAAATAAACTATAAAAATGATGCAAAATTTATGCTGTAGCTTCAAATATAAGATATTACTACATCTTTTTTTTTTCTCATGTGTCATAGCATCAGTCGGTAAGCGAACCCGCTAACCCGGGACAACTGCTTATCCCCCCCCCCCCCCCCCCCCCCTCTTATATTTATTTTTTTTTTGTTTTTCAAAAATTTTAAAAGGGGGGTGCCAAAATATCATTAGCATTGACCTACAGAAACACTTTACAGATATTAGAGAGCCTCCGGTTTGATGTAACATAGATCAAATAAGCCGGCTTATTAAAATACAAAGATTTAAACATTTAGCTAAAAAATTTCAAATTTTAATTTAATTTGACTTAAGTTCACCCTCCTAAAATTAATTTGAGCAAAGTAGATATTTAAATTAAAATAGACATCAAATTTTGAATAGAATTTATAATTTCTGAGGTTTTATTTGATGTTTGTTTTATTCTAACCTCGCGATTCCAGACTGTTAAATTAGCAAAGTCCGAAGTTAAAATTTCAACTAGTTTTAAACTGTTATGGGCACTTCCGCTGTCTTAACCCTGGGGTGTTATCTGGACGTGACTCCACCTTGGTGGGAAAAAACTGTGCCTTTCTTAAAAAGGTTTGCTTGTTTAAAAACACTTGAAATATTTAATAATATATATAAAAAACTAAACAAAGAAAAAGATAAACCGAATCATAAAAAGAACAATGTTTATTTTAACAAAATATTAGATTTCTAACAAAAGAATTCCAGGATAGTTTTAAATTGCTTTATATTTGTTTGAGAAATGGAATAAATATAAGAAACAAATGTATTGTAGAGTATTTAGTTTTCAATATAAGCATTAGACTGTATGTCAATAGAGCAGTCATTCCTTATACAAAACAAAATTTTCAAATAGTGTGTCATTCGAGAGATCATATGACGGTCAAACATCGGAAATGACAGGAAAGATAATCCACGGATTTTTATCTCTCTAATCGCTCCCCCCTCACCTGCTACTGCAGTGAACCACAAACTTTATTCTCTTTATCAGCATAACCTCTCTATTTATATGCAGGATGAATAGAAAATAACGGGGCAATTGGGTTTGAGGATAATTTTCTTTTAAATATTATATGTAGTAATTTTCTAATTCGATGTTTGTTTATCAGATAATATGAAAATTACTTAAACTCTGATGAAAAAAGAAGCGTTGGTGGTCAAGAGGTCGGCACAACTGCCTTACAAGCAGTTGTCCCGGTTTCGCTTCCCGGCCAATGCTATGACACATGAAAAAAAAAAAAGAATGGATTTTAAGAGTGATACTGTTAAAATGAGATCAAGTAAAAATCCCCCCCCCCACACACACATAAGACATATTTATTAAATTTGTGATAAATTTGCTTCCATGAAATTATGATTCAAATATTTATTGTTTGAATTATTGTACTCACAGCAATTAAATATAACCGTTAACACGTCACATGATTCCAGGTTGCACAATGCTGTTCAGAAGCAAATTTTTTCTTTCACGATGGTTATGCCATCTAGTGTAAGTTTTAATAATCAAGATGCCAGATAGTAGTGCTTAATAAATCCCTTATGAAAGCTTTCAGTTAGTTTGGGGATAATGTATAGAACAGCATTTGATAGGGATCGATTACTAAAGCTTACACTAGCTATGGTGAAAGAAAAAGAATTGTCAATTAAATGTATAGACTATAAATTGAAATGGAATGGTTTATTGCTTAGGCAGTTGATAAGCAATTCAAGCACTGGAAATAACAGAGTGAGACTTACTACTGCACTAAACCATGCAATGAAATTGATTTATGAATTGAGTTAGTATTTGTTAACCTCATATTTTTGATTTATCAAGTTATATTATTAATTAAAATTATATTAGAATTAATATGATTAGTGAAGCTTTCTGGATTGATTTTTAGCTAATTATAAATTGAAATATCTCAATTTTGGATATTTGACTGGAAATATGATGCTCAACCTGCCACTTGGATGCTTCCATGTTACATGCCCTTCTCATCAAATCCCAACACTATGTAGTCATTTTTTTATTAAATGATCTACCCTTCCAAACATATTTTCAGCTATCTACTTGTTCATTTAAGCTTCCTTCCTATGGAAAATGAGTTTCAATAAGAGTAGCTGTATCAATCTTTAATCTTAAGATTTGATTAACTACAAGTGGTTTCACTCCTTTCTAATCTTGCAGAATTCACAATAAACAAAGGTTTCACATTCCTTGATACAATATATTTTTAAAAAACCACAACTTTATTACTACCTTCAGCTATATCACTGCTGATTCTACAATTATTTTGTACCACTTTGATGAATGATCCGTCATGCATAGGACTTTAGAAGAGCTTCCCATTGTAGGCAGGTGCTAAATTGACTATCCAAATGGGTAATCACTGTTGAATTGAAATTTGTGTTCCATAGGCAGTTTCACAGTGATTCAATATTGATTGGCCTGCCTTGTGCAAAGGTCACAATTGAAGATTTCCCATATATTAAATCTACCTTATCATTGTTTACTCATTATGAGGGGTTCTTCACATATCCACACACCCACTCACATAAAATAAAAAGATTGGGTTAGGAATTACTACATGTCTGGCTAAAGAGTGGCAAATGCACTCATGAGGGTCAAGTTAAAGTATAATATCACAAGATGATTTGCATAAAAAACAATACATAGCCTTTGATGAGTCAACATTTTATCCTATGAGGCAGTCAAAGATACCTTTCATCAGGTATTATTATTAGGGTCTTAGCAATAGTGCTTATATTTGAAAGTTATTTGCATATTTGCCACTTGTAAATTTGTTGACAGTCTGAAAAACAAAATACCTCAAAAAATATTACTTTATAATCACCATTCGATTCTCATATTTAGATATTCACACTTGTTTCATTAATTGCAATGACTTTTTATAAATTTTAATTAACCATCTTTTACTCCCTTTGTTTGAAATAGCCCCCCCCCCCCTAAATGCAATATATAATGTTAAATTGGTAAACTGGTGATGATAATATAAATTAACTATTCCTTTACAAAGTTTAAAAAGTCAGCGAATCAATTCACTGGTAACAAACTCCTGCCAATTTTGATATATTAAAATAATCAGCCAATCAACTCTTCCAAGACATTTGTCTTCAAATGGCAATGAGACAATTGCTAGTATTTAAGTATAATCTTCATAACCCTTTATATATGTACCAAACTCAAGATCAGTTAAATTTTAAAACATAAAATGCAATAAACACCTTGCTTTATGAACTTGAATTTGCTATTTGAAACAATTGTCCCAGAAGAGCTGATGGCTGACTATTTTAGCATGAGGTCAAAGTTGGTAAAAGTTTGTTGTCTATACATTCATTGGTTGATTTATTTAATGTTTGTTGAGAAGTAGTTAATGTGTGTGTGCAGGTTAATAACTAATAATTTTAAATACTTTTGAAAAGTATAAAACATTTTGCTAGTAGAGGACAAATTATTTGAGCAATAAACAGAAAAGGTGGAACTATGGATAACATCATGAAATGTGTGAAAGAGTTCTATAACAAATATATAATAATAATAAACACACAAAAAGTAACCAATACAATTACTACACTGTCTGAATTGATAAGCATTTTGAATGAGGATATGACACATGCAATTAAATCTACAAAGAAGGTTAAAAAAGCTCTGAGAAATGAAAAAATTATTATTATTATTTTTAAAAAAGAAATAGAAAAAAACTATATACCAAATATTTAAATCATAATGATATATCAGATGATTGAAGGAATGTAATAGGGATTTTGATATTTAATAAAGACGATAAAAAGATAGAAATTACAGGCCTATAAGTCTTCTATTAATTCTACATAAAATCTTTATCAAGATAATTGCAATTCATCTGCAGTGAGATTTGAACTCAAACTAAACAAAGTACAAACTGAATAAGTGATTTTAATAGAGTGGATCACATCAAACTGCTGAGAAGGTTATGGGAAGGAATAATGAATATGAGTTATTATAATGCTTTGGAAAAATATTTATTTCTGTAAGCACTTTTATTATGATTAAACATTGAATCATCAAGATATAGAGAATAATATCATCTTTAGAAAAATATTTAGCTAAATGCAATAGCAATAATTAGATTACATGGTGGCATTAATGATTATTAAGGATGTCAACTGAAAGATTCATACCTCTAGCGGTTTTACAAAAAAGTATTTTTTACTTAGGCAATAAACCTAAAGCATGTACGGTTGAAAATGCGAAGGTAGGGACCTCTACAGGTCTTAACCTTAAGCTTATGCATTGGAAGAAAAGAGGGGGACGCATAAGCTTGTGGTTAAGACCCTTAGAGGTCCCTACCTTCGCATTTTCAATCGTACATGCTTTAGGTTTATTGCCTTAGTAAATATTACTTACTGTAATCAATGTGCGTTAAATAAATTTATGAAAAAGTATTTTATGAATTAAATTGGAAAACTAGGAATTTCAAATACAAGAAGATAATTTAAATCAATTTCGCAGACAATGTAATACTTTTTTGCAAATAATGCTTCAGAGCTTCAAGGAATATTTCAAGAATTATCAGATGAAAGTAAAGAAGTAGGATTAAATGCAATACTAAAAAGATTTAAAGTAATTATGAATAGATTTTCGTACACAAAAATAGAAAATGAAGATTGATAATCATGAATTAGTAAAAGTTAGTAGCTACATATACCTTGTTCATAATATCAATGAAAATGGAAACATAACAGATGAAAATAATCATAGAATTAAATGTGGATGGAGTGCTTTGGGTAAAAATAACTTAATATTAACAGTAAATATTCTTATGCCTTTTGAAAAAGAGATTTTTAATAGATGTGTGTTACCAGTTCTTATTTATGGATCTGAGATTGGACACTTAACAGATGAGCATGGATTAAAAGCAAAATACTTGGATGAGAGGACAAACAAGTATCACTAACATTATTGAAAGATTTAAGAGACTCAAATAGACCTGGGTGAATATATTACTAGAAGAGATGATAATGGATGAAGACTGAAATCTTATACTGTACCCCAAGATATTGTAAAATGCTTAGACAAAGAGCTTGTGTGAAATAAATGGATGAAATTAGGAAATTTATTAGTGGGATATGGCAAATGATTAACCTAACTGCTCTAAATAATGTACAATAACTTTTTAGATATGCTTCATCAGATCTTCTCCAGATATCAAATCTGTCAAGTGATATTATTTAGACCAACATCAAATTAAACACAGGTTTTTATAATATGGCTAAACAGTAAGCTTCAAATTTATGTTTCATTTGATTGTTGTCCTGAATGGTGTCATAATATAGTCATTTCTTTATATTTGGGGTATAAGTGGTTATTTTACTAATGCAGGCAATTTGAAAGAAAGGCTGGCTTATAGATATTAACAGGGTTTACAATGTTAGACATTCTAGTGCTCACATACATATGTTAAGATCTCTGCTTGAAAGCATGTTGAGGTAATTAAGGAACTGGGTGCTATAAACCAGGAATAACATCTGATCATATTAAGATTTTGACATTTGGCTATATCTTGTTATAATTTATTTTAGCATGTTATTTAGAGTTACAGTACTTTATACACTTTAATAAGCTTCTCATAATTGTCTACAAAAAGTTTAACTATGTGTATGTAACGGGCGACTAAAAAAATAATCATCTACTTTATTTTATGTGAGCTGTGCATGCGTGAATAAAATAAATAGTAATATAACAGGAATAGCCAATGTGTTTAATTAAAAGTATGTTAATGTGTTTGCTTTAATAGCTACTTGCAAATAATATGCAATATAGAATTAAATACAAATTATTCATGGACTAATTTATAAATGAACATTTATAAATTAGCACTGTTGTCAAAAAAATATTTTTAAATTTCTCTTTACAATTTTTTTTTTTTTAATTGATAATTGTTTTCCCGAACATTTTATTTTGCTGCATAAAAAGAATGGATTAATTTTGGATTAATAATGTATTTTCTAATTAAATCCCCAAAAGGCTTTGATAGAAAATTATTTTTGATCAGCAACTGATTATTTTTCATCACCTATTTGGAATCTGCATTTGAGGCTGGTCGATTGAATTGATGATCCAATGCAGGTTTTTTATTTTGTTTTTAATTGGCTAAAATACGAAAGGTTGCGGATGAGGAGTATCTTTACCTGCTTCAAAAATTAAAATATATTTCATTACATTTCACTTCCTTTATCAAAATCTTTATCTTAGCTAGAAAGCTGAAATAAATCTTTAAATTCAAAATAATCAAATTATACGATAAAAAAAACTTATTGCTCGGAAATTCATAAGAAATTCGAGTGCGGATCTGCGAGTGCCAGAATCGATCCCGGGACTTCTCGATCCCAAGTCGGACGATCTACCAACTGCGCCCAACCGCGCAGGACAAAAATTGCACCAAACCGTGCAGGTAAAAAAATGCGCCAAACCGCGCATGCTCAATAAATTATTTATATAAGACAACCAGCATAAATATGTATTATTAAATGCATAAGAATATATTTTAGAATAAATTATAATAATGTATATATCGTAGATAATATGCAATAAAATATATTCTCCAAGAGTATGTAGATGATTATCAGCTATTACGATAATATATTTTTGGTATAAAACAATATTTATTATTTTGCTGAGCCAGACTTTCGATACTGTGTATCTTTATCACAATACAGTACGTGTTTGTCAAAGCTCAACCATAATGGATATTAGCAAATACATTAGTATATCCGCATGCGCATAAATATACATTGATCTAGTCTCTTATTATCATAGATTTGCATGTGTAAATTAACTTAGCAGCTGGCTATGTTAGTGGATTAAACGACCAGTGCTTGTTGAAAGGAATGTTATTGGCTCTTAATAAGAATCGAAATGAGTGTTTGCAATTATTCGTATTGCTAATTTATAGATTAAGAACATGGTATGCTCAGATACATTTTACATCCAATTTGTAGTGGATTAAAAGGGCTAAGTGTCACCAATTCGTTTGCACAATGGCAATGATCAAATTACAGAACTGTCGAAGATACGGAAAGAAAAGAATAAATTATTTATTGGATTGTAAACACTGAAAAATTAATTTTAAAATTGCTGTTTGTAAAACACTGCATTAATTAACACATTGATGTTTTAATTTATTGTAACATTTATATATATTTTCTATCTTGATATATACATACAAATATAATTTCAAGAAGTATGAAAGATGTTAGTAATGTTAACTGTAGGGCCAATTGTCTAAGAAAGAATAAGTTTTGGAGGAAAAAAAATCACTTTGGCTGGACTCAGATCTCAGAGCATAAATATTGTGAGCCAATATCCTACCTGTATACAAGATCTTTTTAAATTATGAAAGTAAATAAAGATACATGATAAAACAGTCTTTAAATGGCCTACAATATATCAAAGATGTTGCCCCACGTAGAGGATCAGTGAAGGAGAAGTCATTATTCAGTCTTACATTGGCAAGTGGTGAATGTTTGAGTATTCTTTCATGATTGTTATATATTCAAGCTTAGAATAGCTAAATATCCTTTTACCGATCAGCATCAAATAGTTAACTGAATCGGATAATAGCTAAATACCATTTCACCGATCAATATCAGATAGTTAACTGAATCGGAGAATAGCTAAATACCCTGTTATTGATCAATATAAGATAGTTAAGTGAATCGAACAAGGCTGTATTTTCCAATAAAATTTATGTCTTATTAAAATCAGAAACATTTTTCAAGTTTACTTAACCTAGATTCGAACTCATGTCAGAGGCATAATAGTCAGAGGCATAATAGATAGATGTTCCACTATTGTACAAGGAGATCCTTAATACAGAATATTATTATACTGGTAATAAAATTGAAACTATTTTTTTTAATAAATAAATAATTTTATTTTTAATTATCAGGAAGCTGGTATATTCCAGTTTAATAGAATATATTTTTTCACAATACACCTTAATAGTACGAGTTTGTGTATGTGCGCGCGTAGATTAATACCCTTATATTTTAGCATTAAAAATAACTTAACTTTGTATTTTTAGGATGTGTCTAAATTTAATACAAACGTTATTAATATAGATTAAATGCAAGTATAGTTAGAACGAGTATTAAAATACCGTTTTTAGTTATTTATTTAAATTTGTGTTTACATAAAATATAAATTTCCGGAGATTGATATACCTCAATGCCTAAGTTTCATTTTAGTTATAATGCATTTATTAAATCTGTTATCTGATATTAAGAATGACAATAGAATACTATATAATGGGATGGTGAATTGGTCAGGACACGTAATGTTCGAGCATCAAAGGTGATAGGTTGAGCTTCTATCTGAGAATCTTTAATTCTCGAATCTGGCACTGTGCCAAACTGCGCAGGGCAATTGAGTAATTACAGCTTTAAAACATATTTTTTTCTCATCTGAGCAGAAGAAATCGCGATTTATTAATTAGCATTTAGCGAAATAACCTGTTTAATTCTTTCAAAACTCATTGAAGGAGACATATAAATAATGCATACATCTTTTTTAATACTAATAATTCCTTACAAAAACAAAACATCATTCTCACCCATACAATATGATGGACAATATTGAAATAAATAATAAACTTTCACTTACTGAAAGAAATTATGCTAATAATTTTCAGCTGTCAAAATATTTTTTATTGATTTACTTTAGAGTCGAATAGAATCCTACTATTATTAAATACTGATAAGAAAAAAAATCAGGTTTAAAGTTACTGGACATAATGATAGGATATGTATGTACCTTTAAAAAAAAAAATTCTTTAAATATGGGAGTTTAAACTAAACTGACATTTAACAGAAGAGCTAATTAAAAATATTTTACACATCTGTTTTATGAGTGAATACTGGGAAAATTTTAAAGTTGATAACGTGGCTTCACCCTCCTATTTAACTTTATCACTTCTCAAGTAATCTTTTGATAAACCCCTAATATACTTAACAAGGTGTTACTTAAAGAAGTTATTTATATAACCTGCTACCCCCACACATCGAATTTTTGAGGACTAAGGTACAATATGGCATTTTGATGATACTATGCTAAAGAAAGAAGTCCTAGAAATTAATTAATTAAAAAATGAGATCTAAAAACTGTTTATTATTATAGACCTGATTTAGAATCTTCAAAATTGTTTTATCTGGGTGATCCACTCGAGTATTAATCATTACAATACATTTAAAAAAAACTGTTTATATATAGTATGGATACCCATCGGAGTAAATCATACCAATAACAAATAAAACAGTAGGTAAAGGAAGATCACAGGCTCAGTACCTCTAGGGTCAAGGTTGCATCAGACTGTATTTTTTTAATTCGGTGCACCAGTATTCATTTGATAAACCATCTTACTCTGAGACTATTACTTTCTGATTAGATACCCACATACCAACCAATATTGAATGGTTAACTGGATTGGTAATGAAATAGATATTTTAAAAAGAAAATTCTAAGCTTGCTAATGATTTGGAAAAAAAAGAAGTTAACCTGGCTTAGAATTAAATTCTAAATCAAAAATATGAAAGTGAATGCACCAATCTCTGATGTTGATAAGTTTGCTCCATAATTTATTCTGTATTTGAAACAGAATTAATTACCTCCCATTGAGATATGAGATATCAAAAACCACAAGAAAAAAAGAACAGAATAGTATAATTCTATCTTTTCATGATTTTTGAAGCCACATTATTGTTTTTTCATGGTTTTGATGTCACATGATTCTGTCTTTTTGACGTCACATAATTCAGTGGGAGGTAGTTACTTCCATTTCAGTTACATGTATTTAAAAGTTATGACTATTTATTATTATTCAATTTATTTAGTATGTGTATAAAGTTAAAGAAAATAAAAAAATCACAAGTTAACCACTGTAAACCCATTAATTTGAATTAATTTAATACTCAGTATAATTTTTTAAATACTAACACATAGCTTAATTCTTTCAGCTTACTGCAATAAAGAAATGTGTGATGTGATATGATGTATTGTGGCTTCTCCTTAAACGAAGTCAAGAATCTCTCAACAATTATGCCCAGAGAAACCTGTTAGCCACTTTATTTTCCATTCCCCATATTCTACTCCATCCCATTTCCACACCATAATCTTTGTCAACTCTATGGCCTTTATATCTAAATCCTCCTTATCTTTTCCTAAACCCTGCATAAAATTCAATAATACACTTTCTGTATAATCACTTTTTTCATATTTATTCTTCCATAACTTCATTATATGTACCCTTTCTGTTTTCAAGCTTTACATTCAATTAACAGATGCCTAATATTTTCTATTCCTTCCTTACATAATTTACTATGGCTCCATCTATTGTGATTTTAAATAATCAGTGGTTACCAATCTCTATTCTTGGATCAGTTTTTTTTTGGGTTTTGTCTTTATCAAATGAGGCTTTTGAATTTAAAACTGGTTATGGTTCCAACTTTGACTAAAATTGAGTTTGTGGAAGAGGGCTAATAATTTTTCCATACTGATTTCTCAAATGTCTTAGTTATAAATAAATTTTATTTAATTTCTCTGAGAAAAAGATTTAAAAGTTTGTATTAAATTAAATGTTTCACAATTCTCCGGTTATGTAGCAAACGTGTCGTGTGATTGCTACTGTTGCTTGTGTGCATGAACTGTGCTTTTCAGATGCTGTTTGTTTTGTTGTCTTCATTTTCAATCCTTCATAGTCCATTTAATAAGATCTAATAATGGATACTCTGCGCGATTTGGCACGGTTGGTAGAATGTCCGACTTGGCTCGCAGTTTTAACGCTTCGAACTTCGTTTGAACACCCGAGCAATAAATCCATCAGCATTTTTTTTTAAATAATGGATAAAATAAATCTTAATCTTTTGTTTTTGTTTTAAAAAAGGATAATTTTTTTAAGAATACCAATAGAATAACTTTAAATAATTTCAAGAATTTTTAATACATTTAAGTGGCTTAATTATTTAGCATTAAAAAAGGCCTGTTAATACTTATAAAACGTTTTTCTAAAGATCTAATAATCAATTTTAATGCCCTGTGTAGTTTAATACGTAGTAGAGATTTAGATTCTGAAGCTTATGTCATTCCCAGCATGTGAGCTAATTCCCAAGCAATAAAGTCATTTGGTTATTTTATTTATCAATTTTCATAATTTTCAATCATTTTTCTATTATATTTCATTTTAATGTATGTATCTTAAAGGTTCAATATTACTAATTAAACAAATTGTAAAACAAAATATGGATATTTTAGTCAAGCATTGGTGGTCGAGAGGTCAGCGACAGCTGCTTTACAAGCAGTTGTCCCGGGTTGGCGGGTTCGCTTCCCGGCTGATGCTATGACATGAGAAAAAAAAATTAATATGGATATTTTATATAGCTTCTAATTAGCAGAATCATTGATTTGCTAAGCATTTTCATTAATCAGACTATTTACATGTTCCCAAGCAATAAACCATTTTATTATTACCATGAATTTTGCTATGAGTTTACAAACCTATCTGGGAAACACAAATTACTGATTGCATATCATTAGGTTAATCCTTGAATTTGCTCATGTGGCACTCTGATCATAGGCATTAATTACTATATCAACTTTTCTCTTTTAAAGTCTTCAACAGATCATTTAATTGCAAAACCTCTATGTAGTATTTTTCTCAGTTATTGATATTCTAATAATAGAAGCACCTATTTTGATTTTTAAAAAGATATTCTTTACAAACAAATGAAAACTATGCTCTAGTTTTTTTATATGTCAAAGTATCAGCCCGGAAATGAACCTGGGACAACTCTTGAAGGCACTTCTGACACTACACTTAACTTTTGTTCTCTAAAAAAATACATTTCTAGGAAACTCCTATTTATTTATCATCTTATTATGATAGAAAGAATATCATCATATCCTCAAGGTGAACATATCTAATAGAGTTGGTTTTTTTCCCTTTATGTTTTCAGAATATTCGGGATGAGTTTTAATTCAGTTTTCCCCAATGTAACAGAATAATAGCCATATTTACAATTAATTTAATTAAAGAAATTAAATCACTACATGTATTCTATTATTTTAATTTTCCTCATTATTATCATTGATCCAATTTCATGTTTCTACCTGAGAGCTAACAAAATATTTAAATTGATTCACATTTTCAAGCTGATTATCACCCAAACTAAATATGTCTCAATTGCTTTATGTCTGTTCTACAGATAGCATTTTAAAACAGTCTATTTTTGTAAAAATGTAAATCCAGAAATCAATAAGGTGTTTTTATTTTTAAATTGGTTCAAATATATGTCATACCTTTCTGCTTTATGTGCTTATTAAGTTTTTTGTTGAAGGCAGGTAGCTTAACAAACACAAAGATTAGTGATAACTTTGCCTAGCGTGTTTTTACTTTGCTTTTAAAAGCAGTTTTTAATTTGTTTGAAAATATCAGACCCTTTAGAACCTTGTCATTAAAGCAATATTTATTTATACCTCCATAAAACTCCGAAGAAACTATCATAACAATTGACTATAATGTTGGAACTAATACAAAACTGTTTTATTTTAAATCCAACAATACCATAAACCTTCTTCATTAAGGAGAAAAAAAGGCATATGACTTTATTGCTCAGACTTTATAAAAAGTTCAAGTACCAGATACAAAAGTACCAGAATCAATCTGACTTCCAATCACAAGTCAGGATGCTTTACGCCAAAATGTATAGGTTATTAAGGAGATGAAATAATAAATGTACTAATACATTGTACAGGCTTAAACCTGCATCCATATATTTAATATATGCAGGGTTCGAACTCAGACTTTCACACGACCCACCACTCTCAGTGCCAACTCATATTGCTGACCCACTGATCACACATGTTGAAATAAATGTATTAATTTCCAACACTTCTTTATTTTTAGCAACAAACCACAAATATCTGTATCCCTGAACATCATATATGTTAAAAATCATTCCTATATCATTAAAAGTGTTTTGTGGTAGTGAATAACAATGTAAAGAAACAACTCAAAGTTCTGTGATTTAGTGCAGTGGTAGAGTCTAGATACTGGGTATGAGGTCCTTAAGTCAATTTGTGTGCCCCTTCGTGCTCAACTTCTTATAACTCTAAATCAATAAAGTTTGATTATTATTATTAAGATTTAAAAGAATGGACTAATGGTAGTTTGGTATATATATTTTTAGATAACAAATCTTAAAAGTTATCATAATGTTTCTTTTATAAAATTAAGGTTTTAATCAAACTTAGAAAAATTGGTAGTAAACAATTTAAAATTAAATAAATATTTAAACATCCAAACCGGTTTTATTTCTTATAAGAATCTTATCAAGTTCTCTTTTAATAATAATCACATGACAAATTATTTTTAGTGACTTATCATTATTAATTTATATGTATATTTATTCTCACAAAATTGAATATGTAAACATAATCAGATTAATAGACAACTATATATTTTAATCATATATTTATTTTTATCTAATCGACTTTCGTTCATAATTGAACCTTGTCAAGATGCTACGTTAATTCAATATGTTACATGTTTACATATCAACTTAGCGCCTCTATCACCTACTTCAACCCTAAAAATTTCTTATACTTTCCAATTTTTATATAATGCCCATTTTCCTCCCAACTTTATTGAGCTTTATACTAAATCCATACATTTCTCTTTGTTTTCATGTATATATATATTGTCTCATACACTTTCCTTTCTTTATAATTTCTACAATATTTTATTACTTCAATACTTTCTTCTCATTTCATAACATGCACTGTTTTAAAAAAATGGCAAAATGGTCCTAACTTAATATCTCTTCTATTTATTGCTCTGTCATGTTCCTTATCTCTTTCTATCTTACTTTTCACTGACTGGCCTATATATACCATCATACATCCCTTGCACATAATTTTATAAACTATTTCTATCTTATCACTCCTATCATTTCTTATTTTTGTATTACTCACTAACTTTTTTAATGATTTACTATTTTTCCATTCTCTATCTATATTCTCATTCATTTTTTTCTCTATCATTCAGAATTTTATATACCTCCTTTGAATATGGAATAGAAATCCATTTCTTATTCTTTCTTTCATTTTTATTATTAACTTTTTTATATCCACTCATATCCCTCAACATATTTTCTATAACCCTATCATTATATCCATATTCAAGATATTCCTTCCAGATCTGCAACTTTTGCCTCTTTTTATTCAAATAAAGGGATAAAAGGGAAAAATGATAGGTGTACATTGACTAAAAAGGAGCAAAAGTTGTAGATCCATAAGGATTATATTAAATATGGATATAATAGTAGAGTTATAAGAAATATATTGGTGGATAGGAATGGATATAAAAAGTTAATAATAAAAATGAAAGAAAAAGAAATGGATTTCTATTCCATATTCAAAGGAGATATATAAAATTTGGAATAATAGAGAAGAAAAATTGAACAAGAATATACGTATAGGATGAAAAAATAGTAAATCAATACAAAAGTTTGTGAATAATGCAAAAATAAAAAATAATAGAAGTGAGAAGTTAGGAATACTTTATAAAATTATCTGTAAGTAATGTATGATGTTATATATATATGTCAGTCATATTATTATTACTATTTAGGGATATTCCGGTAGTGAAAAAGCTAAATGCTGACGTTTCAGTACAATATCAAGTACCTTCCTCAGAGCATCCTCTTCTCAAAAAGAGAAGAGGAGCCTGAGAAAACTGATATTGTACTGAAAGTCAGCATTTGCTTTTTCCTACACGGAATACCCATAAATAGTAATAATAATATGACACTTTTATCCGTGAAAATATTAGAATGAATATATATATATATATATATATAGAGAGAGAGATCAGACAGAAAAAGTAAGATAGAAAGGGGAAGGAGCATGACAAGACAATAAATAGGATACATATTGCTATTTTTTTAGAAATAGGGCATGTTATAAAATGTGAAGAAAGTATTGAAGTGATCAAATATTATAGAAATTATAAAGAAAGAAAATGTATGAGACAAGGTATATACAAGAAAATAAAGACAAATGTATGAATTTAGTAAAAGCTCAATGAAGTTGGAAGGAAAATGGGCATTTCTGAGAAACAACCACAGATCGACATACATGGCTTCAAGTCCCTTGAAAACGTCAGTTTTTACATTACCATAGTTTTTTATGCTATTTTAAAGCTTAAAAGTACCATAAAACTGTCCTCTCTAGAATTATTTTACAAGTAAAAAATCAATAATATTGACATAAAAAGCTACGATAATGGGAGAAGACGGCTTTCCTAGAGTTTATTGGTTGGTTCTCAATCCAAATAAAGAAGAGTGTCAGTCAACAATTTTCATCACCCCAAGCTCTTTATTTAATTTTCAAACAAAATGAATGTTTTAGAGTATTTTGTTGGTATTTTTTTACATATAATGTATTTTGATAAAATATACTAAAATATAATTATTTTATGTAAGTTTAATACGCTGACATATATAGTGAAATTAAATTCATAAAAATTACACTAATATTTCTTAAGGCTAAGCGCTTTCAGAGCGTCGAAGCTCTGAAAGTGCTTAGCCAAAATATTAGTGTAATTTTTATGAATTTAATTTCACTATACGTCAAGCGTATTAAACCTTACATAATATTAATAGTGAAGAAAAACTGAAATTATAATTATTTTAGAAAAATAGTAAGATTTTAGTAAAAAATTTTACATTTACATGAACGTAAATTGAAAAAGAAACAGCACTAACAACAATTTTGACACATGTTAACAATTCATTGCCCCAAGCTCTTTATTTGATTTTCAAACAAAAAGAATATTTTAGAATATTTTGTTAGTATTTTTACATATAATGTATTTTGATAAAATATGCTGAAAATATAATTATTTAGAAAAATAGTAAGATTTTAGTAAAAAATTATTTACTTTACATGACGTAAATTGAAAAAGAAATAAATGACATCCACAGCACATTATAATTTTTACGAACTTCTTTTAGGTCTTCTGCTATCAAAATTTTTATAATTATAAATAGAAATTTATTTTGAAAAACTTTCATTCAGTTTCATAGTCTGACAAATTATTAATATACTTTTTACATATGAAACTAAAACAAATATAATATTAACAGATGAATATATTTTTATTGCTGATTTTGTAATTGACCAATCAAAAGTTGTAAAACTTTAATTTACTTGGCCAATAAAAAACTGTTCAGTTAAAAGAATTTTTTTTCAGTGAAAGAGTTAAATAAAAATTGGAAAATATAAAAACATTTTTAAGATTGAGGTTGGTCAACAGAGGGTGTGCCATGATGATATGTAAATCAAGTGACATACTGAATTAATGTAACATCTTGACAAGGTTCAATTTTGAATGAAAGTCAATTAAATGAACATAAATATGATTAAAATATATAGTTGTCTATTAAGTTGATTATGTTTACATATTCAATTCAGTGAAGAGTTACATAAAAAGTCAACGAATAGTTTTAAAAGGAATAACCATCAAAGAAATATATATATATTCGCACATATTACTTTACGTTTTTAATATATTATAATTTGATTGATGTTTACTCAATGGAACGCTATAAAATACTTAATGAATAATATTTCTGTAGCATAATTTTCACTAAAACACTCTCACACAAATTTGCTTAATAACTTGGGGAGAGAGATAATCATAAATTTTTGACCAAAGACATGAAAAAGAGTCATATTCCTAAGATACACATTTTGTGCTGAGCCAGAACTCATCAGTTGACCCAGACACAACTCTTACACATACTTTATCATTGTTCAATATATTTAGATATCCAATTAATTACGTTTAATTGGTAAGAACAAACTTATGCCCCCATAACTTTGATACAAACTACTTAATGGAAGTATATTAATAATTTTATTAGTCACTCATTAGACTAGAGATTATCCACTAATGAATAATATTTTTGAAGTGTAATTGTCACTACACCACTCGCATGCAAAGTAGGGACTGGTTCTCTCGCTTTAACACCTTGTAGAAGCATGAATAAGAACATGGCCAAAACATGTGAAGATGTGTGATTTCTAAGATATATGTCATGCTGAACCAGCACCCATCAATTGGTTCAGATCAACTACGAATAGTTTGTGATGTGATTATTAAAGGAGAGACAAGTTCATAAAAAACGACTTGGGTTAATAATTTATTTATTTTAATTTTTATTGTTAATTTGTTTAAAATTGATTAATATTTTAAATTTTATATACTATTAATCTGTTGAAATTAGTGCGCTTTTACACCATGTTGTGAAAATTGGAACAATAAGAAACTAAAATCAGATGGAACAACTTGCACCATAGTTATAAAAAACTAATGTTAAAAGACAATTTATACAAGCTGCGCCTGAAATTACAAATAATTGTTTTGATTCATCAAATGATAACTTGGTCCAAATGTAACTTTAGTTGGAAAAATGATATTAAAGATAGCCATCTTAATTCTCTAATAGATTGGCATTTTCTATTGTTAACCCTGGAGCAGTTTTTGTCAACATTCATGCTTTGATTTTAGTATTAAAATCTTTATTTTATACTAAAACTCAATAAATTGGATTTGATTTCTTTGAAATTTAGGTTTTCAAACAAAAAGCATTCTAAAAAATCGTATTTGAGGTTTGCAAATGTTGAGGGAAAAGATCTATGACTTTATTGCTCAGAAATTTATAAGAAGTTTGAATACCAGGTCTGGGACCTTCTGATCCCAAGTTGGATGCTTTTCCTACTACACCAAACCATAAAAGGGCATATTAAAAAATATTCATAACGAAAATAAAGGACTATTTTCATACACTGCAAAATCAAGCATTCATATCTTTGTTGACTAAAAACTTTCAAATCTGACTGAAATTTATTTTTTAACTGGAATGACTAATTCTAAACATTGATAAATCTATAAAACCCTGCTATAAATATGAAAATTGTATTTATAATTTATAATTAGCTCAACAGATCCTACCATGGTATCTGTAAGCCATTGGTGATCCATTTCACAAGGTATTGTCATTGTATTAGCCATAGTCTTTCATGTTAACATATTTGATCGAATTTATTAATTTCTATTTTTAAAAATAAAATATATACAAATAAAATCAAAATGTACATATTATTTTAATTTTAAATAATTATCATACAATTATTGTATAAAAATAGTCCAGAAATATTTAATAAACTATGCAAAAAAATTATATTTTTTGTTATTGCAAAAATGTCCTCAAAGTAATCTTGCAAACTGAAAAACAAAGGACCAAACTATTAAAGACTTAAATGCAGGACTAAACATATGCTGGTGGGACTAAATATGCTTTGATCTTTGCAGACTATGATTTCTTTAAAAAAAATTTAAATTAATAAATCAATTTTTTTTAAAAAAACTGTAGGTATTACTACAGATAGTCATAGAAGAATGATTTAAAGGGGGACTATTAGCACCATTTTCAGGAGAAACAATCACATTAAGTACTGGGCCTCATAATCATTTAGTTAATTATCAATATTTAACAATCATCAGGGATCATACCACTACATGTGTACTGCATAGATTTAAACATTTTAAGGAATACTCTTTTTTCCAAATGCTTAAGATTTGCCTATTTATATATGTTTAGGTTAAAAAAATAGAGTGGATTTAGTCTATATGTTCAAAAGACTTTATTTTGTATTTGGAAAGGAGAGTATTCTTTAAAGTGTTTAAATCTTTACAACACATGTGTGGTGGAGTGATTCCTAATGATTGTTACAGATAAAATCATAGTACTATATAAATAAATAACTCATTATCAATACTTAGAAAATGTCACATGATGACCATCTCTTATGCTAGGACATAACTGTTATTAAACAGGCAAATTCTGGCGTGTGGCCTTTGTCAGTGAGGAGCCTTGGATCTGAAAGCACTGCACCTAGATCTTAGGATCTAATGCAACCCTCCAGAAGCCACCTTTTATTCTCTACTTAACTGCAAAACTATGAGAATGAAATTGAAAACACAATAATATTTTCAATCTAAGCTCAATAGCTTACTCTGGTTGGCACAGGGTATGGAGAGTTTTGCTTGCTTACTTAGAAAATGATCAAAATACTTCTTTCATCTATTAGAAATATCTTATTGTAAAGCCTCACACTTTGATTGAATAGAATTACTATATGCTTTCAAGTTGCAATGCAAAAGAGAGAGAGCAAAGTCATAATGATCAAAAAATGACTGGGATTCCAGTGAAGTTTTACTTCAGTGATCATTCTCTTGCCAATTATTGAATTTCTGCCTTTAAATCAGTATATAGCTTATAAAGCTATATATTAATAAAGCAGAGAAAGCCACATGATTGTCTTTTTAATCAAATCACTAATAATGCAGTTATTATCTTAGAATTTATCAGGGATGTTTTTAGTTAATCCACAGACAAATTATATATCAGTAGTGCTAAAATTCAAATTGGGCAATTTATAACAATTGACCAAATTTATTCAAGTGGTAGTTACTTTTAAAATATGAGCATTAAATTATCTCTCCATATATTTTGATAGAACCTATTTTATCAACAACTTATGGGGATTACAAATAAGCAATCTGTCAACTATATGTACTTATAAAGCATTCATGTAATATAAACATCTTTTCTATTTCAATTTCTAACTATAACATAATCCAATAATTTTTTGTTTCTCTGCTTTTTTTCACTTTCCTCTTTTACATTGGCTATAATATAATCAGTATACAGCTTTGAACTAAATTCCCCTAATGTTTAACATATATAGTGTATAATGTTTTGTTGACAAACTGATTATAATAGAATACATATTATTTATTGACCTGCAAATGTATGAGTACTTTTTAACATTCACACACACATAACATGAATGATTTTTTATATGTATAGTAGTAATATAAATCAAGATTATAGTATAAACAAAATTTTAAAAATAATGTGTATTATTTACTATAACAGCATTTACTATTTATAAATGACTGTGCTTAACTTTATATACATATTCTGAATATGTGTTCACTCATACATTCACTAAAACAGTACAAATAAGAAAGAAAAACTATTTTTATTTTTAAAATAAAGTAAATAGTGAAATGTCTGACTTTTGTAGCTATAAACTCTAAGCAATATTTTTTTTTTTCAATAACATTTTCTCTTATAGACATAAGAGATCTTGTTATTAAGAAATTTTACTTTATCTAATTATTTTGACATTTTCAAAAGTTTCAAATTTTGAGCATTATGCTCAGAAAATATTTTATGATGAAAAATACAGTACATTAAATTCAGAAAGGATTATAAAGAAAGAATAAAGTATGTGTACTCTCAACGTAACTGAGGAAATTTTATTAATATATATAATTGCATATGGCATTCAGACAAGAAAAAATGACTGCTGAATATTGTAAAATATGTTAATTTTAATAAGTTTATATATATATTTGCTTATTTATATTTTTCTCTGAATAGCATATAATTGAAATTGTGTAATTAGCTAAAGTGTAGTTCACAGCCCCATTATATATATACAGATATTAAGCATTAAATCATTCCACATGGTTAAGAAATCCAGTACTGTCCTCTGTGAACTAATATATAAAATACATTAGAATTTGTATTTCAAAATAACCAGATCAAAATGATCATTTTGATCTGGCTATTTTGAAATACGAACTTTAATGTATTTTATATATTAGTTTACAGAGGGCAGTACTGGATTTCTTAACCATGTGGGGTGATTTAATGTTTAATATTTGTATATATTTATTTCAGTATAGCATTATGCACTGGGATTATATATATATATATAGTACAAGCTTATTAAATTAGGTCACATAATCTATGACTTGATTTCCTTCCAATTATAGTTTTGCTCTTGAGGCTTTGGTGATATTATATTGCTAAAACTGTTAATATATGGTGTATCTGAACTTAGTTCAGTCCCATATGGGTATTTAAGTTAGTTAACTGGATTTGAAGACATTTAGATGTCTGAAAATTTCAGATTTTCTACTTAATAGTTAATAGATAAATGCTGGGCTTGACCTGGTATTTTTGGATTTAATGTCTGAATATCTTAATGCCTTACTGACAACAGCCAACAGCTAGAAACCGATCTAGGGATAAGGATATTCAGAAAAGCTTATTAAGAGTTATTCACATTTATTATATAACATATCTATATAAATAGTTTTATTTTATAATTTATTTCTATGCACATTTTTTATTTATTTTTAAGCTTACAGTTTTGACTATGCAAGACATTTTAAAGGTCTATTTTCTTGTTAAAATAAAATAAAATATACAATAACAACCAATCAATGCATTATTTAAAAATTTTGTGATATCAGACTATTCAATTTCACAGATACAATGTAGCTTACAGTTTTGACTATCTTCTTCAGAGCTTATTTTTTTTTTGAAATAAAATAAACATTCATGACAGATAGCACAGGCTATTCATTATCATAATTTCCAGGGTCTTTAGTTTGCAGTTTCTATCAGCAACTACATTAAAGTTTTCAAAGAAAACAGATTTTTCTTTTTACTAGTAATGGTGCAATAATATTATCTAACAAGGAATAGAGTTTGTTTTCAGAATTTTCTGAATCCAATAGTCTTGGAGTGTAAGCACTGATAAAATGGACACAAGTAGCAGGCAGTAAATAACATTTTTAATATCATTAAACCATTGATTGATACATGTAGAAATTTCAACAATAAAAGATACCAAGTGAGATCTTTCATTAAATTTACCATGGTGCGTTTTTTTTCCATTTCTAAAACAACTTATAGCTATTTACCTGTTAAATAAAACTTCTTTCTCTATAAGAGCAAATATATTAATTTTAAATCTCACAAACTTGGAGGCTAAAAATGTCCTCTTATGTTCAAATCATGAATGCCCCATCAGGCAAAGTATATGTATTCCATATACTTATACCTGATTGAAATACTCCTGCTACAGCCTATTTTGTAGCCACAATACTTTATTCCAACTGTTTTTATTTGAATCATCAATATGCCTGACCGTAATTCTAGCCAGATTTTTCAAAACAGGTCATAGACTTCATATTTGTAGGTGAAAAGACCTTAAGTGCGAATATCCACACATCCAGTCATTTGCTAAATAAAAATTTTGTCCCGAATCCAGTTTACAAAGCTACTTATTATTAATAGTTCTGCTTCAAAGTCGCTCCTAAGGACTTCCAGTCAGATAAACTTTCTTTGATCCGTTGGTTTTTTTTTTGTTTTTGTTTTTCTGGGAGATTAAGACTGAAACTTTTACATGCTTTATTACTTTTATACAAAAACGTCTGAGAAAAGAAAGGTCTGGAGTTGAGCAGTGCAGAAAGAATCAACAGCACAAGAAGCTTATGACATCTTAAATCTGTATCAGTCTAAGTGACTGAAGAAAATAAGCAAAAAAAAAAGAAAATGGAGACTGACACAGAAAATACAGTAATTGCTTAATAGTTATCTATAAATAACATTTTATCTGAAGGTCATTCTGATATTCATCAATTGAATGCTAACATCAGTTCAACATTCTGTGCGCATATGTGTGTGGGTGTGTGTGTAGATACGCATTCCGTCAGGAGTGTCAAAAGCTAGAGGTTGGTTAAAAAAAAAAATTATCGGACTCTGATGTCTCCCCCCCCCCTCTCTCCCAAGAAAAATATTTTTTAAAGTTAAAATATTTTATTAGACATTTTTCTTGAGCCTGGTAACTATTAGCCTCCTTCCACTCTCTTTTCAACGAGCCCACTTCTAACCACATTTTAAAGTAATATAGAATTAAAATATATACTTTAAAAAAAAAAACGAAATTAAAATAAGCAACACTCTTTTTCCTGAATTTTCATTCTGATGATAAAATAATACTTTAAAATGCAAAAACAAAAAAAAATTGAAATCATTAATTCAGGTAAGTAAATTGATTTTCCGTGGCTACAAAGAGGTGTCATAAGATCACGCTGTCTGAATATCATAAAATTTGCATTACTTAAAGAAGAAAAAAAAGATATTAATTTGTAAAGTTTTATCACGCAAATTTTAACGAATTGAAATTAAACAATTATTTAATAACTGTGAACATAGTAAAATAGTTTTAGAGGATGACATAATCAACCCTTTAAACTTTTATTATTATTTATAAAATTGTTTTATAGAACATAAAAGCCCACTTATAGATATAAAAAGTTTGAAAGTCGTTAAATCTATGATATATATAGGTAAGCACTTCTTAAGATTTGTGACTCCGTCATGATATGAGGATCGATAACGGTATTTAATCACTGTTTTTTTTGTTTCTTAATATTTTTCATAATCTAGCTTGCCAAGATTTATTATAAAGTAATAAGCGATATAGCATTGATTTAAGGTATTATATAAATAATTCAAAATTGGTCGGTTAATGGGAATCTAACTATTTTTGGCTAAAGGATAAAATGAGGATAAAAAACTGCTTATACTCCCATCATCTGGCTATTGGCAAGCTTATAAGGAATTGTGCGAAAGATCTTTACCTGCCTTGGTTTTATGTAAAGAGTGTTTATCTTTATGTGTATATAATGTTACTAATAACTATATAAATTAGCGTAATTATAGTATTGTTTATTTGTGAGAACAAATGGCATAAGAGTACCAATGTATATATTTATATCTCTCAGTCGGTAACGGTTTACAACTACTCTATATACCGAATGTCTCGTCAATTGATATAGTGAATAGAATAGCTTTCTAAAGAATAACAGATTTCTTGTAGAAAAATTAACAAAACAGTCATTAATTATTGTCAGTTAATTGAAAAATAAGAAACTATATTACCACATTGGTGTACGAATGTCATTCGTTTATGTGAGTAATTAAGAATAATAATGTGCCTACATATATATATCGTTATATACGTTCCCAAGATTTTGTTAACATGGCACCATCTAAAGATTTTATTTTATTAGACATCATCACTTTTTTAAATATTGAAATTATATATTTGTATGTGTGTGTATATATGTATGTTATGTAATTAATTGAAAAATCAAATTTTACGATTATAAAAAGATTCCTTTAGTAAAGTGTCTATTGAAAAGTAAAAAAAAAAAACACAATAGTGTAACATTAATAATTTTTATTAGTTTTTCATTAGATTAGAGATAATCCAATAATGAATAATATTTCAGTAATATAATTTTCATTACATAGTAATGTAACGAGCTGTTGTAATCAGAAAATGAAAAGAGATGAAGATAAAATTAAAAAACAAACAAATTCAATTAACTTTTATTTTAAACTTACTCCAGTTTTTTTCAAATCAGGTTCGTAATTAAGGTATAAAATTGTTATTAACATTTGCTTATCTGCTCAGTAAAAGAGTATAATCCATATTTGGCTAAAATGCGTTAATGTTATAGTACAAAGTAGAACAAATAGATTTCATTTCACTCATATAATTAATGGAAAAGGTGAATATTGGCATAGTAAGCTCATAAGATTATATATTACTATAAGCAAGCTAAAAAAAGAGAGAAAAAAGGAAGATATAGAAAAGACGAGGCAGAAACAGTATCTAATATTATTGATATCCCCCCCCCCCAGCTATATTTATTTATATCAAGAATACATTTCTATACTATTTGTGGGTATTTATAGTTCTCTTACACATCTTTCTTCCTTTCTTTACTTTTGGTGATCATCAATGTTACATCTAGTTTTCTGGAATATTCTTTTTTTTTTTTTATAGATACGTATTTATAAATTAATTACTCAAAGTTTAAACAAACCAGCCAATCAGTTCTTCCAGGTCAAACATTTTTTGGACTGGACCATATATGCTGTTGAGGTCACAAAACAATTGTCCTGAGAGAGCTTATTGGCTATCAGTGGAGTTAAGTGTATATTATATATTACCAGCAATTTGATTGGCTTGTTTGTTTACACTCTATTTCAGTTGTTAATTTATGTATTATTTTGTGTTTAGCACTATACATGATTTATAAATATATATACTAAAAAATTAACTTTTATAATTTATACTTTACCAATAAAGGCAAAATATAACGGTGATCTTAGATCATTTGAAATCTTATCACATTACCGATTGTAAATCAAATACAACCGACTCTATAATAACTTCATCCGAAATAAAAACTAAATAAATTATAAACGATTCAATGAATAGATATCTCAACAAATTTCAACAGTAAAGTATGTGCAAATTTTTGAAAGAAATTATATAACAATGTACTATCATGTGAAGTAATAGCATATCCAAGTATTACTCTTTACCCAAACCAAACATTGATTCTATTATTAGTAGGATCCAAGAAAAAGTCAAGAACTTCAATTGTTTTTTTTATCAGTTCTAAAAATATTTACAACAGCTAGATATCTCAAATATTAAGCAACACCAATGTTCTAATTAATCTCATTTTTCCTTCAAAGAAAATTATAATCACAGTCTAAAATCTTTTTCTAAATACACTTAAAACTTTCATTCCTCTATAAACTATTGAATCCGATGTCTTTAGTCATATGTTACAAGAATGCATAGTGGAATGAAAGTTTTAATATATCTACAAATAACTAATGATGATACATATGGAAAAAGGAGAGATGAAGTGGCTAATTGATACTAGGTGATTATGTATAACAACAACAATAATAGTAATAGTAGACTTATGTACTGAAAAGATGTCTTAACTGGTCTCCTTGCATAGTTGTAATTTGTTTTGCAATTGTAAGAGAAATCAATATATTATTAGATGTGACATCATCATCATCATCATCATCATAATAATAATAATAATAATAATAATAAAATGCAATTATTTAAAGCGAGTATATAAAAAATGTGAGTTTGATACTTGTAGTTAAAATTGTATTAAATTAAAATCTTATATATAGAGTAAGTTAAAAACAAACTCTTATGAAGCTTCAAAAATACCCTCAACCTCAGACCGCGGTTTCTGCTTCTAGCGTCATCAGTGAGGTGCTAGGGAATAAAAATACTAGAACTAGTCCAGCATTTTATCAATGCCTAACTATTGAGAAGAAAATCTGAATGCTTTGGCGATTTTATATTGCTAGAGCTATTAATATATGGTGTATCTGAACTTAGTTCAGTCCCATACGGCTATTTGAGTTAGATAGCTGTATTTTTGGACATTTAAATGTCTGAAAGTTTCAGATTTTCTTCTCAATAGTTAGGCATTGATAAAATGCTGGACTAGTTCTAGTATTTTTATTCCCTAGCACCTCACTGATGACGCTAGAAGCAGAAACCGCGGTCTGAGGTTGAGGGTATTTTTGAAGCTTCATAAGAGTTTGTTTTTAACTTACTCTATATATAACATTTGTAAATAGGAGCTTTATTAAAATTAGGTCATCTGACTTGATTTTTTATCAATTTAAATTAAAATCTTTATGAATATACTAATTTTCTGATTATTAAATTGTATAAAATTATTCATATTCATGGGGGGGGGGGGTAACAATGTACTCTTAGAATTAAATCACAAATTTTATTTTGAATGTGCATACACACGCCACACACATATATATATAACAAATAAATGTTCAATGCATAATGCCAAGTAGATAGATTTATTACAAGTTGAAATATTTGTGATATTAGGAGGCATGTTAATTAAAATGTAAAGGTAGCTGTACTTCTATATATAAATATATGAAGGCTCTCATAGCATGACATCAGGAGTATGCTTATGCCCTGGGTTTGAATGCAGATTATGTAAAATTAAATTTGCTTAACAAGCTTGGGATTTTTCTTATAAATATCCACCCTATATTTAATCCAGCTAATCACATAATATGGATCAATAATTGATTCTCTAGCTATTATCAGCTAGCTGGTAAAATAAAAATGAAGAATAGCTCAACCCTCACTACCTGGTAAGTGCCAAGCTTGATGAGTACTATCTTTTTCTTTAGGTTTCTTCTCCATGAGAAATTGTTGGAAAAACCATTTCTATGCAATTATTTAAAGATTGTTGTTCCTTTATGTAGTAATTCAACTAAGTAAAGATGATCTCAATTGGGAATTAATCTTGGAATTCCAAAGTTTCAAGCAAAGTAGGAAACTAACAGTTTATTTCATAATTTTCCCTAAATGTTATACATAATATCTTGATATAATATCTGATTTTTAAAGTAAAGTATATAATAAAAAAGGTTCTATAATACGATATGGGTAGCTTTGTATTTGCAAAAAATTATTAAAATTAATATAAAAGGAATAGATACAACAGCCATTGCAATCATACATAATTTTTGACAACAGTAAATATTAAAGTCTGCAATAAAATAATTAAGTAGAAATATGAAATTTATTAACATATTTATACCAAAAACTAAGTTGTTTAAATACTTTATTTACTAAACATTTTGAATATTTGAAATAGTTTTTATCTAAATACAGCTAGCAGCAATAGATCTCGCTCTAGATGACAAACAATTATTGTTTTCAGGCAACATTTCATTTAAAATCTAGGTGCAGTGCTCTCAGATCCAAGGCTCCTCACTGATAAAGGCCACAAGCCAGAAACTGGTTTGGGGATATTGGATGAGTAGGGACTAGATAGGGATTTTATGCACAAGCCTTCTGGAATCCATTGATTACTCTGTTTGGCACAGGGTGGCACTACTGTATGGAGAGAGTTTTGCCTATTTTAACATTTCAGCTTCTGATATTATGAATATGGTGGCTTTTATCAATTTCCCCATCTGCATTCTATAGTTTGCATACTACTTTTAGTCATCTAAGCCATAGAAGAAATATTTATTAATGTAATAATAATAATCAAAAAATGTATTAAAGCAATAATAATAATAATCGAATGATTTATTGCGTGGAGAAACCCAAAATAGGTTGCAATTTTAAATCTTGAACGTTAGTATACTATTCTGTCCCTGCTTTGAACCAGCCCAGATATTAATGCACTGAACATGGGGTGTTGAATTGTAATGGTTGGAATCACCTGCTTTTGGTATCAATCAATAATATCACCAAATAAATCAGTCTTCTCAATTATTATCATATTTCTTACTATTTAATTATGGAGACTTGTACTTCAATTTTAAAAGAAATGCCTTAAAAATTTGAAAAAAACAATATATGTAAGTAAATATTTAATATGGTAACTTTCTTGGAAAGTCATTTGAAAAATTAAAGCTTTATAGTAGCAGATTTAGCATTTAACAATTCAAATTGGATTTTAAAAAAAATCTTTCCTTAGTTGAAAATAGCCTGAAACCTTTCAATTTAAGTCCAATACTCTATTACTGTGCTAAAATATACATGGAACGGTACCTGTATAGATGTGATAATGTTTCATACATTGGTCAGCAAAACTCATTTTTACCTTTTTATTACATATATATATAAGTTCCAAATAATTTTAATGGTAAAAATAATAAAATATATATATATATCTTAATTCAATAGCGCTTTCGATTATTTATTACATATATATATAAGTACTAAATAATTTTGAAGATAAAAATAATAAAGTACATATCTTAATTAATCTACAGTAGGCTTCGGATTATGTAGTAATCCTTATCAACTGTAATGTAATACCGAAGTTTAATATCACGTGATTTTCCATGCATTGTGTATGTTGGTATTTGCTGCTTATCTATTTATTATATTATCTTTGAATCTATTTATCAATATTGCTTCCTTAATTTTTTCTTTTTATTATTTCCTTCCTTAATATTTTTGTACCTTTACATAATTTATATTATCCAAAATAATTGAATTAATTTTAAACATATAATAGACAAGCTTTTATTAGTGACATGCACAACTCATAGAAAAGCACGTGATATTAAACTTCCTACTAAACTTTAGTATTATTTTAAAGTTGATAAGGATTACTACTAATCAAAGCCTACTGTTTGATTAAGATATATATTTTATTATTTTTACCTTTAAATGTATTTGGAACTTACATATAGTATATATATATATATTTTTCATATGTCAAATACGTTGACCGGGAAGCGAACCCGTACCAGCTGCTTGGAAGACAGCTATGCTAACCACTAGGTCACCAACGCTTGACTACATATAGTATATTTATAATGGATATTTATAGTTTTTACATATATATATAGTTAATTGGTGACACTCATTTACGATTATGATGAAAATAGTTGTACTAACAATGTGATAGGCAGAGTATATAATACAATGACTAATCTTCAGATTTTTTTAGTGCCTAATCAAAAAGACTATATAAACGATTGTGAATTCAATTTTTTTTTTAATATAATGAAGCCTCTTCAAAATTTCTACAAAGCATAATGGGATTATGGTTATGTCAAAATGTATGTTTAACCTACTAACATGTATTACAGGACATAATCAGAACAATCTTTTTTAAACTTAATTGACTTAAAACTGAATCTCATAATACAATCTATTCCAGATTATATTACACATATTTGAAAGATGTAAAATAAAACAAAAGTAAGTGGATGGTTTGGAAGTCATTTGTCAAAAGATTATTTGTCACTCAGGAGGTCATGTGACATTCAAAACTTTGGAAGTAACAGGACAGCTGCGACCCATGGAATAGATCTTGAATCTGCCATTCTACTAATGCACTAAACCACACTAAGTTTGTTGTTCAGAATATAATGTAATATTCTGTAATGATAACATTGACATATATAGATATACACACATGGGAATCAAATAGTTCATTGCTTGAAAGAGCATAATATTCAATGCTTAAATGTTTTTATGATCATTGCTTGAAAAATCACGTGATGTTCAAATATGAAATGACGTCAATGTCTAGCACAAAGATCTTTAACCGTTGAGTTTGTTATCCTGCCACTGCATTGAATCATGAGGAGAAGAGAATTGCTGAATATGATAACCAAGATCTTGTCGTTGCAAATATTTACGATAATTTTATATTTAATGTAGGTCAAATTTTAAAATAAAAAAGGGGGTGGGGGTGGAGTGATAGACTATCTATTTGCATGCAAAGTGAGAATTTGAATCCAGGTTAGGTAAAACTACAAAAAAATTGTTTAGGTTTTAATCAAGTTTAGGACTTTCTTTTTTTCCAGATAATTGGCCCATAGCCAGCACATTTATCCCTCTTACTACTAGTTAGTATATGGATATCTAGCTATTTCTAACTAGAAATAAAATAAATATGAAGGCACTTAAACGCTTTTCAACTTGCAATTGGCAACTCTGATAATAAATATTTTCTTTTTCATTGTTTTTTGATTGGGGGGGGGGGGGCTGTTTATCCGTAGTGCACGATTTAATTAAAGAGTGTTTAATCGTTTTTTAGACTTTGACAAATAAAATAATATATATTTTCATTTTTCTTTATCAAATATTTATATTATTTAAAATATCTTATATAATTTTAATTTGCAAAAAGATATAAAAAATGATTATGGAGTTGTTAAATGTCATTAGTAGTTAAAATCAAGTTTTTCACCTTATTTTTTCTCATTGGGTTAGTGAACCTCGTACAACCTTGTTAAACGTGTCAATTTCAATTAATTTTTTTTTCTACTATAATAAAAATATCATTATTTTAACTTGTTATCAATTAGTTAATTACTACGAAATAGTTTTTATACAGTTTTTAATAATGTTGATTTTTTTTTTCCTAATGTAAAAAAAAAAAACAAAAACAAACATCTTATTTCAATTGTTTATTTTCTCATGTAATAATATTAAACTCCTTTCGTATAGAAAAAAAAAATTTCTGAATCATTAAAGAATATCTAAACATATAAACAATGTTTTTTTATTTGATAATGTTTACTTTACCTTACACACCCGCAGATAAAATATATTAAAGACTACTGAAAAGTAAAAAAAAAATTAGCCTTTTCCAGAGAGAAACACAGCGTTAATTATTAAACAAATCAACCATTGATTGTTGAGGATTTTTGTGGATTTCTGCCTCTGTTTACCTTCTGGCTAAGAATTTCTAGAAATCCATTTTTATAATTGGACGGAAAGATTGCTGTCTATCTGAAAAAAAATCAAAAATTTGTATTCTAGTTTGAAATTTTAAACTATTTATAAAAAATTAAAAATTTGTTTGGATTTGAACCCCGGTTAGAATACATAAGAATTTCAATTTTTCACCATCTCTTTCTATTTATGTTCATGATATATTTCCTAGGAATAACGATCTATATTATTTTTTCATTTTAAACAAACAGTTAATTTTTTTTTTTTTGGGGGGGGAGTACGCCTTCTCCCTCCCGCCAATACGTATAATCATATGTTTGAAATATAAGATTGAGATTAATCATAATTTTTAGAAAATGCATATACACTCATCGCCTTTTTATCATTATTTATGGTGACTTGTAATCTTCTGCAAATTATGGTTAAACTTATTTTAGCATAGCTATAAATGGTGCATAGCATATATATCAAAAATTATTTACCAAAGGCAGTTTTAACATCCAAAATGAAAATGCTTGACCAGGTCAGTCGTAATAGATGGTGCTTAGAAGAATCTTATTTATAATTTTAATGATTTCTGCTGTTTAGTAACGTAATTGCTCCTTTGTAAAAGATAACTAGAACGCTCAAGAATGTGGGCCGATTACTATCCTATGTAATATATAGGGTATATGAGCACAAACTTTCACATGACCCACCACTCTCCACTCTACCTCATAACACTGATACACTTGAACACATATATGTCGAAAAGATAATCACCAGTAAACGTATTTCATGCTAAACCAGTAATCACCAGTTGGTCCAGATTATCACCTCTACACATATATGCAATAAGTGCTCAGATATATATTAAGATAGCCAATCTTCATACTTTAATGGGCAGGCTTCAATACACTCCACACTCCAACTCTTCAACCATCCATCCAATTGAAAATCTGATGATGGAATGCTCATAAGCCACCCTGGCGCTGAGATTCTAGTCACACCCATGATGACTTAATGTCAATCTGGCCCTTCATATACAGGACATAATCCATTTGATACATACACAAGGGATGGGCAGACATCTCTACTATGTAATAACTGAAATACAGGCTTATTATATACCTGTATCCTATGTAATGGAAATAAAATACTGAGATAAATTTATGTTTGTGAGAATTTGAACCAGCATTTGGATTATCAAAATAGTGCCCTTCATTTTTAATTTTTACTATTAAAATGAACATAAAGAAAATCCATTATATTGTGTAATTATTAATGTAAATTTTCTATAATAGCTATTATATATATATAGTGTTTTTATTATTTTTATAATTTTAGTTTTTATGCAAAATAAACTCAAGTACAGAGCTCATCTTACTGTTAGAGTCCTCAAGTACTGAACGGTGGAATGATTTTCTGGTAGAAAGATAAACTGTAGATAAACAATAAACGGTGCCCAGCCAAAAATATTTTCTACTTCTTTGTAGAATAAGATGCTGGCTTATCAAATATATATATATATATTATCTTCAATATAAATAATTATTTTTTATTTCTATCTTTTGGATGTGTACTTTTTGAAAAATAGAGAAGATGAAAAAAAAACTATGAAGTCAACAATCCTGTTAAATATGCATTTTTGAAAAATCTTAAGGATATATATATATATATATTATCCTACCTGGAGAAGTGGAATAATTAGTTTGCGAATAAAACAATTGGTTGAGTGAAGTAAAAGCACTAAGTTAATGAAAAATACTAATTTCATCATTTCAGACTAAAATCTTAATTCTAATCACTGTATTGGTCTTGAGATGATGAAACAGCATATTGATAAAGATAGTCAGTGGTTTACTAAAATTAAAAATATATACTGCATAGATCTTAGCAGCCTACAATAAAGGTGGTCACAGGCTTGTTGTAGTTTATTTTAGTAATAGTGCTAATAATGAAACCTGCAACACACAGGCTTATTGTTTAGGCATTGAAGTGGTTTTTAGCAGTCTTACTGTTTACTATACTTATGGTTTTAATTGTAGTAATGTCAGAAAATTTTAGAATTATAGGTATGGAAGGAAAAATTACTGATCATAAAACTATACTTTTCTATACTACCATGAAATGACTATTTCTTATGCTTATACAAGCTATTAAAACCTGAAAATTCTCTCACACTCTCCATACTACAGTACCAACCATACAAGCCAAAGACACCAAAATGTATAGATACTATACTGGATTTAGATCTGTATACAAAGAATGAGCTTTGATTGAAAACGTTATTGAGTTTTGATTTTGTATTTCAGGTTTTATAGTTAACTAATAAAGTAAAAGGTGGCTCATGGAGGATTGCATGAGATCTAAAGATCTAGGTGCAGTGCTCTCAGATCCAAGGCTCTTCACTGATAAAGGCTTTAAGTTAGAAACTAGCTTGGAGATATTAGATTAATAGACACTAGTTAGGGATTGCTATGGCTTGCACTGGGTGGTATTTTGTATGAAGTGAGTTGCCACTGTTTTATTCTATACTATCTAATTTACGACTTGAAATTTTAAACACTTTAGGTTTTGAAGGCAGATTACCTAATTGTCTAACATGGAGAAATAAGTAAATCTATTATCTTATTTACTTTTGTTGATTTTTTATTTGCTTGTTTTTTATATATAAAAAACAGTTCTGACTATTGTTTATTGTTGTCATTGTTGTTTTTTGGAAAATATTGCTATTATCAGAAATAATAATTGTTCCTATTAAAAGCAGTTATTTTTAATCTCCACTACATTCATATGTTGTGAGCTTAAATGATCAATATATAGTAGGTTGTATTGTACTAAAAAATTCCAAACTATAGGAGTGTTTTTAAATATCAGATTATTAACGTAAACAGAGTAAAGAAGAAATAGCTGCAAATACATGAATGTATTAATTCTAATTATATACCCTAGTTTTCATTGATGAAAGCAAAAGGCAGAAACCAGTCTAATGATGAGGATTTACCTAGTCGCACTATACCATCTAGTATCGAATGGTTATTCAAGTTTGCAGATAAATGTTTATAGAGAAGTGTGAAGATAACTTCTTTGGAAATATATGGATATCATATGATGTTGCATTTTGCTATATACATAACCTATTAAAAAATAATGCATGTAAATCTATATTGAAGCATATCTGTAACATTATATAATAATCTGGACTTAGTTGTTAAGAGGGTTATCGCAGTTGGCGGTATTATTTTCCTCTGATTACCTATAAAAAAAATATTCTTAGCTAAAAATGTTACCGTCTGAGAAGTTTTCTATAACATAAATAAACATTATTGTTCTTTTTTTATACTGCAAATCTTTTTTTTTTTTTTTTAAATTTAAAAAAAAAAAAAAACTTTTTAACTTTTTGCCTATTAAAGCTATTTCAAAAGGGAAAAATTAATTTTGAAATTATAAAATAAAGCATATAATTTTCTAGAAATACATGACTCATTTTACTACACCAGAATGCTCTTTACTTTTTCTTTTAACTCTTCATAAGTACAATACATACCGTATATAAAAAGAGAAAGTCAGATAGATTGATTTTTTGCTTGACAAGTTATGCAAGACTTACTTGGCAAGTAGACACCTACCATCTTTTTGGAAAATATTTTTAATGGAATGCATTGATTTTTTTTGTTTTATTTACTCTTTGTCTAAAGGCAGGGTGTTTTAATTAGGCAATGCTATAGTTAAATCTCATTTGATCATCATCAGTATTCTCGCTATTATTTGCTTCCCCTCCCTCCAACAAAGTTCGAATTTGAAAGATGCATCACACGTTCACTTTATTAATGCTTTTAAATCATTATACCCATTAAATGATTTAAATTAATAGTAATAATAATCTTTAAATTACTATATACTAAGTACTGGTAAACTACCACCAACATCATACAACTTTTTAATTTAATTTAACTCATACTCATATGCTTTCCAAAACAGTTTTACTCACTCTACTCTAGAGCCATCTATTGTAAGCCTGAAAAATTAATAAACAAGTATATAGTATAGTTTCATAACATCAACGTGCCCATTCTACCTTCGTCATTGAGATCTTGGAGTTCATTGGTGAACTAATTAATATACGTATGCTTCAAGCAGCCACCTTTTATTCTTTTACTAATAAATTGAAATTTTAAAAAAATCCTAAGGTTTTGAATTTTGTGAGCTCATTTGCATAGTTATATTATATATATTTGAAATGTCCCGTAGCTATATTATTTCAGCCACACTCCTTTAAATAAAAAAAAGCTAAAATTTTAGCACCACTTTCATATATTTATATATATAATACCAAATAACTTTATATATATATATATATAGTACATATGAGCAAAAAGGATGCTGTTTAGGTTAGGGTGGCAATTTTCTAATAGGGATTTATATGTTGAGATTCTCTTAATATTTTATTTGAAATTTATTGAATGAAATTACTAATTATAAAATCTATAAAATTATTCGTAAATATTAACAGAAAACGAGGTTTATAAAATCTATAAAATTATTCGTAAATATTAACTGAAAACGAGGTTTTACAATAATGTATATTTAAAATCAAAGAGAAACTTTATTAACTTCAAGTATAATTAAATTGGAAAATAATAAATAATTAATGATCTCAGGGTTTAAAATAATATTAATATGCTGAACTAGATTTTTCCATTTTCCCAAGATGCAATTCATGCTGTCTAGTATTTTTCAATTTTCTCAATTCATATTGAAATAGTTTTTCCCATTTCCCCCAGATGCATTTCATGCTGACCAGTAGTATTATTCTGTTTTCCCAAGATGAAATTCATGGTGAACTAGTATTTTTCCATTTTCCCAAGATCCAATTTCTGCTTATTAGTATTTTTTCCAAGATGCAATTCATACTAACTAGTATTTTTCCATTTTCTCAAAATGAATTCATTCTGAATTAGTATTTTTCTTCATTTTCCCAAGATGCAATTTATGCTGAACTATTATTTTTCCATTTTCCCAAGATGCAATTCATGTGGAACTACTTTTTTCTATTTTCCCAAGATGCAATTCATGGTGACTAGTGTTTTTTCATTTTCTCAAGATTCAATTCTGGATGACTACTATTTATCCATTTTTCCAATATGGAATTCATGCTGAATTAGTATTTTTCCATTTTCACAAGATGAAACTCATTCTAACTTGTAATTTTCCAAGATGCATTTCATGCGATTGAGTATTTTTTCATTTTCCTAACCATACTGAGTAAAATTTTTTAATTTTTTTCACATGGAAATTATGTAACAAATGAACAATAAAATTTAGATAGGAAAACTATAGTACTCTCAACAGTAAATTAGCTTAATTTTTATGGGACTATATGTCAATCTAACACCAACTTCAATCCCTCCTCCATATTTTTTCATTCATACTATCATCTATTACCATGTATTTTTCTCAATATCACATTTAAAAAAATGCTATATAAATCTAATTTGATATGTATCGTGTTATGTAATAATTTTTTTTCCAATTACTATAAATCATGTTTTCTTTCCTATCAGAATTGTAAACATTTATTACATATGTAGTACCATGAATCAATTTGTATTTAAGACCTCATGTTTTCAAATGTAACTTATGTAATCCTTTTTGAATCTCAATAAAGTTTATCCTTTGAAACATAATAATAATAATAATAATAATAATAATAATAATAATAATAATAATAATAATAATAATAATAATAATAATGATGATGATGATGATGATGATGATGATGATGTATCTGTGAACTGATGTGAGATGAATGGATAAATAAAATAATTTATACAATGTGATTAAGTGAAAAACCATCCAATTTTATTTACGTTGCTAATAAATAATATTAATAATGAAATGGTATTAATAGTTTGAATGGCTCCGATTAACTTATAACATTCAATTATGAAGTTGTTACAAATAATTATAAATAAATGTTGTTACATTAAAGCTTTCATGAAATTCAAATAAATATTTGGATAAGTGCAAAAAGAAAAAGGATATTACAATCCCAGGCATTTAAATTGTATATAATGAGAGATTCTTTAGTTTATTCTCATCAGTTGAAACATAAACAATATAATATGGTGTTAACTATCTAAATATCCATACATTCAGTCATGATACTGTAAGTGCACATAAATGTATAAATAAAATAATATTATTAAAATTGTTTTATCTGGCCAGTAAACTTAATATCTCCGAAAATTTTTAAAACAAAGAAAAATATGCATGCATAATAAAAAATTATATGAGTGAAATTTTATTATTTATGCAAAAGTTTCTTTTTTTTTAAAGTTCTTGTATGAAAGTTCTTTATTCTAGATCCCATAATCAGTGAAGCTTAACAAGTTTAATGGATAAATTTGCTCCAGGAAGTGATTTCTTCATACTAAATCAATTGTCTTTATAGCTTGTAGGATGATGCAATTTTCCAAGAAAGTTTCATTTGGCTCTTCTAAGTCATAAACCACTCTCAAGGAATTCTCATATAGCCATGGTCAAAATAGTTTATTTTATAATGGAATAAATTTGTTTCATAACTTCTTAAAGAGTACTTTCATGAAATATAACTTATTATAATTTTGAAATAACATTTACATACAGGATTCACCAAAAAAAAAAAGAACTTGTAAATAATTGGAATGATCAAAAGGCTTTTGACCCTTTTTTACTTGACCTCTAGCAAGGCATTCTGTTATTTGAACACCAACTGTATATTTTTTCACAAAATATATCCAGTGTTATCAGCTTCAGATTTAGATTGCATGCATAAATTTCATTCTATATTATTCTTTTCTGCTGTCCTTTCTTGTATTGTAATTTCATATAACATTGTTATAAGAATTCTAGAATAGGTTAATTAATGATGCTTTTATATAATTTTGGCCTATTCATACAAAAATTTAAAATAAGTATCTTATAATTTTTGAAGATTAATAAAATATAAAGCATTTAACTTGTATAAAATAAATATAATAAGTTTTCAGTATTTAGGTTTTTTATTTAATAAGCTTACCTATATTCACACATGGCTATTATTATTCAACCTTTATTAATTAAAATCTAAATTATAGCAAGCTTCTCTTTTTCAAACATATATTTATACTTTGGAAAGTTTTTTTCAAAATAAACACTCCAAAAAAAAATTATAAATCATTTAATTAACATATACATTAACAAAATATAGATAATTAATTAACAAATAAGTTGTTTCTCATAAAGCAAATCAGATACAAACATAAACCTTTTTTTAATATATAGGCTTAAGGATAGGCATATTGTTATAATGTATCGTAACATTCACCTATAATTAGGATTTTATTATATGATTTACGATCTCGTATTCAGTGACCAAATTGCATTAGATTATAAATTTCCTATCTGCCTCATTCTAAGCAACTTATCTCCAGCAATTATTTTTCCTGGTCACTTAATCCTATTTTAAACAATTTAATTCTACTGGCGAAAAGAAAAATAAGAAAGGAAATCAGCTTTTATTTATTTAAGGTGCCAGATCTCCTATTGAGAGTTCACTGGTTAACCTCCCCCCCTTTTCTTAACTGAATACTAAATGACTTATTTAAAATACCTGGAAGATTGTATTTTCCAGTACAGAGTCTGCAGTTTATTCAGTTACTGGCCATTATGGCAATTTTTCTAAGAATTTCAATAGACAATATTTAATAATTAACACCAATTTAAGTTATATTATTACCTTTATTAATCTACTAAAATATCTCTACTAAGGTTAGAATAACAATAAATTTAACAATGATAATAACAAAAGATTAAATGGGGTAAAACATTTCTAAGAATTCTATTAAATTTAAACAACACTTAATATGATTGTCCTAATTCGAGGGAGAAAAACAAAGCTTTAGCAAATAGTGGTCACTTTAAAGTTTCTTACCAGTAAGTTATTGTTAACATATCACATTATAAGTTCTACCATGCATGGATTTATTTTGACTGAGGGGATCCACAATCTGTTACTGGAGCAGCACATAAATAATTTGTGGGTTCAAATTTTGTAGGAAATGAGTTCGCTCAGGGTCTTATGCGACATCGGGCAGAAACAACACTGGCAAATGATTTCTTCTACTCATACATTTTAAGATAAGCTGGCACTCCTTCAGCATTCTCTTTATGACTTTGTGCAAGGTTTTATTTCTTTTTTCTTTCTTTCATGATTGATTTTCCTGTAAGCACAGATCTGAGGTTTCTTCTTCACATTCTTCTTTTCTTTTTTTTTTTGTATCTGATGTGCTTTCCCTTTTATACCCTTGATTTTTTTTTTGTCTCTGCACATCACCTGTTGGCACCTATTAGTTCAACTCAACTTTAGTATAATTTTGTCTTCAAATTCATGCTTTCTCTTTTTGGGATCGCCATTTTTAATTAATGATCGATTGCTACACTTTGTGTGGTTAATGGCTTTTTGTGATAAGAAGTTATTTTTTTATCTTTTCTTTGCCTTTTTTTTTGTTCAATACACACAAAAATAGTTTTCCCCCTTTCTCTCTCTCTCTCTCGTTATTTTTAAGACAAAAAAAAAAAATCTATACAACCCACATTATGTAAATCAAACTAACCAAATATTTAAAGCAAATGGAATATTCTCATTAAGTAATTTAAGAATTTGATTTCTAAACTGCCACTTTAATTTGCACTAGAATAAATATAGTATAATATATATAATTGATATCTCATTTTTATGCTACTGTAGAGGAAGATGAATAGATCTACTCTTAATAACATATGAGTAAGTAAGGTAGTCATGTGATGTAGTTGTTGGTATTAACGTTATTAGTGAAAGAATGAAAGGGATTTACAATCAGAATAAAAGTGAATTTATTGAAATATATGAAAATTGACTTGGCATCACGTCTATACAATGTGTAAAGTGTGTTGATTTGGATTCAAGATCATAACAAAATAAAAGATGGCTGCTAAATGCATAGTACATTAGTTCCTACTTTGATGAGGGCAAAATTTAAAGACAAAGTACAACCTCAAAAATTACAAAAATCATGATAACAATTGATAGCAGTGAACCAGATTTATCTTTTTCTTTAGGATTATTTTTAAAGATATTTTTGATTTTATTTTAATAATATCCTTTATAATTTTAATTTTCTGTGTGAACGCAAAGTTACTATGGTTAGTTTTAAAAAATAATCGTATAAATTAAAGCTTCAAGGTGTCTTATTTATAACAACATATTTCTTTAGTATGTTGTATCAAAATATAGATGCAGGAGAGAATGCAAATTTGTCTTGCAGGTAGAAGTACACACCCTATTATATAAGAATAAAAGCTTTAGAAATTTTTCATTTAAGGGCGCCCTGTAAAATTTTAAAAATACAGTGGCCAAATCATCCTTCAGTTTTCTGCATATGATATTGCAGATTCACTATTGTAAGATCACATTATCACTGGATTGAACATGCGAAATGAATGATCATTATAAGACTTTCTAAAAGCGGTTGCCCTATTGTGAATTTGAACATGGTTTTCATGGCAGAGGTAGATCTCATTTGCATTATAAAAATTATATCCATATTTTAAAGAAGTGCAGTGTTGATTTTTTTCTGATTCGAAAGATATAAAAGAAAATAGAATACATTCAGGAGCAAAATTGAATACAAATATTGACATATTTTGGAAAGGAAAGATTTCTACAGAAGCTAAAAGACAAAACTGCAAAATACCAAATAAGATGAATAATAAATAGTTCAGCATATTCTATATGTGAATGTAATTGTGGCCCATACAGTGACTTGTAGAGTCATTGCAAAACTCATTTTTAGAGTAGTAATAGCAGCAATAATAAGAGTAGTATTTAGTTCTGCCTTCTTGTCTTTTTTCTCCTGAAGTTGGAATGGCCACATTCATTTGCTAGTAACTGCTGCTTAATGATGATTATGATGATAAAGAGTGATTAATTCAAAAGTTAAAGGGTTTTGGAATTGATTCCCAAGTGAAAAAATAAAAAAATTGAATTTTGTCAACTCAGTGGAATTTTGATGCCCAATCCATCACTTTGATGATAGAATGTCACTTTTTCCCTCTGCAATATACTTTTTCATTAGAACTGCTCACCCTTGGGTCTCTTAGGTGATCATTGAACAGATTATTAAAATAATTAAACACTAATTAATACATCTAATTAATGCAAAATACAGACTTCAGACCACTCAAAGAAGTATGGAGAGATGCATGTTGGGAGTAACAAGAAGAGATTGAAAATGCAATATATGGATAAGAAAACAAACAGGTGTTACTGGCCTCATTGAAAAAAATTAAAAGATTGAAGTGGAATTGGGCTGGACATATTATCAGAAGAGGTGATAATAGATGAACAATTGAAATCTTAAACTGGATTCCAAGAGATTGTAAAAGATTTAGAAAGAGACCACATGTAAAATGGATGGATGAAATAAGAAAGTGTGCAGTAGTGATGTGGAGAAGAGAAGCTGAAAATCAGAGAAGATGGATTGAACTTTGAGAGACTTCATCTTGCAGTGGATTGATAATGTTTGATGATGATGATGACAGTATTTTCATTACATTTTTAAAAAATTCAGATTTTTTTTCTTATAAATTTTTTTTTCACATTTATCTTTGATAAAATATATCTTTAACATAATATCATTTTTTTTTGGTGATAGAATTTTAAAATTCTGCTTTTGACCACACAACCAAATTTTTTATATTATATCAAGAATAAAATTTAAACTATTACCTATCATTTAATTTATGTGTATATCTTTTTTTAAAAAGGCTTAAAATATCAGACTTACTTAATACATATAAACTTAAAACTCATACAGATAAAACTAACTGCATACGTGCAGTTGTTCATCTATCATATGATACTCACCAACTGTTCAATAATTGTGATTTCAGGAGGAACAATAGCTAGTGTTGAATATGCAGAGCATTATAATACTGTATTCTAGTCATTTAACTCATTTCCACTGAACATCACATGATCACCATTCTTTATGCTTGCACGAGCTGTTTACACAAAAGCAAAATTCTTCATACAGTTGCACCATTCACTGCAAGCCAGAGTAAATCAATGGATGCAGGAAGGTTTGTGCTTGAAATCCTATCTAGTGTTTAAGATCTTGGTGCAGTTCTCTCAGATTCAAGGCTTCTTACTGATGAAATCCACAAGCTAGAAACTAATATGGGGATATTGGATGAGTAGGCACTAGATAGAGATTTTATACATAAACCTTCCTGCATTTGTTGATTACTCTGGCTTGCACTCAATGGCACTACTGTATGGAGAGTTTTGCTTCTGTGTTAAGTCATTTCTTATGCATGAATCTACATCACTTTTCCAAATAATTTTATTATCCTTTCTCTTTTTCAAAAACTTGCTCCTATTCTTTTTTAAGATAATCTCTTACCTTTTCTTTTTCTAATGTTCTCACATTTTATAATTTCTTTCTATATGTCTTTCAAATTCTAAGTATATATACAATTAATTTCTCAAACAAAAATTTTAATTTGCTTTGAAAGTTGTTTTTTTTTTTCACTTTTGAAAAACACTTGTATGTTTCTGGGTTGGTTTTTCTACATACCTTTATCTTTTCTTTTGAAGTTCCATTTTCAAAATCATAAAAAAATATATAATTGACCAAGCAACAACATTAACATTTTGTAAATCTTTGTGTTAGTTCTAGCTTGAAAGGGTTAAAGAATATTTTATAATCTATAATATGTCTAATATCTTTTTCAGTTCTCATCTAATTTTTTATTACTATAATCTATATTTTCCATATTCTAAAACACTAGATGCATTGCTTGGAAAGTAGCATGTTTGCTTATAAGGCAATATGTAATGTGCTTATACTAAATATTTCTTATATATGTCAGTAGAAGAATTTGAACTTAGGACTTTTTAGTTCATATTTGTCCTCCACTTCATCTCAAGCAACTGATACACATGACCACATACTTACAAAATATATAGAGGATCACCAATATTGATATTTTGTGCAAAAACACTTATCAGTTGAACCAGATCATAGTCTCCCATATATATATATATATATGAAACATATGCTGTTCCTCATATAAATATTCAAAAGACCCCCCCCCCCATTTAAAAACGTCTAGCGTGATTCAGTCTAATTGGGAACGCAATAAATTTTGATTTGTTTAAAAAAAAAATCATATTTTTAATTTTGTGATTGATCGATTTGAATAAAATATTAAGTCATCTTATTTTTTTTTTTATCTGTCTCAATAAAAAAAAAAAGAAATTAATTATCCAATCATTAAAAAGAAAAAAGGAAAAGATACTTGGATTAAACTGAGGCAGTATTCAAATTAGACACGTCGTGGGAAGAAAAGAACTTTTTTTTCTCTCTCGTCTTACACAGAGAGGCAGAACATATTAAATCTTTTTTTTTAAAAAAAAAAGTGTATTACTTAATTCTTTTGACTCATTAAAATGGAAAAAGAAAGCTTTCCTAGAGGAATTATGATGTCAATGGGGTAATTTAGCGGCTTTACTCTCTCCACGCTGTGCCATGACTTTACATAGATGAAATAATCCGCCTTCTTTTTGAATAAACTGGACTGCAAAACTGGAAGGTAATTATGTTATAGGAATGTTTATACATCTTTATCATAGATTATAAATTGACATCGTGAAATGTCTACATAAAAATTATTTTTATAAAATATTAAAATATTTTTATCATATGTTATAAAGTGAAGTTATGAAACGGTTGCATACATTTTGTTTAATAAAGTATTAAGACATCTTTACCATACGTTATAAAGTGAAGTTATGAAACGGTTGCATACATTTTGTTTAATAAAGTATTAAGACATCTTTACCATACGTTATAAAGTGAAGTTATGAAATAATTACGTAGAATTTATTTTGTAAAATATTAGAACATGTTTATCATACGTTATAAAATGAAGTTATGAAATGGTTATACGCAAATTTATTTATAAAAATATTTGAACGTATTTACTATATGGATTAAAAATGCTTTAATTGCATACTACTTCTATCTGAGTAATGTAACAGAACTTATGTGTATGAATATACTGTTATATTTGATTAAATTAGAAATGCTTCAATTACTAAATGATAAATGCTCCACAAACCAAACAGAGTTTATGTGTAAGAATATACTTTTATATTTGGCTAAATTATAAATGCCTCAATTATCAAATGATAAATGCTCTACAAACCAAGAATTGCTGAGTTCAAATGTCTACCAATCGGTAATAATTCATAAAATGATGAAATGCTCTATAAATCATAAATACTTGACTGCTTCTAAGCTTCTTATAATGTAACAGAGTTTATGTGTAAGAATATACTTTTATATTTGGCTAAATTATAAATGCCTCAATTATCAAATGATAAATGCTCTACAAACCAAGAATTGCTGAGTTCAAATGTCTACCAATCGGTAATAATTCATAAAATGATGAAATGCTCTATAAATCATAAATGCTTGACTGCTTCTAAGCTTCTTATAATGTAACAGAGTTTATGTATAAGAATATACTTTTATATTTGACTAAATTATAAATGCTTTAATTACCAAATGATGAATGCTCCACAAACCAAGAATTGCTGAATTTAAATGTTTACCAATCAGTAATAATTCATAAAATAACAAAATGTCATATGAATCATAAATGCTTAACTGCTACCAAGCTTCTTCTCATAAAGGAATACAAAAATAAACTATTGTTGAATTAGAATATTTCCAAGCTTCTTCTTGGATTCAAAATGAACTATTGTTGAATTAGAATATTCCCAAGCTTCTTCTCATAAATGGATTCAAAATGAACTATTGTTGAATTAGAATATTCCCAAGCTTCTTCTCATCAATGGATTCAAAATGAACTATTGTTGAATTAGACTGTTTCCAAACGTCTTCTCATAAATGAACTTGTAAATGAACTATTGATAAAAAAAAGGAACTGCTTCTAGCTCTTTCATAAGTAAAATGAAAATGAGTTATCATGTGGATAAAATGAACTTCGTTAGAAATTGCTAATTAATTGTTATTTAATAAATTTTTTTTGTTACTAAAAATTAAATTGGTTATCCAGTTGTCCAGTTTTGTTTTGTTTTATCGCATCACTCATCAATTATAGCACTGGTTCATGAGAATCTCATGCCTTCTGAGCTACGTCTGACATAACTAGACCCAGGCCAGTCAGGTTGTAGTGAGACGGAACTCTAATGGCGCTGTTTGGAAAACCAAACATATAAATGTTTAGATGTTCCCAGTCTTTATGGTACTACATCCTCTGATGAGCAGGAAATATTGTTGTAGGAGGCATTAACATCTGCATTAGGAATGTCAATTGATAGTTCCTTCCTACAGCATGCTCATCAGAAAATTGTTACAACTGATGTAATAAAAGGGTTGTATGCGGGTCCGGTTACATTTGTCGTCCAACTGTGAGGCTTTATCCAGCTAGCCTAACCATAGGCACCTATTACATTGTCATCTTACTGTGAAGCCTTATCTAGCTAGCCTAATCATAGGCATAAGCAGATCACGATTCTGTGATATGAACAGTGCATATGATGTAGTGATGTAATTTGTTCAGGAAGGATGGAAAAATAAAAGTTTAAAAGAAACAACACAAAAATGAATGGAATAAAGAATGAAACAGGCATTTCAAAGAAGATGGAGTAGGGTCATGGTGTGGATGGAGAGAGAAGCTTATTAAAGTTGAAATTAAAAAAAATACCATTAAACTAGAATAAAATATTGATGAAAACCAGATCAAAATCAAAAAAAATGATGAATACAGAAAGCATAGAGGATCCTCCTGAGAAAGAAGATAAACAAGAAGCTAAAGCAGATGAGGAATCAGAGAAAACAGGGGAGACATCTACATTAGCCCAGTTATTGGAAATTATAAAAGCAGGCCAAAAGAAAGGAGACAAACAAAGAGAAGAAGATATCAAACAAAGAGAAGAAGATATCAAACAAAGAGAAGAAGATATCAAACAGAGAGAAGAAGATAACCAGAAAAGAGACAAACAAAGAGAAGAAGATATCAAACAGAGAGAAGAAGATAACCAAAAAAGAGATAAACAGAGAGAAGAAGATAACCAAAAAAGAGATAAACAGAGAGAAGAAGATAACCAGAAAAGAGACAAACAAAGAGAAGAAGCTATCAAACAGAGAGAAGAAGATAACAAGCAAGCAATAGAAGCAAACCAAAGAATAGAAAAACAAATTATAGAAGCAGTGGAAAATCAGAATGAAAAGTTTGAGCAAATAATTAAACAAGTAAATGATCGAATATTGAAAATAAAGGAAGATGTCATGAATGAAGTTAAAGGCTCACTAATAGAGCAAGAAGTCAAAATGACCCAAATATGTGAGACCATGGATACAAGGATAATAAAAATTCAAGAATCCATGCAGGAAAAGGTGGATATATTGACCACCCAGGTGAGAAAGATGGAAATAAAAAATAGCAATATATTGCCTAAACAAAAGGAGGTAGAAACAATCCCAAAAGAAAGCCAAAAAGAAAATTGCCAAGCTAGTCATGAAGTCCCTCCAACCAACCAGATGTATGGAATTGTAAACCAATTCTTAAAAATTAGAACTTTCTCTGGGAGCTGCAATGAAGCACCGATAGAATATATAAAAAGTTTGGAGAGATATTTTACTATTAACGTGTTGACAGAAGAGGCAAAGATGGCAATCGCATGTAGCCATCTCCAAGGTACAGCACAGGCATGGTGGGATTCACTGTTTGCCCAACCTACAAGTTTTGACGAATTTAAGGGAGCGCTAATGAACTGTTACTGGAGCGATGAGTGTCAGGAGGGGATTAAATATAAGGTATCCCAGGAGAAATGTCCTCCTGGAGAGCTTTATACACCATTCTTTAGAAGACAGGTGGCCAGGTTGAGAGCCTTGACGTCTGATCCTCTATCTGAACTCCAGATCATTAGATTAATACGACACAGCTTTCCAAATTATGTAGAAAGAATGCTAATTGGGACTGATCGTCGATCCATCGAGCAGGTTGCTGAACTATTAACAGCCTATGATAGTTGCGGTACCTCAGCGACCAAAGAAGGAGGAACAAAACAACCACAAAATAAACCTCCCTATAGAAGAGATAATGGGCCTAACATAGGAACCATCAGATATAAAAGGAAAATGCCTCCTCGGCAATATGGCAACAACAACCCACCACCATGGTATCAGCATCAAAGAAATCAGACACCACCATGGAAAAGGCAAAGACGATATTCGATAGGCAACGTGCAGAGCCCTTACCAAACCCGAGTTATCAGAAGATCAAACAGTGATGATAACCTGCAAAGAAGTGTGGGTACAACTACTGAACCGCAGAGAAAAGAACAAGAGGGAAGCCGCCACGATGATGTATGGCCTAACAAACATCCAAAGATGGGACAAGAAATGGATCCCAAAAGACTAAATTATGAAGAGTTAAACAGGAAAGGACCTCGATAAATGATTCCTCACCCAGGGGTCCTAATATTAAGCCGAGGAATCAAGAGATAAGTAATAGAAAATACTCAATGGCTAATATGATTTGTGATTGGGAAGAGAAAGTCCCTCAATATAATATGCAGCAATGCCCTAAAATTAAAATAATGCTGGAGGGTATTATTGTTGAAACTCTGTTGGATTCAGGGAGTCAGGTATCTGTGATCTCTGAAGAGTTGTATAACCAAATGAAATTGTTAAATCCTGACCTTCGAACCCTACCACTCAAGGCAACTCAAGTTACATTGGCCAATAATAGGAAAGCTCGGGTGGAATCCAAACAGATATGGATTCAAATGTGGATAGGAAAAATCCATCTTAATCATGCCTTTTTAATAATGAAGGGTCTAATACATGAAGCTTTGGTGGGAGCAGATATAATGCATCGAATTCATTGCATGTTGGACTTTCAGAGGTGTCAAGTCATATGTGGAGATGAGGTCATACCCTTTACACTGCAGGAGGCACATCATTCAATGGAAATGGGTTGTGTTCAGAAAGATCCACCATGGCAAATGATTGAATCAAAGATTCAAGAATCTTCACTAATCAAAGAAAAGCAACAGCAGATAGAAAGGCTCCTGAGAGAATATCAAGTTATTTTCTCAGAAGTACCAGGGATTATTCATGGGTATGAACATCGAATAAAAGTGACAGATGAGCAACCATACCAGTCCCGGTCATATCCTGTACCCTATCAGTATAAACCAGAAGTGGAGAAGCAATTGACAGAAATGCTAAAATGGGGAATCATTTCTAAATGTTCATCCCCTTTCAACAATCCACTAGTAGTCGTAAAAAAAAAAGATGGTACTGCCCGTTTATGCTTGGATGCGCATCAACTGAATAGAATAACAGTGCCAGATCGTAATATACCACCTCCGATTTATGAGTTATTAATAAAATTTTGAGGGAAAAATATCTTTACCACCCTTGACCTTACAGCCAGTTACTGGCAAATCAAGTTGCATCCTGAAGACAGAAGATATACGGCATTCCGGTACAATGGATATTCGTATCAATTTAACAGGATGCCCTTCGGGTTGAAAAACAGTGGTTCTGGCCTAATGAAGTGTCTAGATAGAGTGTTGTCGGATGAGATTAAGCGAGTTGTAACAATGTATGTTGATGACGTGGTCATTGCATCGAAGAATTTGGAAGAACATATCCAACATTTACGACTTTTTTTTAAAGAGTGTAAAGAAAAGGGAATAAAAATTAACATAAAGAAGAGTACCTTGGTAGCAGAGGAGGTAAAATTTTTGGGCCATATCGTCAACAAACAGGGCATTAGACCCCAGTACGAAAAGATACAGGCTATTCAAGAGTTTCCAAGACCCAAAACAAAGAGGCAAATTAGATCCTTCCTTGGGCTTTGTAACTTTTATAATAAATTTTATAAGGATTTCGCCCTTGATATGGAACCCTTACTTCAATTAATACGGAAAGATGCACCGTGGAAATGGAGTAGCGAACAAGAAGAGAACTTTGGATCAATTAAGAAGAAGCTTCTGGGGCAAGTAATGTTAACTTACCCAGACTTTAGTCAGTCATTTTATCTTCAAACGGATAGCAGCGGTTATGGCCTGGGAGCTACCCTATTCCAAGTTCATGAAGATAATCAACCGAGAGTTTTATATTTTATTAGCCGATTATTGAAAGGTCCAGAGCTGAATTATACTGTGACAGAGAAGGAGGCTCTGGCAGTTATATGGGCATTTCAAAAGTTTCGCCAATTTCTCCTTGGGTCACAAGTGATCGTTATTTCGGACCACAAAAGTTTAGAGTTCCTGAACCACAGTTACTTGACCAATAGCCGTTTGGTGAGGTGGAGCTTGTTGCTTCAGGAATTCGATTATACAGTCCAATATTGTAAAGGGTCAGACAATGTAGTTGCAGATGCATTGAGCCGGAACCCTATTAAGTTGGAACAACAACATTTGTGTGCAGATAATGTGTGCATTGCGGCTGCATGTCTAAGCAGTACAGAAGATGTTGAAACCAGTCTATACCAGTTAGAAGAGCATCAGACAGAGGACGCATATTGTAAGCAAGTGTTAAAAAAAATTGAAAAGCAGAAAAGGAGACTGAACCAGGAAGCTGACCCGACGGGAGAACAATGGAAACGATATGCAGTAAAAAAAAAGGTTTTGCAATATTGCGTCAATACTTCTACTGATCAATGGCGAATTGTGGTACCTATAAAAATGCGCCACCCACTTATTATATACACCCATAGATTATATGGACATTACGGAGCAGAAAAGACTTACCATGTGTTACGAAATTGGTTCTATTGGCCAAAGCAGTACAAAGAGGTAGTATCATTGATAAAGGGGTGTGAAATTTGCCAAAGAACCAAGCCGCTGAATAAATCATATTCAGGGTCCTTGAACCCAATTCTTGCAAAAGAACCTAATGAAATTCTGGCAGTGGATTATTATGGGCCCTTGCCCCCATTTCGTCGGATGAGGTATTTGATGGTAGGGTATGACATATTCTCCAAATGGGTAGTTGCATACCCTATACCTCGGGCTAATGCCCGAAACACTATAAAAGTGTTACAAAACCAACATTTTAGCAAAGTGGGAAAACCACAGACAATCATCTCTGATCATGGCACCCCATTCGTCTCTACTGAGTGGAAGAAATGGATCAGCAAGGAGAATATAAAGCATATACTGACATCTATTCGCAACCCTCAATCCAACCCATGCGAGCGTGTGATGCGGGAGCTGGGTCGGTTATTCAGGGTGTACTTGAATGCGAATCACCGGGGATGGGTGGACCAGGTCCAAAGAGTAGTCAACTATATAAACTGGACGCTAAATTTGTCAACAGGTTTTGCACCTGTGCAACTTCATTATGGGAAATCTATACCTATGCTTTATCGTACAAAAATCCCAATAGTACCAGATATTATTGATAAGAAGAAGGATCAAGAAAAAGCCCTTCAACAATTAAGAAAGAGTGGTGAGATACGGAAGAAGAAATACATGAGCTCATCTCATTCATTTCAAGTGGGAGATCGAGTGATGGTTCGAGGATATCCAGTAAGTTATCCTGAACGAAACATATATAAGAAGTTTCAGGACATTTATGAAGACCCATATACAATAGTGAAGAAATATGGGAATAATGCATTTGCAGTAACAGAAGCAGGAAAAGAAAAAGGAACATTCAACGCAAGGCTGTTACGACCCTTTATAGAGATAGCTGATGGAAAAAGTTTGTGAGTGTGGAGTGGTGATGCATGAACTTGTGTTTTTCATGTTGAGATGGTGGATGATTGAGCAGAGCTGCTTGGATGCATTGTGTTATGATGCTCCGAAGTATATGCTCGGCACTATCCAGACCTGGATGTTGTGCTTCAAGAGTAGTCCAGCAGTGCGTATATATAGGTCTCATGTATAGGCCTTGGTCTCATGGATAGGCCAAATGATAGCCCCTAAGACTCACCGAAGCTGAGCAGGGTTGGCTGAGTGCCAAATTGATTTTTTTTCTCTGGCTCCTATTCTTGGTTGGATGATGCTTCTAGGTACAAGAGAGGTAGTGCTTAAAAATGAGATATTTTCTCGTGACGTCATGAGGCGGTGTGTACTGGTAGTTTGTGCTTGGCCGTCTACTTATCCTGGCATTGGAGGCTATGGTTCATGTATTCACTTTTCCAGCTCATCTTACCCATTCATCAGCATATCTAAAACCAGGCAGTACTGAGAAATAATGTGTATAGTATATGGAATGAAATCGTACTTCCAGGCGATTTCATCCCAAAATTTGGTGAGGGGTAATGAAACAGATATGCTGTTCCTCATATAAATATTCAAAAGACCCCCCCCCCATTCAAAAATGTCTAGCGTGATTCAGTCTAATTGGGAACGCAATAAAGCTGTGATTTGTTAAAAAAAAATCATATTTTTAATTTTGTGATTGATGGATTTGAATAAAATGTTATATCATCTTATTTTTTTTTTTTATCTGTCTCAATAAAAAAAAAAGAAATTAATTATCCAATCATTAAAAAGAAAGAAAAAAGATACTTGAGTTAAACTGAGGCAGTATTCAAATTAGGCACGTCGTTAAAAAAAAAAAGAACTTTTTTTCTCTCTCGTCTTACACAGAGAGGCAGAACATATTAAATCTTTTTTTTTTAAAAAAAAAAGTGTATTACTTAATTCTTTTGACTCATTAAAATGGAAAAAGAAAGCTTTCCTAGAGGAATTATGATGTCAATGGGGTAATTTAGCGGCTTTACTCTCTCCACGCTGTGCCATGACTTTACATAGATGAAATAATCCGCCTTCTTTTTGAATAAACTGGACTGCAAAACTGGAAGGTAATTATGTTATACGAATGTTTATACATCTTTATCATAGATTATAAATTGACATCGTGAAATGTCTACATAAAAATTATTTTTATAAAATATTAAAATATTTTTATCATATGTTATAAAGTGAAGTTATGAAATGGTTGCATACATTTTGTTTAATAAAGTATTAAGACATCTTTACCATACGTTATAAAGTGAAGTTATGAAACGGTTGCATACATTTTGTTTAATAAAGTATTAAGACGTCTTTACCATACGTTATAAAGTGAAGTTATGAAATAATTACGTAGAATTTATTTTGTAAAATATTAGAACATGTTTATCATACGTTATAAAATGAAGTTATGAAATGGTTATACGCAAATTTATTTATAAAAATATTTGAACGTATTTACTATATGGATTAAAAATGCTTTAATTGCATACTACTTCTATCTGAGTAATGTAACAGAACTTATGTGTATGAATATACTGTTATATTTGATTAAATTAGAAATGCTTCAATTACTAAATGATAAATGCTCCACAAGCCAAACAGAGTTTATGTGTAAGAATATACTTTTATATTTGGCTAAATTATAAATGCCTCAATTATCAAATGATAAATGCTCTACAAACCAAGAATTGCTGAGTTCAAATGTCTACCAATCGGTAATAATTCATAAAATGATGAAATGCTCTATAAATCATAAATACTTGACTGCTTCTAAGCTTCTTATAATGTAACAGAGTTTATGTGTAAGAATATACTTTTATATTTGGCTAAATTATAAATGCCTCAATTATCAAATGATAAATGCTCTACAAACCAAGAATTGCTGAGTTTAAATGTCTACCAATCGGTAATAATTCATAAAATAATGAAATGCTCTATAAATCATAAATACTTGACTGCTTCTAAGCTTCTTATAATGTAACAGAGTTTATGTATAAGAATATACTTTTATATTTGAAATTATAAATGCCTCAATTATCAAATGATAAATGCTCTACAAACCAAGAATTGCTGAGTTCAAATGTCTATCAATCTAATAATTCATAAAATGATGAAATGCTCTATAAATCATAAATGCTTGACTGCTTCTAACTTCTTATAATGTAACAGAGTTTATGTATAAGAATATACTTTTATATTTGACTAAATTATAAATGCTTTAATTACCAAATGATGAATGCTCCACAAACCAAGAATTGCTGAATTTAAATGTTTACCAATCAGTAATAATTCATAAAATAACAAATGTCATATGAATCATAAATGCTTAACTGCTACCAAGCTTCTTCTCATAAAGGAATACAAAAATAAATTATTGTTGAATTAGAATATTTCCAAGCTTCTTCTATGGATTCAAAATGAACTATTGTTGAATTAGAATATTCCCAAGCTTCTTCTCATAAATGGATTCAAAATGAACTATTGTTGAATTAGAATATTCCCAAGCTTCTTCTCATAAATGAATTCAAAATGAACTATTGTTGAATTAGAATATTTCCAAGCTTCTTCTCATAAATGAACTTGTAAATGAACTATTGATAAAAAAAAGGAACTGCTTCTAGCTCTTTCATAAGTAAAATGAAAATGAGTTATCATGTGGATAGAAATGAACTTCGTTAGAAATTGCTAATTAATTGTTATTTAATAAATTTTTTTTGTTACTAAAAATTAAATTGGTTATCCAGTTGTCCAGTTTTGTTTTGTTTTATCGCATCACTCATCAATTATAGCACTGGTTCATGAGAATCTCATGCCTTCTGAGCTACGTCTGACATAACTAGACCCAGGCCAGTCAGGTTGTAGTGAGACGGAACTCTAATGGCGCTGTTTGGAAAACCAAACATATAAATGTTTAGATGTTCCCAGTTTTTATGGTACTACATCCTCTGATGAGCAGGAAATATTGTTGTAGGAGGCATTAACATCTGCATTAGGAATGTCAATTGATAGTTCCTTCCTACAGCATGCTCATCAGAAAATTGTTACAACTGATGTAATAAAAGGGTTGTATGCGGGTCCGGTTACAATATATATATATATATATACAATCAATGCTTGGTTTATATTCAGATAGCAATTCCTCAAACTTTAATTGACAGGCTCCAAACTTCTCATGCTTCCAACTATTCAACCATACATTTCATTGGAAAACTGATGATCAAATGCTCAAAACCATTATTGAATTTGATATTGTAGTCATTCTTGGGTAACCTTTATATCAATCTAACCCCTCATATTATCAGATTATATACCCATATATATTAATAGGAAAGGGATAAGCTCAACTTATACTATGATGTAATCTATTTTCAAGGCAATAGGTAATTTTGCTTAAAAGGCGATATGTAATTTACTTATAATGAATGTTTCTCATATATGTAAGTAGAGGGATTTCAAATATGGATTCAGTCCATATTCATCCTTGACTCCATTTGAAGCAACCAATACATATGACTACATACATGCAAAAATGATAGATGATCTTCAATATGCATATTTCCTGCAGAACCAGCACTCATCAGTTGGACCAGTTCTCCCACACATATAAACAATCAGTGCTTGGTTAATATTAAAATAGAAACTCCTTAAACTTTATTGAACAGGCTTCAATATTCTCACTTTTCCAATTCTTCAACCATCCACTTCATTGAAAAACTGACTATGGAACACTCAAAGCTCTTATTAGATTTAATATTGTAGTCATATTCATGTAGACATTATGTCACCATTCATATAATGGGTCCATTATGTATTCATTTATATTAATATGAGAGGAATGGACTGAACTTATCCTGTGATGTAATCTATTTCTAAGGCAATATGTAATTTTGCTTATGAGAAAATGTGTACTTTTATTATACTGAATGTTTCTTGTATGTGTAAATAGAGGGATTTGAACTTAGGACTTTTTATCTATTTTCATCTTCCACTCGTTCTCAAGCAACCAATGCACATAACCACATACATGCAAAAAAGTTAGATGATCTCCAATATATGCATGCAGAACTAGCACTCAAAATTTGGGTCAGATCATAATTTCCAACACATATATACAATCAGTGCTCAGTTTATATTAAGATAACAATTACTTAAACTTTACTGGATAGGCTTCAATCTTTTTGACCAACACCTCTACTTATATGTATAAGAAGCATTCAGTAATAAGCTCATTGCGCCTTATAAACAAAATTACATATTGCCTTGGAAATGGATTATCTCATAGTATAAGTTCAGCCCATCCCTCTTTTATTAATATATATCGATATGTAATGGTCTTATAATATGAGGGGTTAGGCAGACATGATATGACTACAATATCAAATCCAATCAGAACTTTGAGTGATCCATTGTTCGCTTTTCGATCAAATGGACTGCTGAATACTTGGAAGGGTGAGAAGATTGAAGCCTGTCCAGTAAAGTTTAAGGAATTGCTATCTTAATATGAATATAGCACTGATTGTAAATATGTGTGGGAGATTATGATCTGCCCAACTGATAAGGGCTGGTTCTGCACAAAATACGTATATTGGGGATCTTTTTCACTTGTATATGGTATGTGTATTGGTTGCTTGAAATGAAGTTGAGGATTAATATAGACTAAAAAATCCTAAATTCAAATCTCTCTACTTACATAAAGTAGCACGTCATATCCAGATATCTTGAAAACCTAGATTCAAATCCTGTCATAGATTCGTAAAATTTTTAAAAATGAATAGCCTTGTAAATACATACTTGTGATTATAGTGATAAAATATAAACATAATATAAATGTAACTTATTAGTAAATGTTTTTTAAAAAGTTTATTTAATAAAAAGTAAAATAAATAATTTCAATATTTATATGTATTAAACCACCAAAACATCACATGATTACCATTTCCTATGTTTACGCAAGCTCTTAAAACAGTAACAAACTCTCCATATTTATGTGATGTTTTAGTTGTTACATATCAATCCTGTTTATAGAATAATGATAGCAATGGTTATCAAGAACCCAAAGACACCAAAATGTATAGTTACTGAGCTGAGTACAGATCTTTATGACTATAAAAGTGAATTAGCTTGAATTGAAAACATTATTGTTTTCATTTTGAGCTCTTAGCTTAGTTAACTAAATAGATGAAAGTTAGTTGCTGGAAGGGTGCATTAGATCCAATGATCTACATGCTTTGCTTTTAGATCCAAAGCTTCTCATTGAAGAAAGCCACAGGTTAGAAACTAGTCTGAAGATATTGGATGAGTAGGCACTAGATAGTGATCTTATGCAGAAATCTTCTAGCATCTATTGATAACTATGGCTTGCACTGTGTGGTGCTACTATATGAAGAGTTTGCTCCTGTATACTTATATTTACTTGATAATGAAGAAATAGTATTTGCATTTTTCAGTGAAAAAATTGACTTCGCCTTATTATATCTCTAATGTAAAACTGGCCACTATAATGACATTCTTTCTTAGCTAATACTTTAAGGATAAACTTTTATGATAGAACTGAAAATTTTCCCCCCAAATATTATATGCACGTGTGATTGTATAGCTTCAGAGTAAGTTCAAATTTGATAAAAATATATTATGATTATTAAATTCTGACTACAGGCTTTTGATGGTGTTTTTTTTTTTTTTTTACTGTGATTGATTTAATAGCATAGATGTATTTTTAATATTTTTATTTATGCTGGAAGTAAACTTTGAGCTAGAATCGTACTGTTTTTACTTTTGGATTAATTTCATACCTATTATGGATACATTTAAATTTATATATATATCATTTGTTATGGATATTAAACTAATGAATTGCTTTTTTTGACCAATAGACGTTTAGTATTTTCTTTTATGCTGAATAAAAACTGTTAATGCAGAATCACTTTTTTGTTGATTCTGGATATAATATGCAGTTATGAATTTTATATAATTTAAGAATATATTTAATTTATTTATAAAAAAGGTGCTATGGATATTAAACTCTATTCTACATGCTTTTTCTTTTTTTCTACTTAACTTTTTTTTTTCCATATGTCATAGCATCGGCAGGGAGGCGAACCCGCAACAACCGTCTGCAGCCAACTGCTTGCTTGCTAGGCGGCTGCGCTGACTTCTCGGCTAACAACGCACTTAACTTTTAATACAAAACTACTATTTTTTCTGATTTTATGTGATGTGTAGAAGTGAGAATCTACACGTGTCTTACATGTATTCCACACATCATAGGATAAATAAATTTGACTGATTTTTTTTACCAATTCAATTTTTTCACCGACATATGTATTTCAGAAATTGTAGATTTTGGGTAAATTTTTTTGTGACACCATGATGGCTGATTTAAAAGTTCTTCAAAAATAGAAGGGTTCAAACTCATGCAACTCAAAATAATGATAATCTGTCCGTAATACCAGCGAAGCTTTTCGATTATGATTATACACTTCTCTTCAATCTTTTATGACACACATTATTGGATTATTTGCAATATATATATATCTTCATAAGTCTATACTTTTTAAGCTTTTTTATTTTTCAATTCAACTTTAACTTCACACCTTTTCTTAAAATTATCAGATTTTTTTCTTCTTTGCCTCTTTTAATTAATTCCTACAGATACTTCTATCATAATATATATTTCAATTTCCAACCCACTTTCTTTTTATTTTATAATTTAAATAATTTAGTTTTACTTAATTTTTGTATAATTTTTACATATTGCAACTTATCTTCTCTTTTAAATTATATCTCTAAATCTCATCTCTTCTTGCTTTTGCGAATTATCTGAATATATTTTCCGTATAAAGCTACATACCAAAAAAACATTTGATAAATGTTTATTTTAACTCTTATAGCTTCAGATATTTTATAAAAACCTATTTTTATTAGAATATAATTAAGCAGAATGATTCTTATTCTAAAATTTTGGTTATGTAGTGTGTGTGCATATAAATTTTTTAGTAAACACAGATAGAAACAGTCAACAAAACAAAAGATTAATCAAACTATTGAATATGTATAAATAGATAATTGTCTGTGTATAACTGAATATTAATATAATAATGTAAAACGTATAAAAATTGTAAATGGATTTACTATTCATAACTCAACTGGTTAATATATAAATTACTTCTCACTGGTTAGTATATAAATTACTTCACTTTCGGTCTTCATGCTTAAACGTCATTGGCAGTAATATTTCAACAGACACTGTCAAGTCAACATTACATATAGATAGAACAGGCACACTCTTCTACCATAATAATGCTTGATAGCAGTTATTAAAATATTTATGACAACCAATCAGATTTATTTAATATATTCAAGAAGTTTGCTACATGGTTGATGCTGATGGTTTTAAAATGGTGGACTTTGAAACTTAAGATTTATGATTTGTGGCCAACTCTGTCACTTCCAATGCTAAAACTTTTTATGAACTCCTGAGAAATAAACCCATTTGATTATTATCATTTCAAAGTGTGTTTGGATTATTTTTCAGGCTTGATTAAAAACTTGCCTTTCTAATTTAAATATTGTGCATCGTCTTTCCTATGCAATTATTGAATTTCAATGACTGTTTGCTTTTAGTCAGTGGTAGAGTGTCAGACTGTAATGTAAGATCTTTGAATCTGTCCTAATTCTGGCTTTTCTGATGCTCAACCTTCTTATGAACTTGCAAGCAATAAAGCCATTCCAATGTTTGCCTCCAACTACTTATGAAATTGTTCTAATTATTGAAAAAAAAAAATACAAACAACATCAACTTATTGGTCAAAATTTATTGATATGTATGAAAGATTAGGAATACCAGGCATTCTTAAACCTGGAGCCTAATTGTAAATATAGGGGATTTGAACTCAGACTTTCAAGCCACTTCACTATCCACACTATCTCATACTACTGATACACATGACCACATATGTGCAGAAAAGATAATCACCAATATCCATATTTTGTGCTAAACCAGCACTCATCAGTTGGTCCAGATTACCATCTCCCATACACATATATATAATCAGTGCTCACTTTATATTAAGATAGCAAATCCTTACACTTTAATGGACAGGCTTCAACCTACTCCAAATCCAACTCTTCAACCATCCATACCATTGAAAATCTGATGATAGAATTCCCAAATCCCATGCTAATACCAATATTGTTGTCATGCACATGTTGACCTGAAGGCACTCTGACCCCTCATGTATAGGACAGTATCCATTTAAATACATAGAAGGATAGGCAGAATGCAGGCTGGAGGTAGGGGTAGGTTAAAGTCCGTCCATTAAAGTGTAAGGATTTGCTATCTTAATATAAACTGAGCAGTGATTATATATATATAAATATGTATAGGAGATGGTAATCTGGACCAACTGATGAGTGCTGGTTTAGTATGAAATACTTATATTGGTGATTATTTATCTTTTCTGCATGTGTGTGGTTATGTGTATCAGTAGTATGAGATAATGTGGATAGTGAAGTGGCTTGAAAGTCTGAATTCAAATCCCCTGATACATATGACTATAATAAGTTATACATTTATAACATTAAATGTTTGATTAACCATATATTCTACTTCATATATGCATAATTAATAGAGTAAATTAGGAACTAAACTCCTCTATGTTATTTGCAGTAAGCTTTAATAAGTAATCATAGATACTAGAGAAAACCATTTAATAAATCCTTATCCTGTCCTCTCAAATCCAAAATCCCCAGACTAATTTCAAGTTTATAGCTTTCATCAGTGAGGAGCTTTGGATCTTGGGAAGAATACATGTGAAACCTTTGGAGTCTAATGAATCTCCCAGTTACTATCATTTATCTCTACATTATACTATCAAGATATTAGTTCAAACTGAAAAACATATAAATGTTTTCAATCTAAGCCAATTTACTTGTATAGTCATATAGATCTGAATCCAGTTCAGTTTCTACATATTATGGTCTTACTTTTTTAATAACTAAAGGCATCTCTCCCTCTGGCCAGGATTTAGTACAAATGAATAAACTATCAAATGATTTATCACATGGCTTCAAAGCTTGCATATTGCTGTTTTTGCAGTATATTTTTCACTTCTTTCCGTCACTTATAATAAAATTTAGTATGCAATGATAGATGTTAGATGGCAGTGCTTAATAAATCCCTATCCTGTATGTCCTATCCAAAATCTCCAGAATAGTTTCAAGCTTGAAGGATATATTAATTAAATAACATTGTATTTGTACATGAGAAAGGCAAATATATTAAATTGGTTAAAATTAATAAAAGTTGTTAAAATTTGATTTTAATAAATTATAATAATAAAATCAAAATATGACAACTAATATACAATTTTAATACATTATAAACATCAGATGGTTCTGAAAGAATTTGTCATTTTCAAAAATTACAAATTTAATAGACAGTTGTAATATACACTACTAGCACTTAATTAAATACACAAATGTAAATATATAAATTTATTAAGTGCTAGCAGCTTCTGTCAAAGGTTTTAGCCTTGTATGTTATTATTAGATATCTACTAGCACTTGATAAATTTATATATTTACATTTGTTACTATCGTTTCATTAGATTTGAAAATTGCTTCGTTGGAAATCAAAAGATTTCATGTTGTTTATTTATATATAATATTTAGTGAATTTAATGTGAAGATGTTTTAAGCTTCGCACATTCTTAGTTCAGAATGCTTGAGTCTTACTTATTTATATATAAATATAAGTGTAGAGGAAGGTGGGTCCCATCTTTTTTTTTTGTTTTCTGGCTTGTGTTCTTGAACTGAGAGTTTCATGTGCAGTCATTATTACATCTGATTGGCTGTCATATAAGCATTTTTTAAGGCACTTCTGTCGAAGGTTTCAGCCTTGTATGTTAGTATTAAATACACAAAATAAAACAGAGCAATAATAATAATTAATGTCAGATGTTGATAATTATTATAAAATAATTTTTGTTCTTCCAGACAGTTATGTGGTATTCAAGTACACAAAATGGGAGCTGCAATTCCTAGACTCTTTTGACTCTCAATACTAAATCTCTGCACTACCAGTGTAGTAAATATTATAAGAATTTAATATCTTTAATTCTACTATCTTTTATTATTTATATATTTGTTAAAATTAATTACATTATTTCTAAACACAAATAAATAAAGATAAAAATATGTAGACCATGACATATAAATATGTCTGTTCTCCCTTCCTTCAGTGTTAATTTTACTCTTACCAAAACAGTATTTTATTTAATAATCATTTAGTATCTCAAATATTTAGTTACATTATAAATTTTAGTAACCCCCTTTGCATTATTAACATGTATTATATTCATTTTACTGCAACAAAAACAGAAATTAAAGAGATTAATTTTGGATTTCATAAGAATCATATTTAAGCCAATAAACATCACATGATCGCCAAGATTCCTCACTGATGAAGGCCACAAGCCAGAAACTAATCTGGGAATATTGGATGAGTAGGCACTAGAAGGAGATTTTATGCACAAGCCTTCTGGCATCCATTGATTACTCTGGTTTGCACTGAGTGGAAATACTATATGGACAGTTTTGCCTGTTTTAATAAGAATCATATTTATGGGAATGTGCCTATAATTATCATTTTTATTATCAATTCCTGCATTATGATCCTCTCCTTGACTTCAATCCAGTTTCTCTAATACATAACATCTCTTCTATATACCTCTCCAGCAAAAGTTCCTATTTTCATATAATCACTTTCTAGTCAACAATAATTACATAATATCTTGGAATCCAGTTTGAAACCTTAATTATCTATTTATTAACATCTTTTCCAATGGTATATCCAAACCAGTTCCATTTCATATTATTAATTCTTTCAACAATGTCAATAATATATTTTTATTTATTTATTCGTCTATTTTGCTTTTGATTCTTATAAATACAGGGAATTTGAACTCAGACTTTCAAGCAACCTTCAACTATCCACCCCACCTCACACTACTGATACACATTCCACACACATGTAGAAAAGATAAATAATCAGCAATATTCGTATTTCGTGCTAAACCAGCACTCATCAGTTGGTCCAGATTATCATCTCCCACATATATATAATCAGTGCTCAGTTTATATTAAGATAGCAAATCTTTATACTTTAATCGACTAGCTTCAATCTACTCCATTCTCCAACTCTTCAGCCATCCACACCATTGAAAATCTAATGATGGAATGCCCAAATCCCATGCTGATGCCAATATTGTTGTTATGCCCATGATGACCTCAAATCAATATGGGCATAACAATATGTGATTTGAAGCTTTTTCCCATTACGTGTCCATTTCTCATAATCATAAGTAAACATATTATTTTTATCACAAACATTTTATTCTAGTTTATTTTTATAATTAATGTTATTTCTTTTATGTCTTCTATAATAGCGATCTGGCTAAAGGAACAGGCGTATATATATATTCATGTCTATACAATGTCATATACATTTATATACCAAATAATTGGTTGTTTTTACTTTTTATTGTAGTTTTTTTTTTTTTAACTGAAATCATTAAAATCAGTGTAATATTTCTTTTTTTTTTTTTTTGTTAAATATAGCTAAGTGTAGATATTTTAACTTTACATTAATCTTTTTTGACAACTGCTTCAATGTCACGGTGACCTGTATTTTTTTTTGCTTCATTATTTTAAAATTTAAATGTTTCTGTTATTATTACTAAATACTAAACAAATTACAGCATGGAAAGATTATTATTTTTTAAACAATTCCTAAACTTTTTTTTTAGAAAAAGAACGCATCAAAAGGCGACTATTTTATGTTGGTTATCGGAATTATTTTAAATCTCGGACCGGTACATCATTAGTTAAAAGGCACGGTAATCAAAGTCGGTGAATCCCGGGAGAAATTTCACCGCTTAAAGCGGAAAGGAGGATCTAAGATTTTTATTTGACTTTAATTTTTGAAAACTCCGTGAGAACTAGCGAAAGTTGAAAAATAAAGAAAACACGACGAAATTTAAAGTTGTAAAAATCATATTTATAACATTATTACTGTACTCAGAAAATATTCTACGGTTATATTACTGTTTGCTTATTCTTTTCAAAGAATCTAGGAAGAAGTTATCCAGACGTGAATTACGTGACAATTATCCCAACCAATTTTTTTTTTTTTTTTTAAAAAGTACAAATACAAAGTAGAAATAAATAAAATTATTTTATTGCATGGGGGGGGGGGGGAGATAAACAAGCAAACACTTTTAAAATTGCTCTTATTACGAAAACAGAATTTAATTAATTTTGTTATGATTTTGCTTCTAAATTAGTTGAGATAATTTTGTCACAGTGTTTCTGATAAATGATGTTAATAGTATAATTTTGGCAATATGATTTTTAAAATGTTTTGATTCATTTATTTATTTGCTAGCTTTTATTGTTGAAATTTACAACTCAAACGTGAATACACCTACCTGTCACTTTCAAGCGAAAATGATTAAACACATTCTTTTAAAAAACAGAAAGTGACTTCTCTCGTTTTTTTCACTACAGGCTGTAATTTTGACATTATTATAAAATTTCCAACAGTTACATGTTTAAATAATTTGTTAATTTTATTTTCTAAAGTCAATAGATAAAAATGAACCCCTGCGTGATTTGGACTAGTGGTAAGAACAAAGAACGGAAGAATGACGTATTAAAGTTTCCAGGATCGATTTTCCCTTTAAGAAAATAATAATAAAATAATTTGGGCTATGTGAAGGCAATTGTCTTCATAGTATTAACTTCGGTGCTCGAATAATTATGTGATTTATTTATATATAAAAAATTAATTTATTTAAACACTTTTGCATAATAACTGTTAATAAACAATTAAATAGCAAACAATAATAATCAGATAGAGTATATTATGTTTACCTTCTCATAAATATATTCTGCAGCATAATATGTGGTTTACTAGGGCATTTCAGAAAAAAAAGGGTTTGTTGTTGAATTATAATAATTATCCAATGGTTATTTGCTCAGGAGGTTATGTGGCATTAGAAGATCAAAATCGTAAGTAAGCTTTTAACTAAGATCCTTTATATTTAGTTCACTATACTCTATTATGATAAACTACCCTGAACATTTAGTAAATTTACCAAGAAGAAGAAATAAACAAAAGTAAGTGACTAGAGAATCATCACTCTAACAGCATAGAAATCAATTTTGTTCCAAGCTATAAACTTTTAAAAGTGCAATGAAAGAGAAAGTTTATGGAAAAATGTATAACGCACCAAATCATGATTTATTATCATTGTCTTCTGCAACTGAGAGTGCCTTGAAAGGAACTGTTCTGGACTATCTGATCTTAAAACATCTAAATATGCCAAACATGACAATTTATTTTTAACAATATTAATTTATGTATCTCATCATCATCATTTTCAATCATGATCGATCCACTGCAGGGTAAAGATCTCTTCCAAGCTCAATCCAGTTTCTTTGATCTTTAGCCTCTCTTTTCCACATTATCCCAGTACATTTTCTTATTTTATTAATCCATCTCACATGTGGTCTGTTTCTAGGTATTTTACAATCTCTAATTTACGTATCTATATTACAATAAATTTTTTGCACCTACGCTTTTTATAGTCTTTCATTCACATTTGAAAGTAGTAGGCAAAAAGCCTTAAAATATTTGAGTTATTTCTTTAAAATCTGACTTAGATTTTTGCTAACTCAATATAAAATTTATGGGTAATAAAAGAAATTATCTTTCTCTCATCCTATATAATTGAAAAATTGCACAAATGCGGTTTAATTAAACTTTAGCTTGAAAGTTGAATAATGATGAACATTCTGTATGGTTTTAAGAATAGGTGAATAAATATTCACTAACTTCCTTTATCCATCATGAAAATGGGAAGACTACCCTGCCAAAGTTACACTAATCCTTTTATGAACTTTATAATTTGTTACAAAATCAATGTCAGCAAATTTGGACTCGGACAAAATTTATATAATCTCCAGATAATAATACAAACTTATTAACCAATATTTAAAGGGCATATAAATTGCGTATATCTTGCTATTATTAAACCTTATACTGTATATATATATTATTTAAATTATGTGTGAGAAATTCAGAAGATATATCAGCTCCAATCAATTTGTGTTAAATATTGCTTGGTTACCATACACACAAAAAAAAATCAACAAATCACTTTGCAATTTATATACATTTCAAATAACAAAGCACAACCATATTGGAATTGACTTATTTATAGAAATGACGTCAGTGCAAAATATTCGTAACTCAACATTAAATTAGTAAGCTTGTCAGCAAATGTTTAATGCAGAATTATTAAATATGATGCCTTTCTAGATTTCTTTGCATACTTTCAATATGCCTTTATCTATTTACCTATCTATCTATCTATCTATCTATCTATCTATCTATCTATCTATCTATCTATCTATCTATCTATCTATCTATCTATCTATCTATCTATCTATCTATATATATATATATATATGCATGTGAATTTACAAATTCAAGAAGATCAATAATGATAAATCTGATTTTCAAAATGTTCAAATAGTTTGCAGCTATGATACATTTATGCAAAAAAATGTTTGGATCAAGAGAATAACATGATATTTCTTCCCAAATCCCAGTTTGACCAGCATGTTTTACTAACGAGAAAGGTACTCCAGCTGATAGGCCTTCTTTTAACAGTATCAAACAGAAATTTTTGCAGTAGTTACAAAAAACGTTTAAATATTTTTTTATGCTATTTACATTGTAACATTCACATAAAAATATATAAAAATGGTTGCACAACTATATATGTTGTGCATGTAAAGCTCATATAAAGTTGCTTCAGTCAGCGGATATGTAGGGTAACTTTTGCAATAATTTCTTCTGCTATGGTTTTTCTTAATGGACATTTATTTCAGATTGCAGTTCCAGAAAATTCCATTTCTTTTGACCATAGTTAATTTTCCATCAATCATTTGATTAGTTTTTAAACTCAAACAGGTTAATCATTTTTTTCACAAGCATTATTATTATTTTGTCCAATTTACATATCCATAGTTTAAGTAGAATACTACTAATGTGAATACCTATCATTCAGAAAATTTTATTATTTAAATAAAAATTTAAAGATGAATTTTAAACCTTTAAATTAGTTTATGCAGAAACAAAATTAAAGAAATATGTTTAAAAATTCAACAATATATATAAAACTAACAAAACATCTCATGATCACCATTTTCTATGCTTACACAAGCTATTAAAACAGTACCATCCATGCTGTGATGCCACCCAGTGTAAACCATAATAATCAATGGGTGCTAGAAAGTTTGTGCATAAAAATATATATCCAAATGTCTATTCATTTAATATCCCCAGTCTGGTATGGAAAGTTTGAAACTGTTTCAACACCTTGTGTATTTATAGGAAATGGTGAAAATGTGATGTTTTAGTAAGCAGGTGAATTGACTTGGATTGAAAACATTGTGGTTTTATTTTGGGTTTATAGCTTTATAGTTAACTAAATCAGTAAAAGGTGGCTGCTGGAGGGTTGAATTAGATCCAAAGATTTAGGTGCAATGCTCTCTGATCCAAGGCTTCTCACTGATGAGAACCACAGGCTAGAAACTAGTTTCAGGATATTGGATGAGATAGGCACTAAATACGAACTTTATGCACAAATCTTCTTTAATCCATTAATTACTATGACTTGTACTGGATGGCATTACAGTATGGAGAGTATGCTATTGTAAATACATAAAAATTAATAAGCCTAATTGCAATGAGTTCCCTGGGGAGGGAGTGTTTACATTGCAGAGTGGGTTTATAGTGAGAAGTTACTCTTGAAATATAAAAATTTTACAAATCTGAAAAAATCCTGGAATGAACTTTGTCTTAATGGTATTTTACCTGTATGTAATATGAATATCAAATAATAAAAAAACTAGAAACAGTTTTAGATAAAATTTGCTACAATTTGATTTACAAGTGTCAAACTTTTTCCATCCACAACTTTGACACCATTTACTTCAGGTAAATATATTAGTGACAATTATTAATAATTTATTAATCTAAAGATTATTCTTAGCTCAGATGTAAACTTTAAACCTCAATTAAAGATTAATATAACTATTTGTTTTTTGTTTTTTTTAATAAAATGTGAACATAAGAATAATTCAATTTCATCTTTATCTCTCTCTCTCATTTACATGCAATACCTTTTTTTAGATATACTTAAAACTTTAAATCTTTCAACATTTTTCAAAGATATGAATAAAGATATCTGAAAAAGACTAATGAATTTAATGCTGAACTAGTACTCTTCAGTTGGCCCAGATCACAATTTTTTAGTCATATTTACATGTATAAGAAGTTAAAAACATCACATGACCACCAGCTCTTATGCTTTTGTATAACTGTTGTTAAAACAGGCAAAACTCACTATACATATGCCACACACAGCAAGCTAGAGTAATCAATGGATGCCAGAAGGCTTGTGCATAAAATCCCCATCTAGTGCCTACTCATCCAATATCCCCAGGCTAGTTTCTGGCTTGTGGCCTTCGTCATTGAGGAGCCTTGGATCTGAGAGAACTGCATCTAGATCTTAGGATCTAATGCAACCCTCCAGAAACCACCTTTTATCTCTATTTTACTACAAAACTATGAGTCTTAAACGGAAAACATCTTAATGTTTCCAATTCAAGCCCATCAGCTTATATAGTTATATGGGTCTGAACCCAGTTCAGTTTCCATACACCAAAAGACATCAAAATGTATGGGAACTGAACTGGGTTCAGATACATATAACTATATAAGCTGATGGGCTTGAATTAGAACCATTAAGGTGTTTTCAGTTTAAGACTCATAGTTTTTTAGTAAAATGGAGTTAAAAGGTGGTTGCTGGAGGGTTGCATTAGATCCTAAGATCTAGATCCAAGGCTCCTCACTGACGAAGGCCACAAGCCAGAAACTAGTCTGGGGATATTGGATGAGTAGGCACTAGATGAGGATTTTATGCACAAGCCTTCTGGCATCCATTGATTACTCTAGCTTGCTGTGTGTGGCATATGTATAGTGAGTTTTGCCTGTTTTAATGTATAAGAGGTTGTGACTTGCAAATCAAATTATAATAGTTTAGTATTGATATATACTAAACAATTGATGTATATATTGTGATCTAAGCCAACTAAAAAAAACTGGTTCAGTATGAAATTCATTTTGGGAGTCATTTGTCTTTTTTAGATGTTTTTATTCATATGCTTGAAGAATGTGGGATGGAATGAAAGTTTTAAGTTTATCTAAAAAAATACTATGATAATAATAATTTTAATTAGTTTGTCAATTTGCAGCATGTTTTGACATTTCTGGTAACATATACAAGTATACATTATTGACTCAAGTGGAAACTTCTTAAGGCAGTTATTGGTAATATTTATACTGTATATATTGTGCATAAATTTTATATCAGTAGTTCCTGTTTCATTTTATTACAGCACATTGCCTTCAATGTCTATGACTTGGATTCAAATTTAGTCTGAGTATAAGCTTGAATTTTATAAATAGGCTTGCAATTTTTCTCGCAGATGATTAATTCATACACAATCCAGTTAACTATTTAGTATTGAGTGGTAAATAAGTGGTACTATTTCCAATTGTCCTCCTCCCCTTATATGTATATAATAAAATGTCTGTTATGTAACAAGTATCATTAAAATGTTAAGATTCTTCATGAGGAGACAAACTATAATAAAAATAAATAAGGAGACAATCTTTATAAATAGAAATAGAATGTCAATATATAATCAACAATCTGTTAATGTTAAAATTTGGGAATATTGAGATATGACTTGATGATCTTTGCTTCCACTATATTTGAAATTAAATAATAGTTGAAAAAGGTTAAGTGATTAACTGAAAGTACTTCTGCAGATTGTAAGACTTTTTATAGTATATTATCACCGTTAGATTATTATATATATTCATACAATGCAGAATAATGCCTGAAGCTTTGTGATCTTGGTATATTAGATATGATAATATGTTGGATCCATTATCTGTCATTAAATATTGAATGTATAGAAAATTTTAAACTTCATTTAAACTTTCCAAATACAAACAATTTATTAGTAATAGCACATAGACAACCCAGGTTAGTAATTACACAATGCTATGAGTAGTATTATTTTCCACTCTTCTTCAGGTGTTTCTGGCCTGGCTAATAATAATACATATGAGTCAAACTTATACCTTTAGATTTTCTAATATCAAAATTTAAGGCAATGTTCTAATCAATTGGTTAGAGATTGCCTTAAAATTCAGTTTTCAAGAATATAAAGATTTAAGTTTGATTCCTCTGCATTATTATATTGTCACTGGTCAGGCCAGCAACACCTGAAGAAGTTTGGAGAATACTACTACTCAAAATGTATAATTACTAACCCACATTGTCTATTTGTATGTTATTATTAAACAAATTGTTTGTACTTGAAAAGTTTAAATAAAGTTTAAAATTTGCTATACATTCAATATTTAATGATAGATGATGAAAATGGTCTAATATCTTATCAAATTCAAAATACTCATTTTATAGGTGTTTTCAATTAATAGTTTCTCTTTTACCCATCACTCCATCAAACAGATTCATCTCGTCCAACAATTTTACACATGGTTTCTTTTTAGGCAATATAATAATAATAATTATAATAATAAAAATATTAGTTCTTAAAATCCTATTCATAATCATTGATAAAAATAATGATAATTATAAAATAAATAAATTTCAAGGTTTACTTATGCCTGATTTTTAAATAAACTCACAATAGCTTGTAAAATTTTGTTTAAATAGTTATTTAATGTTGTCCAACGATTTGTAGTAATGGCATTTTTTATAATTATATGATAAACTATTTTCATTAAATATATATATAATAAGTGTAAAATGCTCAAGGCTAAGTGGGTTTATAAGTAGCATTAATAACCAGACAATACTTACACAATCCTAATACAGATAACAATCGTCAATCTCAAACTGTTGTCATGGTAATCTCCTTTATTTGTAAAAGAAGGTTGTCTTGACAACAGTTTGAGATTGTTGATTGTTAAGTGTTGACTGGCTATTAATCTTTGTATATATAAACTGCTTATTAGAATAGGAATCCACCGGGGAAACCTGTAATGTGTGGAAACATTGCCCTTAAAGAGAAAATGAATAAAAAGAGAGGACCCTTATAAATAGATATATAAATATTCTACTACTGTTGCCTTTGAAAGAACAACTTAGTTGATTAGAACCCACTTAAATTCAAAATTTACAAATCTAAAGATGGCACTGGTACCCCCCCCCCCCCCGAAGAAGAGAATAATACCAATAGAAACGGTGTGACATTTACTAATCTATGTGTCGAATGTATTTAAAAAGTATAAAATGTGGGTTTTTTCTAAAAATATTTAAAATTCAACTAGATAATAAAAATAATCCAACATATAACTACAATTTGTTTAATGAATGTTTGGTTTCTTAACCACAGTAAAGCAATTAAGTGTAAGATTTATTTTTGTAAGGACGCTTCAGTTCATTGTTTTTTACGATTACTAAACTATTAAATATACGAACTGGCTGTGAGTAAACAAATAAAACAACCGAAGTTTCTTTCCATTACTTCAATAACTAGCAAAGTTTTAATTAGTAATATAACAGAGCTGATTAATATTTAACAAAATGTTATAGATTTAAGCAAAGAATGAAGTTATTGAAAAAGATTTTAACATTCTTATTAAAGCAACATCTAGATACTCAAGGAAAAAAAGTTAATATAAAGCGTCTTAATAATAAAAAGTCTTATTAAAGTTGATTATATAACTCTAAAACTGACATACTAAAATAAAATGCATTAAAAAGACAGCGAGTAATGATAAATTGCCATTAATGATTTCAGATAGAGAGCTTAGGAAAAGCTTCACGGGTGTGTCCACATCTCTCTACTACATGTCCATATCCTGTCATTTATATCTGGACTATGCAAGGCTCTGAAATTTTTTCCCCCTAAATCACAAGTAAACAGAATTTCTCTTACAGGTAACCATACTGTAGTAAATTAACCAACTGATACTGGTCAGTAAATGGATATCTTATTATCTGAACAAAATTTACCAGGTTAAATGGCTTACATGTAAATGTGGTAATATTATAGCGGAAAAGAATAACCCAAAAGAATTTAGAAGATTAAATTTTGGGAACTATTCTAAAATTACAATTGCTAAAGAAAAAAGCATTGAAGAAACTGCATTCAAACCCCCCCCCCCCATTTCTAATATTTATATTCACTAGACAATATATTTTTGAAGACTGTATTGCAACAGTTTTCCCTTGCATGAGCACTAAATAAATTGACATTTGATCTATATTTATATGAGGCAACACCATATATTGATAATCTTCATTCATCAATTCTTCTCCTCCTCCTCCTTTTTCTTCTGTCACTCCTCCTCCTCCTTCTTATTATTTCATTTTGTAAACAGATATATTAATTCAGAGATGATGTTTCAATCAGCTTCGAAAAAAAACCAGTCAGCTTTTCACTGAAACACACTTGTACATAAAATATTCCCAAAATATTTGTATTACTTTGCTAATATGTCCATATCTCACTCTCATAGAATACATTTGCCAAAATAACAGTGCTACATGTAACTAATTTACTTGAAATACTTATAATAAAATGTAACAGCACCACCATATGGGATCAGTGCAGCACTTCAACATCCAAGTCCACCTTTCTACCTAAAAATCTATCCAGGTAATTAAATGTAAAGCAATAGTGACTCCCTCCATTCAGTATTGCCATCTAGTGCAGATGCCAGAAGGTTTGTGTACTTAAATTCCTATCTAATGCTTACTTGTCTAATATCTGTAAACTAGTTTCTAGCTAAAAATTGTGATCGTATGATATAATTAAATTTATTTACACTTTCCTGCTCATAAATATCTAAGATAAAACTTGTTGAAGATTATTCTTCTATAATTGATTAATAAAACACTTGAGTTTATTGAACTTTAATTATTAAATGAAGATCTTTACAGATTGCCCTTAAACCATTTAAGTACGGTATACTATAATTTGAAATAGTCCAATCATTAAAATACTGTAAATCCAGAAGTCAAAAATATAAAGGTATTGTTTTTAATCAGTTTAAATTAACAACTTTACAAGATCTTCATGAAGTTGCCTACAAGCTATATCAACGAATACTGCCAGAAAAATAGAAATTAAGTTGGAAGTAGTACATATTCTTGTTCAATAGCGGTTTTGTATTAAATTTGTTTTTCACAAGAATTAACAATAGTTCCTATTAGAAACTGTATAATATGATTAATTAATAGACAATGAGTTAATTTTCACCATTACCTTAAACCTTATGGATTAAGGCAAATGATTCAGCTTAATGAACAAAAAGCATGATTTTCCAAAATGCACTGAATGTCCTCTAATATATTTGTGTTATTTTACCATACATACACTTAAATAAAACACATCTCCAAAATGTATATTTCATGCTGAAATAAGCTCTTTACTTGACCCAGGTCACAATCTCTCCCATGTCTTTATTATTTTTGCTGACGAACATGTCAAATTATTAGAAATAATTGTTGTGGTATTTGTCTGAGAAAGATAGTGTCATAGGTCTAGATGCAGCAAATTTGACCCCACACAAAAATTATAACAATTTGAGCCTCCTATACCCATTCTTTTATAAATGTAAACAATCATTTCAAAAAAGATCATAAAAGTAAGTCTGCCATAGTTAAAATTCCAATAGTATTGAAGCTATCATCTCATTGCTAAATTTTAAATGTCTACAGAACCTAAAGTCTTTCCTTTTTATAAATCCAATGATTTCTTTTATTTTAGAGTGAATATTTTGAATAGACAGGGTAGATATAAAATTAAAAGTGAACAGCTCAAATTTTTAAAAAGTCACATTTGAAAAAAGTAAATGACTCCTAAGATGCATTTTATGCTGAACCAACACTCTTTATTTGGCCCATGTCACAATCTTTTCCATGGCTTTATTATTCCTGTTCAGGATGTCAAATGATTACAAATAATTATTGTAATATTCATAAAATACTCATCTTTCAAAACATAGTCATTATCAAGCATAAGAGTTTTTTATTCATTAGATTTAATAAGTTTAGCAATACAGAGACTTCAGACCACTCAAAGAAGTATGGAAAGATGCATGTTGGGAGTAACAAGAAGGGATCGAAAATGCAATGTATGGGTAAGAGAACAAACAGGTGTTACTGACCTCATTGAAAAAATTAAAAGACTGAAGTGGAGTTGGGCTGGACATATTGTTAAAAGAGATGATAGTAGATGGACAATTGAAATTTTAAACTGGATTCCAAGAGATTGTAAAAGATCCAGAAAGAGACCACATGTGAGATGGATGGATAAAATAAGAAAGTGTGCAGGGGTGATGTGGAGAAGAGTAGCTAAAGATAGGAAAACATGGATTGAACTTGGAGAGACCTTCATCCTGCAGTGGATTGATAATGGTTGATGATGATCATGATGATTATTTTTTAAATCCCTTTGCTACTTTAAATGGGTCAAAAATATGTAAATGGTTCAAGAACAAAAAATAACTGAATATTTTTTGCATTTTTAATCCACTTATCAGTTGTTAAAATTCAGTCTTCGAATTTCTACATTGCTTATTAAGCACCAGAATATTCTGCTAAGCAAAAAATGCCCTAACTTTTTAGAATCTTTTTAAGAATTCCATGCTTTAATAATACCACAGACTTCAAAATGCAAAATAGATATTTTATTATGTAGCATCTGTTGAAGTTTAGCTAAATATGTGTACTAAAATCTACTCTATAATTCAGCCATTATTTTAATCCCGGAGCAATTTACATTGAGAGACACTTAACTAATCTTAAATATTTTATATCCCACTTTTTAACAATCCGCAATTTGTAATTGTTAAAGTGGATTCACCCAATTTTTTTGATAGCGATTTGATATGAACAAGTTGATATAGTATAATTTCTTATCCATTACTGTTAACAGAGCTCTCTTTTTTTTCTTTTTCTGAACCTTGGAGCTTTCTTCATCAAAAAGTGACAGCAGTCACAAACTTTTGAAATAAAATCACATTCTAAGCTATAATTTATATATTTTATGCTAAGAGAGATAAATTGAGGGAATCAAGTGAAAGGTACTATGATTCATTCATAATATTGATCTATGTCGATGGTAGTTAAACATTTTTTTAAATATGATTTATATCATCTTATTAGATACAGTAATAATAATAAGAAGACGAAGAAGAAGAAAAAGAAACACACTCAAAAATGAGTGTGGCCAATTCAACTCCAAATAATAATAATAATAATAATAATAATAATAATAATAATAATAATAATAATAATAATAATAATAATAATAATAATAATAATAATAATAATAATAATAATAATAATAATAATAATAATAATAATAATGTATTATATTTATAACACAATGAATGATAATTGTATTTGTTTATATATTTAAAGCTTTCTGGCTAAAATGCTTAAGACTGGCTTATATATATATAAAAGTTAAGTTTAGAAAAGGTTGGTATCAACCTTTTCTATCAAAATCTCTGTCTCGTGTCAAAGCTTGATTATTTATTAGATATCTGTTTAAAATCTGATTGGCTTTCTCTGTTATAATTGCGCATGTGAGAAAGGCTAGCATACTTTCAATTTAATAATAATAATAATAATAATAATAATAATAATAATAATAATAATAATAATAATAATAATAATAATAATAATAATAATAATAAATAAAGAAAAGGGAAGAGAGAGCAAAAGCTACTCTAAAAATGAGTTTTGTAGTTGCTATATAAACCAATCTATAACCACAAATATATTCACATATAGAACATACAGCTCCAATTTTCTGTTTACTTGTTAATTTACGATGCTGTCTTTTAATTCCCTCAGAAGAAAACTTTTCTTTCTGAAATACTTCAGCCCAATGTCTAATTGTTTTGTATTCTCTGCCATATCTTCACAATGGAAACAATTATCATTGTATTTTTTTAAAGAATGTTTTGGAGATAATCTTTGTAATGTAGATGGGTCTATCTCTCCTATGAAATTCATGTTTAAGTTCATCATAAAACATCATTTTAGGATGTCTTTCATTATTTATTTGTTTTACATGTTCAGTCAAATGAAGGTGTGATTTTAATAGTGGACTGAATAGTATTAAATCCGGAAATGATGAACATATTGATTGATTTTATGATCTTGCCATTGTATTTTTAAAATTTTACAAAGCATCCTTCTAATGTCTTTATATTGTGCTAATAGGGTGTCCAAGTTTCACATCCATACAATAAATTGATTAAAATAACAGTATTATATACAGCTAACTTAGATGTAGTAGTTATTTCCCTATGGAGATGTTAAAAGCAGCAGCAACACATTGGATTCTGTATTGAATTTCAGCATCTAATTCAACTTTTCTACTTATAAATTACCAAGGTATTTCAACTGACTTTCATTCTCAAGTTGACAAAAGTCTAAGCTGAAAGTTGCTGAGGATTTGTTCCCTATCACTGGCTAATAAACAACTTGAGTTTTTTGAACATTAATTAATAAACTGAGATCTTTATAAAATGCATTTAAAACATTAAGAACACTCAGTAAATCATTTTTCAAACTGAAAAAATAGCACAATCATCAGCATACTTAACTCCAATATCCAAGAAGATTTAAACTCTTCTTTTTGCTCTTAACCCATTCAAATTAAAAATTCTACTATCAAACCTGTGTTGAATCTTGATCCCTGTCTGATTAAGTTGCCTATAAGCAATTCCAAAGACGACTGTCAAGTTGGAGCAAGCACACATCCTTGTGTATAATTTACACCAGTTTTCATTTCAGGTGCTTCAGATTTTCCACCTGTAGTATCTTCTCATGCCATCATATAGAAACTACATAATATGAATAATTGGATCAAATCCTTTGACCAAATCAAAAAAGCAATACTCATTCCTTTGTTTCTGACACTTTTCTTGCATTTGCCTTGCAACAAAAAATTATATCTATATTGCTTCTTGATTCCCTAAAACCTCATTGAGTTTCTTATAACCATTCATCTATAACTGGAAGCAATCTATTTAACAGAATTTTTGAAAGTACTTTTGTAGTAATGATATTCCATGATAATTACCACAATCTTGTCGGATCCCTTTGTTTTTAAAAATTGGATGGCACAACTTCATGAGTTCAGATATTCCTAAAAAATTTGAATATTTTTGAAGTTAACATTTCACCACTATGTTTTAAAACTTCTCTAGATACTTTATCTGGACCTACATCCTTTTTATTTTTAAGATTGCAAAGAGCTGGATATCTTTATTTGAATCTAAATGAGTAGATTATATGGTTATATCATTAAAAGTCATCGTATTAATTCTTGTATCATTATTCAAAAGTTGATTAAAATAGTCTTTCCACCTGTTCAAAATATCATTGTCATCATATAACAGACAGCCATTGCTGAATTTAATAGGATTGTGATACCATTTCTCAGGTACATATGTTGCTTTCAATGCATTGAAAAAAGATCATTGAATGCAAATGTATGTATCTTTACAATTTTAATCCACCAATCATTTTTAAGCCTTCTTATCAATCGTTGAACTTCTTCCTTCAGGAAGTTCCACATTTAACCATTATGTTGCCAAGCAGAGAATGCCACATGTTTCATTTTAATTAAATCACTAATAATGTGACCATTATCAAAAAACTAATCATAATTCTTCTTTTTAATAAACCAAAGAATAGATTAACTTGTATCCATAACAAATTCCTTAAGAGTATTCCATGCTTCAGTAATATTACAGTTCTGAAGATAGAAATTTAGCAATTTTAGTGTTTGATAGATGTTTAATTTAGTAGATTTTTCTAGAGAACAAACAGTTTTTTTTTTTGTGAATGTGATTAGAATAGGATCTATTTTTAATGCAACTATCATTTTAATCTTAAAGATATTAATCTATGATCTGTCCACCACTCTGTGCTTGTGAGTGCTCATGTAATGTGAACTTATCTTGTATTCTGACTCCTAATAATATTGTAATGTATTAATTGTTATTATTTTGAGCGTGGATGCATCCATGTTTCTTTGTAGTGATTTTTGTGCCTAAACAAGGTATTTGTGATAATCAATCTAGATATTCAACAATAACAGACCATTTGAATTTACAGCCCTGATAGCATTATATCCAATAACTTTTGGCCAAATCACCAAAAAGAAATTTTTGATCTTTTAATGGTATTGGCCTAATAATGCTAATCAATAAGGAAAAGAAGCTTTCTTTCTCTGTATCTATGATGATAAAATAAGCTCTAGTACCATTATGCAAAACAAGTTTTAAGATCATTAACATTTCATTGATACAATGAGGAATACCAATAATAGAAGATACTAAATTAGATTTTACAGTAAATTCAACACAACACATCTTTCATTGACTGATCTGCTTTTTCCAAAAAACTTATATACATTCATTTATTCTAAGAAACTTCCTTCCTCTAGGAGATGAATTTCACTAAGAGCAGCTATATCAATCTTAAACCTTGACAGTTCTTTAGCCACAAATGCAGTCTTCCATTCTGGTCTTTAAGAGTTTAGATCAAGTAAAGTTCCTACATTCCATGTAACTATATTTAATTTAAAAAAATAGATTTATATTTGTGATACCTTTAATAATATCCCTACTACTTACTATATCATTATTATAGATATTTATTACTTCTATTGGTGAAATTAGTAATCTGCCAGGCACAACAACATAGCCAGATTGAGTGAAGCAGTGCTATTCATAGACTACATTTTCTAAACCCTTCCATCATCATGGTAGGCAGGGGAATCCCTAAATAGAGTTGCCTAAACATAAATCTTTGCTAACCAAAACTTCTGTCCTACTTAATTTCAATTTCAAACTGACTCATTATTGACTGTACTGCCTCAAGCAAAGATCACAACTAAGGACTACCAGCCTATGAAGACTGTTCCCATTATTGCTTTCTTAATTCTGAAGGGCTTGAGCTCAAAAAAAGGGATGGGGGATATTGGAATCACAAATACTGTGTATGAAGTTAAAGGATAGAGATGGTGTGGCACAAACACACAATTCCATTATCACAGTTACTATAAGGAGATATCTGATGTCTTGAGAGGCTCATGATGACTAGGCCCTACAAAAACTTAAGTGATCAAATAAGAAAAAGAGGGAAACAAAATAGACTGCATGTGTTAGCAACAGTATCTAGCCATTGATGAACCAACATCCTATTCTATAAAGCAGCAGATGTTCTTGGTCGATATTTACAGTTGGTCTTCGTATCTAGCGGTTATTCCACTATCTGTCACGTATGGAGCTTTAAGTAGCCTGAGCGCAACACGCGATATTAGATGCAGTAGCATAAATAAAATATAGCATATAATGAATGCTCGGCTGAGTTGTAAAATGCGATGAAGTTTTAAAAAGTGAATGGTAAAAAATTAAAGTCATATAATAAAGATTGATGCGTTTAAAAAAAAATACAGTTGATTAAAAAAATGGAGAGTTTAATAATAATAAAGAAATTATATTATGGTATTTTAACATTAAGTTGGGAAAAACCCATATTAACATTTTGTGGGAAATGGCGTTTTGTGGATCTAAATTATGGACTATCAAAATAAAGTAAGTGTAGTATTATTTGAAAGAAGATGCATCTCAGGATATGAAGATGAATTAGAATTACCACGTATTTAGAAATAAAAGGATTTGTTAAAAAAAAGTGTTTTTAATTAGAGAGGATTTGAACCCAGACTTTCAAGCTCCCTTCAATCATCCACTCCATCCAAATAACCGATACACATGACCACATACATGTGAAACAGCTAAATGATCTCCAATATACATATTTCGTGATGAACCATCACCATCAATCAGGTGGTCAGGATCACAGGTATGTGATCATGTGTATCGGTCATATAGGATGGAGTAGATGACTGTGGGGAACTTGAAAGTATGTGTTCAAATTCTTTCTAATTATATCTAGCTTAAGTATATATACCATACTTGTATTGGAATATTAAAAAAATGTTAATGTTTATTTATTTAAAAACAAAAAAATGGGGCAATTCTGTTTATTTGTTTCATGTGTCAAAGCATCGGCCGGGAAGTAAGGCGGCTGTACTGACCTCTGGACCACCAACGCTTGACAATTCTGTTTATTTGTAGTTAAACGTACAATATCATTATCAGTTAATGGTGAGTAGCTTGTTCCTCACTGATTGCAAAACAGAAAAGAAGAAAAATCTGTGGCTATTTCATTTCCAAACTGCTTTCTAATCGATCTTGGACGTATATTAATTTTATGTGAGCATATATTCATATGTGTGTGAGGAGGGAGTGTGAATTTTAGTTTTAAACAAGCTACCAAGAGATTGTAAAAGATGTAGAAAGAGACTACATGCGAGATAAATGGATGAAAGGAGAGACTGCACATTGGAAAAGAAACTGAATTAGAGAGATCATCTTTCTGAAATGAATCGATAATGTTGAAAATGATTATACGCTACAAAATATCTTGTGGTAGTAGGCCTTGGGATTCAATTTTTTTAAAAAAAAAAAAAATACACCATTTGAGTGTTTTCTCCCCGATTTTAGAAAAAAATATATCATCTAGCTATTAATTGAAACATTTTTGAAAATAATAAAAATAATTTAAAAGTAAAAGTCATTTAAATTAATTTTAAAAAATCTAAATATGTAATATGCGATGTTTTCTTTTTTGTTTATAAGTGATACTATCCCGAGTAGTTCAGTAATAAATGTGACTGGATCGTAGGATAATTCCTTTGGCAATTTCAAGTTGAGGAAAGAGGGATGGGGGTCTGAATGGACCCTCGAATGTCAGATGAGATCCCGAGCTGTATGAATGAATTAATAAGCAATCTTCTCATCCCAATCATATAAATAAATAATACGAATGTTTTATGTTTTCTATAAAGGATTTTAAAATAAAATAAAAAACACAGCATAAATTATAATTCTGCGCTGGAAATAAAAATTGATCAAAAATAGGATATAACTCTTGAAAAGTAAGGTAAAATTGTCATTTGTTGAGCAAAAGTTTGTTCAACTTCCCCTGAATAAAAAAAAAAAAAAGAAAAAAGACATTACTCACCAAACTAGCCAATTGGCGGTAGTGAGATTTAGAGCGGTTGCGCTTAACCAGCCTAGATTCGATTCTTAGTTTGAAGCTGTGGCAAGTGGACGCGCTACCATGAGGCTTTTCAATTTACAAATTTATAATTTGAAACAGCTCTCCTTTTCTGGTAATATTAAAAAATATAGTAATGCAAGAGTAGATCGTACTTAGTTAGTCAGCTACTCAGATGTTTTTTTTTACTTTACTTTACTTTCCAGGTAAGAATAATCGTACGGTAAAATCCGTTTAGGTAAACGCATAAACAGGCGAGTCAAAATCTGCCCTATGTTTCAGATTAGTTTTTTGCGCAAAAAAAAAAAAAAAAAGTTTAGTAGTAAGCCACGAAAAAAAAAATTATGATCAACTCCAGGCCTCTTTAAAAAAATGATTTATCTTGTTAGGTCTAATTATTCGTATTATAATGCGTGGGTTTAAATTTATGTACATTTATTTACACAGGTACTCCAAAATAAGACTACAATAAATTAATACACGTGTTCATTCCTATGAGTATAAATTAAATTGCCATATTACTCTATTTAATTATTTGTATTATATTTTGGTGTCTGTGTGCATATGTAAATATATATACGCAGTATGAAATTTTACTGATACACAAAGTCAAACACATTTATCTGTACGTGCTAAACATGTGGTCCATTCATAAATATGAATGGTATTTCATTTGCATATATATTTTTTTCCTAATCAGAGTTTAGCCATGCGAAAAGGGCGGTTCCTTAGCCCGTTCCTTCCTTAAACCAACGAATAAAATATGCAAACGGTAACATTAATGACAGAGAAAAGAAGTTCCAGGAGGCTTCCTCTCCCTGCATAATTATCCCTGTAGCTCATTCCAGAAACATTCAGTTTTATCAATGATTTAGTTGATTGAGGCCAAGTTGGTCGCACGCATAACCACTTGGATTACTTTACTGTTTATTCAACGTTATCTTTGTATCTTTTTGCAGGTTGGAAAATGTTACTTTTTAGTATCTTCATCCTTTGCTGCTCTTCAAGCCTGGCTTTCGGTAATTATTATTATTATTAACTTATCATTTATTGTTATTTATATATATAAAATAATCATCCTATATTTATTTACTCTACTTAGTTTTTAATTAATTAAGTACTAAAATCTGTTAAAAAATATATTTGTTGTATGGTATACAAAATTTATAACTAATAATTTTTATCGATGTTAAATATCGCGATTTTACAATATTTTGAGAATTTAGCAAAATAGAGATATGTGACTCGTCATTTATGGATAGTATAAGTTACTATTAATTAATTACTACAAAAGTTATTATAGATAGGTTATTTAAAAATATTAAAACCAATAAGTCTGTTGTTGTTTTAGATGGTTTATTGGTAAATTTAAATCTCAATTTTTGTTACACTTTTACTTTACTAAAGTGGAACAAATTAGAGGATATTATAACATTTCTGTTATAGTATCGGAACTTTGATTAATATAATCAAAATAAATTAGTCTTAGGAAAATATTTTAGAGTACAATATATATTTTATCTCCGACTTTTGATGTAAATATATCTATAAATTTAATCGGTTAAAATACCATATAACTATACCCACACATACCTTTACATACACATATGTTATAAGTACATAGTGTGCTCAATATTCGTATAGTAATTGTATATGTATAAGATTTATATTACAGATTGATTCTCTTTTGATCATAATTCCATAATATTTATGAATTTACATTTCTTTTTGCTTGTTTCAGATTGTGAGGGATTTATTTCATATGAGAGAACGCTCGGTAGTTCGTTGAAAATTTCCGGAATTGAAATCATTTCTGAAAAAAACATTACGCAAAAAAATAAAATTTTAAGCTACCCCTGTTTTGAAGAATGTCTTCAAAGTAATTGTTTATCTTTTGAAATTGATTACGATAAACGTATATGTCGACTGTTTTCCGTCAAGGCAAATGAAAACGGAGATAATTTGCAAGAAACCCCAGGAGTTCATTATTTTGAAAAATTGTGTTTAAGTGGTAAGTTCGTGTATGTGTGTGTATGTGTATTTAAAATTTTAATTCATCTATAAAAAAATAAAAAAAAAGTATATGTAAGTATCAATAAATAAATCTTTGATTCATAAACTGTTAAATTGTATATTAGTTTGATATTATATAATTTTGTTTAGTTTTGTTAATATGTGAACAAATAAGATGGCGCTATCATCGGCCAGGAAAACATAATACTTTTATACATTATATAAGATGTTATCAAATCTCCAGTTTTAGTTTTTTTTTAATGTATATAAAATTATATGATTCACTAAAAAAAATCAACTCTCAGTACTTTTTTTTTGTAATTGTTTATTTTATTTGCTTTGATTATTTCTAATAATAGTCTTCATTCTACAAAAAAGATATGGAAACAAATAGATCAGATATCTTCAATATGAGTATTATTATAAAAGTATCGGAAACATATATGCCCACGTACACCTATAAGTGCCTTGAGTAATGATTAACATATGCATATATCTTGCTCATGATCTGGGTTCGAATCGGAAACAGATATCTTAAATATGAATATTATTACAGATATCGGAAACGTGTATGCTCACGTACATCTATAAGTACCTCGAATAATGTTGTTTTTTAAATAACTGAGAATTTTTAAGCAATTTAATAGTTTGTTTTCAAATAGATCGCCTTTAGCCAACTTACTTAGACATCTAATTATTGATCAGTAAATAATATCTAATATTAACTAGAGGATTAAACAAATAAAAAAACTCCTCTTGGCAGTTAATTAGTTTAATGAATTTTATGATTCCCTTCTCTTTTTTTCTGCGAACTGAGAAAGAATTCGAAAAAATGTTTGCCCTGTTATGGATCTATTTAAGACTATTTACTTCACATACACGCACATACAAAAGTAATGGAAATCGTATATATATATATATTAATATTATTAAAAGATGTTTTAATATTAGTTACTGTCTTTTATAAATAAATAATCAAATGGATTTACTACTCGAAAGTTTATAAGAAGTTTCGAAAACCGGAAGTGCCAGAACTGGAATCGAACCTAGGAGTTTACGAACCAGAGCCTAACACTATTTATTATAAGATTCAAGTGATCGTTTTTTTTAACTTATACAATCGCACGTATAATAATATATTTAAGGAGCTAGCAATTCGGGTATTCTCATTTTGATCACAGTATCCCAACTGCTCCGTTATCTCGAACTATCTTCAGTCAGAGAACGTAAGTATCTAAGCAATATTTACTATCAATTAATCTAAAGCTGTTTCTATATACATTGTAAAGTGTAGGATTACTGCTTTATTTTTATCTTTTACACGGATGTGTACATCGAATTCAATAGACTTTTCTGAAATAAAAAAAACAAACAAATAAAGAACATTATGGTAGCTGCATGCATACTCAACGCTCACCTGTTTTCGTGATGGTGTTAATCATTCATCACTTCCCTGCTAATATAGTGCAGTGGTAGAATGGTAGTTTCTCTATGGTCTGGCATTATCATTTTCAGTTCGCGAACTTCTTATTAATATTCGATTACTATTATTATGTTTATGAATGATCTACTATTGCATGTGTATGTAACTTAATAATATTGTTATGCTGCGTCTTTTCCTCGACTGGAATCTACAATTTTGATTTTGTATTACTGCAAAGTAATTAGATATATTTTGTCAACTGGTTTAAGTATAATTAAATGCCCTTCAAATGACAAAATATATTTTTTTTAAAAGTACATTTTAACTATAAAACGTATGTAAAATATAGTATCTTATTTCTAACATTCGTGTGAAATTTACTTTTGAAGTATAATATATAGAGAAGATCAAATTTACAGTTAGATTGTTTGCTAATATATTTTGATAAATAAATTATTTTTTTTTTACTAGAGTTGTAGTGATGTGTTTATATATATTCTATACTATAGGGATACACTGGCCTCAGTCACAAGATACAGACTTGAAGGGAATAAGAGCGGTGTCTTATTTCTGTGAGCCAATCTTAAGTGTCTAGAAGTGAGAGCTTGAATTTATAAATCATTCACCTTAAATCCATTTCTTATTTTTAATATTCTTATTAGCTCTTCTGAAATTTTGAACTTACTTTGTGCCAATATTAAACGATGTTAAATTACATAATATTTGATAAATTTTACAAGGGCTATGTTTTAGATTGTAACAAACTATAGAAAGTAATCACTCTTTTCTCACTTCTAGACACTTAAGATTGGCTGTATAATTACATTTGAGTTCAGAAATAAGAGCGGGTCACTCTTATTTCCTTAAAGTCTCTATCTTGTGGCTGGAGTAAGATATCCTTGCAGATTGAACACCACTGTTTAACTGAACTTGTTAGGAAAGAATGATTACTTTCCATAGTTGGTTATAATTTAAAGCGCAGTGCTTGTAAAGTTCATCTAATATATTAATATATATTGTATGTAGCTATATGTATTTTAATTTCAATATCAGTCATTGGCGCTTGTTTTTTTCTTCTTCAAAGGCTTCTTATTGGGGGGGGGGTATTCCGAGAGTTATCCCCACCCCCTTTCCTTACCTCATGCCATATTTACCTACATCTGTCTCTTTGAATTGTTCTAATAGATTAGAGTTGCAGAATCTGCTGTTCAAAGTTCATAGATCTCATACCAGTCACTTCCGATGCTCAACTTTTTAAATGTGTTCTTGAGCAATAAACCATTCAATTATTTGTCCCTGCATGTTTTGCCCCAGTGATAGAGTGGCAGACAGTTGAGCTTAAAGGTCGTGAATTGTAGCCAGCTCTGTTACTTCCAACGCTTGAACATTTTATGAACTTATTAAACGTTAGATTTTTTTTAAAAAATATATATATATGCATTGGTCTTTAAACATTTTTAATTGGCTATGCCGAATGAATTCCTTTATTTTTACGTGTTCAGTTTGCTATTCTAGTTAACCACTAATTCCCCACCCCGGCCCCATTTTTAACTTTGTTTAATCTATAAATAACATTGATTGCTTCTCTAAAATTCTACATCCACTCTTTTCTTCTTCTTTTTTTTAATCATTCTTTAGACATTCATTCATTGAATCTGCAATTTTAATTTCAAAATCATGTTTGATGAGTTGTTAAAAACAGATGCTATAAAAGTAGATATTTTGACTCTTAAATTTCAAAGTATAAAGATAAAACTATTGTATTTATTATTTGCTACAGCGATTTTTAAATATTTGAACTTAGGAAATGTTTTGAATTATCATTTTCTTTCATTTTTGGGGGAATAGGATATTCATATTTGAAAATTGTTTTTTTATTTTCTTAATACAGTTTTTCTTCGAATTTTTTTGCTTTACTTTTTCATTTGCGTTTATCTCCTGGTCATCTGCAAAAGTCTATTTGAATGCTCACACATTGGTATTTTCCACTACATTTTCAATATTTCTGGTCATACATGTTGAATAAAGTATTGGCAATCTTAGATCCCAGATGGAAACTGTTTATGACAGGGATATATTGAGAAAAATGAATGGAAATAAAAAAAGTAAAATCCGAAGTCGCAAAAAAAAAATCACTTAGTCAGTTTGGGAACTAATATGATGACACCATATGAATCGATCTCCATGTACCCTGAAGGTCTGAATGCATACACAATTTATCATCAAAAATGAACTTTAGCTTACCTTTTGATTGTTTATTATTGATTTTCTTTCCTGTACGTTTTTCTACTGTGCCTCCTAATAAATTCTTTTTTTTTTCAATAGTTTTCTTGTCTTAATTAAGTATATTAGTGACCTTGACCACCCATATTTTTCAGAACTTCATATTTGATTTTCTTTTCAGTCATCTAATCATTTCCATACTTATTCAAACTCACATTCCAAATCCTCTAGTCTTTTAATATCATGAATTAAAATTAATGTCATAAATTAAAATGATCAACCTTTTATAAAGCACTCTATAATCATCTATAATGTCAAACATCAAAATAATGTTATCATTGTCCATTCCATAATGTGATCGTTTTCCATTCCATAACGTGATCCACTTCCATAGTCTTTCACATCACAAACTTTGTTAATAGTAAAGTCAAATGTAAATTGAACTAGTAAATATTCAAACACAAACTATTAGAGCTATTCTAGCTATTTCTTTGTGTTGAAACTGGCGGTAGTTGTTGTTTTTCTGTCCTGCCACTGCTAGAGACGTCATTTCTGCAAAAGTAGCAGAAACATTCAATCTGTGTTTGTTTTATAGACCATGACATTTTAAATTCCAACCATGAATAAAGATATTAAATGTATATATTTTTTAACCTGCAAGTTAAATCTGTGGATGACACTCTCTCCCATATCTTGGATTACTGTCCTATCTTCATTAATTTACATCTTGTGTTGTTTCCTTCAAAACAGAATATTTTTGCTATAAACTGGCAAATGCTATTTCCATATGCTAGAAAGATTAGTTCCTGTACTATCTTTCCCAATTTTATTATTATTATTATTATTTATTCATCTGCCTTTGAAGCTTAGACCATCTTTGTCATTAGCTCTGGTAGGGTCTTTTACAACATACTGTAAACTAAATCGGTGAACTCCGATTTATTTTTTATAGAAATATTGCTTTACTTTTTTATATGGGTTTGGTATTGGCAGTTTCCAAGATAGTAAAAAAAATCCCATAAATTATGTATATGAAATTTATACTAATGCATTAAAAAGTCTGCCACTCCCATGAACATGTGACTATTGTATTGGTACAGATTAAATCTGAACCTTTGCTTAAATCAAACATGGATAAGTTGAAATTATCCTGGATAATATCAAATGATAATGTAATTTATTAGCAAAGAGTATAATGCTCAAAAAGATTAGTGGTGAGAAAAGAAGAGCTGTCCAGCAATGAGATGGTGTAGTTCATTGTAGCAGTCAAATATGTTTTTTGAGAAATCTGAAAAATCTAAGCAATGACAGTTCATTCTGGGAAAATGTTTTTTATATATCTGTCAGAAGTTTAAGTGAGTTTCATGATAAAAAGATAAAAATCTTTTCGAGAATGGTGAAAAAGAAGGCAATAATTACAATACTCGATAATTGCCGGTTGGTAAAGTTTTGAATGATTTTCTATCTTTAATTTTTGCTATAGCTAAAAATATCTAGATATTCATATTCTGATCAATAATAGATGGTTAGCTGAATTAATTTTAGGCCAGCTATCTGAGAAAATCCTAAGCTTCTTGAAAAGAATTTTTTTTAACCTAGATTCGAAACCTATAGTATGCAAAACAGGCGGGTGCGCCACCTCTGCATCACAAGATACCATGAAAATATATATATAGTATCTAATAATAATAATAAATTTTTATTAATTTATTTGCTTGTTTTTAAACATATTATTATATAGTGCTGAAAATTTTGAAATTATTAAAACGGAAGTCAACCTCGATAATGCGCTATTTCTTAAATATTGTAAATTTCAGCGCACTCGCTTGCCAGTAAGACTTTTTTAAAAAAAAAACTTAAGTGAATTACTTAAGTTTAGGGCATATTTCTATATACAACAACTTTCACTTACCATGCTTATAAAATCAGGGCTTGAGTCTATTGTGTGCCTGATATTATAATCAAATATTGACTCAAGCCCTGATTTAAGCAGGGTCAGTGATAGAGCAAGTGCGCGGAGATTTATAATATTTAAGAAATAGTGCATTATCGGGAGGTTGACTTCCACTTTAATAATTTGCTTATTTTTATTAAATGAAATATATTTACTCATTCTTATTCTACTAAATCCTATTTGTTCTTTATGTAGAAAAACTTATCAAAATATAGTTTACGTAGTAACAATTTTAAATACAACTATAGATTTTAAATGCTTTACAAAATATGATAATACATATATAATACTTAGATTATATATAATTAAATATCGATTGCATCAATTATTATATATATTACTAATATATCACTTTTAAAGTAAAAAAAAATTTGTATTTTAATTTCCCTTTAATGTACAGTAGTATAGTGGGATGGACTCTAAAATTTGAAATCCATGGTTTGCGGTTTAATTGATTATTTCTGCTGCCTGAAATTCATACGAATTTCGAATTTTCGAGTTATAAAAATATTTTAAATGAACTTTATTAGGTTTACTATATACTTTGGAGATTATTTACAAGTCTTATTGCAACAAACGAGATTTTAAGTAGAAAAGCAATAAGATAGATGTTCATATAATTGAGCAATAATCAATATGTAGCTAATGCATATTAATTAATATATTCAATAGCTAAATCACTAGGTTGTTGTTATTGATATCGGATTCCATGTAGGTGTAAAAATACCAGCTGGTGCATGGGTTTGATATCTAATCTTAATGTTATTTAAGTTTTTTAGAAAGAATTATTTAGTATTGTGAGGTGTGGGATTAAAGCTTAGATAGCATTTTACAAACCAGAGTGCGAAAAGAACGAATGTAGTAATTTTTATATTGGGAAAAGTATCACTTTATATATATTTTTATGAGATTATTGATTGTTAATGAGTTTGAATGAGTCGTGATAGAGATAAGAGTATGACAATGAAGAATTATTCGATTAAATTAGATAAATTATATAATTTAGAAATACAATGACTCTTCCCGCAATTTTCATATTTGTTATAATAATAAAATATAAATGAGTAAACAAAAACTTTTTCTGGATGTTTGCAATATGCTGATGAGTGCTATTTTTGCTACTTCAAAAGACTATTTACAGAATGTACTTAATGTTTTGAATGCAGACATATAAAGATACTGGTTTATTAAGTAATAAATGTTCAAAAAATTCAAATTCATTATCAACCAGTGAGAAAAGAAAAATCCTCAAAAACTTTTAGTTTGGATTATCAATTTGAAAATGTAAACCAGTTTAAATTCTTTAAGTAGTTTTATACGTATAAATGGGACTTAGATATTGAGGAATGACATAGATTACATTATATTGCTGTTATCTTTTAACAAATTAAAAAAAATAGAGCATTTCATCTCTGAAAAATAACTACTGCAATTAAGTTAAATGTATGAAGAGTTTTTGTTTTACCTAATTTAAATATTGAAGTAAGAATTGGGAATGTTTTTTTTTCTATAAGATTTGAAAATAAAATGGCAGGATCATAAAACCAATCGATGTTCTTTTTCTTGCTTGATATAATGTTGTAGAATCCATTATTGTAAAATCACACCTTCTTTGGATTGGACATGTAAAATGAACGAGCAATGCAAAACTCACTAAAAGAGTGGTTTATGGCAAATTTGAGTGAAAGAGATAGACTCAGTCTATGGTTATAAGGATGATCTCAAAGCCATTCCAAAGAAATGCAATGTAAATTGTTTTGGTTGCGAAGATTTGGTAGGGAATAGAATACATTGGAAAAACTATATTTAGACATGATTTTGAAATATTTCTGACAGAAGTTTTTTGTCAAAGAAATTAAAAATATAAATTAAACAGAAAAATGGGTCAGCATATTTTATATATTTGTGGTTCACAGATTAATTACTTCATATAGTCATCCAAAATTTCTAGAGCAGTTTTTTTTTTCTCTTTTTTTTTTCTGAATTAGAATAGCTATGCTCGTTTAAGAATGGCTGTTTCTTGCTTTCCTTTTTATATATAAATATAAAACAAAATTGTAATAAATGATTTTCTTCTTACATTTTTAACCCTCAGACATCCCCCTCCCCTCTTTTTTTTAATTGTCTAAAAGTAAACCTTGTTATAAGAAATATTACTAGTATAGTCAAGTCTATTCTTTAAAGATGGTTTCATTTGTTTTAATATTCCTCCACCAGATGTCAGCAGAAAAGTTGCCTTACAGAGAATTTATAAAAAAAACTGTTAATTACTTTAGACTTACCTATATTTCCAGATATATTTTTAACCCTTAGATTTGCCTTAAATGTTTTGGATGCTCAACCAAGAATCTCTTAGACAATTAAAGATACAAGTGTTTTAAAAAATTGAACTTTTGAGAAACTGAATAATATTTTTTTCCCTGATACAACCGTAAAGTTATCTGAATTTGATCTTCCAAGCTATCACTAGAACTTTATCCACAGACTCAAGACAGTTCATAATCTGTGCGCTTAACCTGCTTCTTAAATGGACAAATACATATCATAAACCATACAGTTACCGCCAATCAAACCTACTGCTATATTGAAGAACGTAATAAAGCCACTAGTAAATTTATATCCTAGTTGGAATCCTACAAGTTGATTTCTTTAAGATATTTTATTAATAGTTAAGATGACTAAAAAAAAATGCCTATAGGCTAAATATAAATAAATGATTTCTTTTTTTTTTTTTACTATTATAATTATCATCTGATGAATAGCCTTCTGTTTAGTCATAAAATTTTCAGTACAGAATTTTGGGAGTTCACCAAAAGTTCAAACACTAGAAGTGACAGATGCAGGCTGTTATCCAAGGTGTTCCAACTTCATAATCTACCACTGTATCGTTGCATCAAATCACATATAGAGCATTGCACAGTTTATGATTGATTTTTTCTACATAGTTTGAAATTATATTTTATCATTGTTGGTACAGTTGTAATCAATTATAGCTAATATTTTCCCATATATATATATATTAAATCACCCCACATAGTTAAGAAATCCAGCACTGTTCTCTATGAAATAAATCTATAAATATATTAGAGTTCATATTTCAAAATGGGGTGATTTAAAATGGATATTTATTTCAGTTTAGCGTTAGCACTGGGATTATTTTCATATATATATATCTGTGGAAAAGATTCTAATTTAAACTGCTTTCTTTGTTTCAAACTGTCCCAGCATTGATTAGCAAAAGAAAAAAAATGTACTCGGAAAGTTCTCATTCATTCTAAATATTTATTCAAGTCAAAAAAAAAGTATTATTATTATTATTATTATTATTATTATTATTATTATTATTATTATTATTATTATTATTATTATTATTATTATTATTATTTACAATTTTTTTAATTACATCTTCATTTAGTATAAAAAGTCCTTGAAGGACCTATATCCAAAGAATAGGACCAATAAATGATGTGCAATCTTTGTATGATCTTAACTTCTGTTAAAAGGTAATATTTTTTTGTTTAAAAACACAAGCTTTGGTGGCCTAGCGGTTAGCATAGCTGCCTTCCAAGCAGCTGGCCCGGGTTCGCTTCCCGGTCAACGATTTGACATATAAAATAATAATAATAACTTCTTTGAAACTAATTTGTAAAACCTTCAATATATAAATTTTTTCTACAGTACAGGCTTTTTCATACCTGCATTCTAATATGTAATATATAGGGGGGTTGAACTCGGACGTTTACACGACCCTCAACTATCCACGCTATCTCATACTGCTGACACACTTAATCGCACACACATCGAAAAGATAAATAATCACCAATACTCGTATTTGGTGCTAAACGAGCACTCGTCAGTTGGTTCAGATTATCATCTCCACACACATAAAATCAATGATCAGCTTATATTAAGATAGTTAATCTTTATATTTTAGTGGAGAGGCTTCAATCCACTCCATTCCACAACTCTTCAGTCATATATTTCATTGAAAATCTGATGATGGAACGCTCAAATCCCACCTTGGTGCCAATCTTCTCATCCTACCCATGTTGACCATAAGTCACTCTGACCCCTTAATAGAAGATAAAAAAATTCCACAAAGTTCGTTATTTATTATTTTATATACAGTGTCACTTACTTATTACATACAGTCAGATTGACTCTATTCGCAACTAGTTTAAATAAAACCAGTTTCAATGCATTCAATTTTCCAAGGCATCGTTCCATGAATGAATACATTTTTGTATTCTGTTTAATAACAATTTTATTACTCTTTGCAATCAAAAAATAAAATAAAAAGAGATAGAAGAGGTACAATAAAATCATGGGTTTAACTAAATTTAAATAATTACTTAAACAAAATAAACAAGATATTAAGGTGGAAATGAAAATGCGTTTTAAAATTTTAATGACTTAAATAATAAAATAATTGCATAGATTACACAACAAAAACAAACAAAAAAAATTAAAAATAGTGAGAAAAAAACCCATTGTAAAATAAAGTGATGAAGTTTAGTGATGCCTTGAAATATTATTCACTTTTCAATCAACATAATGAGCAAACCATCTGAAGCCTCCACCATAACCTTGTTTTTTTAAAACACTACACATAAACAACTCCAAAGGGTGACGCTGACAATTTAATTCAGCTTTACATTCTAAAATCTTTTCTCTATTATATGCATCAACCAAAAATACAACTGCATCGACAGCTGGAAATAATTTTTCCATACTCTTCTTACTTGTTCATGACCACCAAGAACAAATATGGTAAACTTCATCCTACCCATTGACAGTTCTTCAGATGTGGGATGTAGGGTAGGAACATGTTGTGCCATTCTGTCATCTTTTAACATGTGTAGAAGTATGGTTTTGCCATTATTATCCAGACCAAAAAATACCAACTTACCAGACTTTTTGTACCAACTTAAAAAATTGATAATACCTGCAAACCAATTCCTAAGGAACATTGTGCCTTAAGCTTTATTTATTTCCCGTTGTCGAATGGTTGGCTCATTATATTGATTGAAAAGTGAATATTTCAAGGCATCACTAAACTTCATCACTTTATTTTACAATATATATTTTTTTTTTGGCACTATTTTCATTTTTTTGTTTGTTTGTTTTTGTTTTCTAACCTATGAAATTATTAATTCATTAAAATTTTAAAACACATTTTCATTTTCACCCTAACGTCAGTTAAACCCATGATTTTATTGTACCTCTTCTATCTCTTTTTATTTTATTTTTTGTTTGCAAAGAATAATAACATTATTATTAAACAGAATACTGAAATTTATTTATTCATGGAATAATGCCTTTGAAAATTGAATGCATTGAAACTGGTTTTATTTAAACTAGTTGCGAATAGAGTCAAAAACCAGTCACTACAACCTGACTGTATGTAATAAGTAAGTGGCACTGTCTATAAAATAATAAACAACAAACTTCATGGATTTTTTTTAACTTCTTTGAAGTTTTTATAAATTAGTTTCAAAGAAGTTATTTTAAAATATATATATTACCTTTTAACAGAAGTACAAATCTTACAAATTGTTTAATATTTGGAATGTAATTTATGGTCCAGAAAAACAGCCAATAATTTTTTTTCAATTATTATGACTCCACTAAAACAAATGCATAACATAATAAAATGTGAGAATTTTAAAATTATTAATTAATATTATTTAACATTAAGGATTATTCCAGGTTTTAAATAGATGGATTTATTTTATTTGAAAACTGGTTTGAATTTACAAAAGGTAAAGAAACAAGAGCCCTCATGCTAGCTATTGATACTTTAGGCTTAATTATTGTCATTTTCAATCATTATCACTCAACTGCAGGGTGAAGGTTTCTCCAATTTTAATTCAGTTTTTCTAGTTTCTATTCTTTCTTCTCCACATTACATCAAAAAAACTTACTTATTTCATTGATCCACTTTAATAGTGACCTTTAGTTGGTTTTATTCAATTTCTTGGGATCCAATTTAAAATTCATATGTTCATCTACTATCATCTCTTCTATCCTATGTCATCATATATATATATATATATATATAATAGAGCGTCATAAAATTATATTAGTGTAATCATACTATGACTTGAACAAATCCAGGTTTTTAAAAAATGAAAAATTTGTCAGCAGTCTTTGCATTTTTCTTTCAAATAGCCAAATGATAAACAATTCTTCTAATCATCTAATATTGGTTGGTAAATGAATATCAAACTATTTTTAGTTTGATGTAGAAATGAAGGGGGAAATGTTCAAATCTTCTCTATCCAATATTTTCAAAAGCGTGTTTTTTTATTGTTTCTCTATGAGGAATTCTAGGTGACAATTTTTTTGCAATGAGCTATTTAAATAAAAATACTGTTACCTTTTACTTTATATAAACGTGTGTATGTGCACGCATGAGTGTGTTTGTCTGCATGCTAATTATTTCTTAATAAAGTTTAAATAAACCAGTCGATTGATTCATTGGCAACAAATTTTCTGGAAAATTGATTGTCTGGTTTGATTTTATTAATTAAACCCCTAGAGACCTGAACGGCCATTTTGAATTCCCAGAAAAAATTACAGGACATACAATTTTAAATGAAATGTCTAATTTATTACAATAAATAACAAATATATATACATTTTTAGAAAGTGCAAATATGAAAGAATGTAATGAAGCTGATAAAATAGTTTTACCACAAAAAAATAATTAAAAAAAGGAGATTTTTCACATTTTTAAATATCTTTATTTTTACATTGGTTCACAAACTCTCAATTTTGAAAGATATAGCCTAAAATGACAATTTCATAGACAGCTTCATCACATTCGTCATAAAATGCAGAAAAAAATAATATATAACATGACCTACCTGAGTTACAGATTGTTGGTGTAATGTGGCAAAAGGTGACCATTTCAATTTCGTTTTTCTGCTTGACACTCTGTATGTTCTATTTTTGCAAGCAGTTGTTTTTCTAGGCCCTCTATGCGGGATATCTATTAGAAATGCAAGGTTTTAGTGAGGATCAAAAAAAAATAACAGTAATAACTTTAGTAAATTCTAAGTTATGGGGGTAAAAAATAATGACTATATTATTGAAAAATCAGGGGTGGGGTGAGATAAATTATGCATTATTTCATGGCAAATCATAATTGCCAAATATGCAAATAAATAATTTAAAAATTTGTTTCTAAAATAAAATGAATAACAACATAGTAAATTCTAAGTTATGGGGGTAAAAAATAATGACTATATTATTGAAAAATCAGGGGTGGGGCGAGATAAATTATGCATTATTTCATGGCAAATCATAATTGCCAAATATGCAAATAAATAATTTAAAAATTTGTTTCTAAAATAAAATGAATAACAACATAGTAAATTCTAAGTTATGGGGGTAAAAAATAATGACTATATTATTGAAAAATCAGGGGTGGGGCGAGATAAATTATGCATTATTTCATGGCAAATCATAATTGCCAAATATGCAAATAAATAATTTAAAAATTTGTTTCTAAAATAAAATGAATAAAAATATAGTAAATAAAATAAAATAAATAATCAAAAGGAATTACAAGCAATTATTATATATGAGTGGGAGATGATGATGACTGTTGATTCAGCATTGTGAGGTATTTATTTTTTTCACCTTGTTAGTTTCACAGAACAGAGTGGATAGTTTGAAGACAGTTTGCAAATTGTTGAAAATATAAATGCATGAGCAAAATCAATTTCAAAATAACTGATGATGATGATGTGGAGCAACTGGTGATGATACATACATAGATGATGATGACTGTTGATTCAGCATTGTGAGGTATTTATTTTTTTCACCTTGTTAGTTTCACAGAACAGAGTGGATAGTTTGAAGACAGTTTGCAAATTGTTGAAAATATAAATGCATGAGCAAAATCAATTTCAAAATAACTGATGATGATGATGTGGAGCAACTGGTAAGGGTGAGCTAAATTATGCATTATTACATAGGAAACCATAATAGCAAAGTATGCTATCAAATGAATAAAAAGTTATCTGCAAAGTATGCTATAAAATGAATAAAGTTATCTACAATGAAATGAATAAAAACGTAGTAAATTCTAAGTTATGCATGTAAAAAATAATTACTACATTATTGGAATATCATGAGGGTAAGAGTGAGCTAAATTATGCATTATTACATAGCAATCCATAATAGCAAAGTATGCTATAAAATGAATAAAAACTTATCTACAATGAAATGTATAAAAACAGTAAATAAAATAAAATAAATAACCCAAAGGAATTACAAGCAATTATTATATATCAGTGGGAGATGATGATGATGAATGTTGAATACTTACAGGTAATGGGGAATACGAAACCTCAAAATCAAACGCATCAACAGAAAAGTTCGTTAGAATCATAATTACGTTTAGCGGCGAAAATAATTGTTTTCTCCGTATATTTTTTTTATCAGTTGATAAAATCTAGAAAGATAAAAAAATTTACAAAATTTTAATAATGTACTTTACAAAAATTGCTATAAAAAATCTAATTTTCATCGCACAGAAAAAAATTTTAGACGTACAAAAAGATAGAAAAATGGCGGAGAGAAAGAAAAAAAAAGCGTAACTGTGACGTATACGGTTTGCACGCTATTGCGGTCGAAATTGCAAACTTTTTTTAATGCGGAAAAAAGCGGTTTTCGGTCTCAAGGGGTTAAAACCAACATACTAACATAAATGAAATATTATATATATGTAATGATATTATTATTCTATTTCTGTATTTCTTCGAAGTTATACGTAATCTTGCAAATAAATATTAATAAATACAGTAACACAAATATATATAAAGTACAACTTTAAATGATTTTATCCACTGAGGAGGGCTTTCAACTAGCTTCATAGTCTTTATCAACTAACAGGAATTCTTTTTTAAGGTACAAAGTCTAGCCTTCCCACAATTCATTAATTTTTATGTTTGCTGCCTGTCTATTTATTAAGTCATGCTTACATTTTATACATTAACATAGCTTCCTTTATTTTTCTTTTTATTGTTTCTGTCAATTTGTAATATTTTTTACACTATTTTAATCAAAATTAGGATCATAATAGGTTATGTATATATGGTTTTAATTTTGATTATTATAATGTGAAAATATTACACATTGAAAGAAACAATAATAAAAGGAAAATAAAACAAGCTATGTTAATATATAAATGTAAACATGACTTAATAAATAGACAGGGCAGCAAAAATTAATGAATTGTGGGAAGGCTAGACTTTGAAGGCATGTTTGAAGATATTTTAAAAAAGAATTAGTAGTAGATGAAAGGACTATGAAGTTAGTTGAAAGCCTCCTAAGTGGATAAAAGTATTTAAAGTTGTATTTTATATATATTTATGTTACTATATTTATTAATATTTAATTGCAAGATTACAAATATATGTATATGAAAAGAAAGTTACTGTTAACACTAACTGAAATAATTATACAAATATATAAACCATTATACAATTACAAATATCCAGTAACGCCCTCTATTTAAAGGTCTATATCTCAATAATAGTGAACTTCAAAATGGTATCATTTTGAAGTTTGCTATTATTAAGATATAGACCTTTAAATAGAGGGCGTTGAAGTTCACTATTATTGAGATATAGACCTTTAAATGGAGGGCATTACTGGATATTTGTAATTGTATAATGGTTTATATATATATATATAAGGTGTATGGCTTTATTGCTTGGGAATTAATAAGAAGTTTGAGCACCAGACTTGTGAGAACCGATCCTGGGACCATCCAATCCCAAGTCGGATGCGCTACCAAATGTGCCAAACCATACAAGGCTTATATATATACCAAGTTGGATGCTCTATTAACTGAGCCATACCATGTAGGGCTTATATATATATATATATAACAAAACTTAAATATATTCCAAACAACGGTAAACAATTTATAATACAATATAAATAAAAACTCAATAAAAACTCATAAAGAAATATTTTCGATTATATTCATAATCATTTTCAACTCAACTTTCAAAATGGAATCATCTATTACCAACCGGAAACACATGTCGATTTAAATATCCCACAATTCATTAATCCTAACATTTGCTGACTGTCTTTTTATTATCGTATTTTTATACCTACTAATAAAAACTGCCTCTTTAATTTTTTTTTTTCATTATCTCTCTCTTGTCCTAAAATTTTTATTTTATTTATATCAAAATTAAACTTAAAATTACAATTTCTATCATGATCATAAAAAACAGATTCAGTATATAACTTGACTTCATTACTATTATCATTACATATCTGTACATTTTTCAAAACTCTTTTATACAACAATTTATGTTCTTTAATTCTTTTCTCTATATTACATCTAGATTCCCCTATATATGATAAGTTACACCCACAAAAAATTCTATAAATTATATTACTCACGTCATTTTTTTCTAACTTATCTTTTGAATTATTAACCATTCTATTTAAATTACCTGATCCATAAAAAGAAACATTATATATACCATTATAAACTTTTTTCATAAATTTTACTTGATTATTATTATAAAAAGGCAAAGAAATCCACTTCTTACTCTTAATTTCTTCATCACCAGTATTTCTATTAATTTTCTTACTAAATTGACAAACCACTTGATAAATTTCTTTTATATTATAACCTACACTTAATAATTCACTTACATAATTTTCAATATTTTTCTTTTTATCACATGCATATTTACACAAAATATTATTTCTATACAAAAAAAGACCTAAAACCAGCCATCTTATAATTATGTGGCACATTAGATAAATAGGGAATATACCCTCTAGTTTCAATAGGTTTAATAAACAATTTATAGTCAATCATATTATTGTTCCTTGAAATTATCAAATCTAAATATTTAATACTATTATTATATTCTTTCTCCATAGTCCAGATAAGACCTTTTAATTTATTATATTCATCAAAAATTTTATCAATCATTTCTGAAGAAGCACATATAAAAACATCATATATATATATATAATTCTTTAAAATGAAATATATTCAATTTATAGACAACTAAATACTTAAAATATATAAATAATAAATTTATTAATATCTAATCGATTTTCGTTCAAAAAATGAACCTTATCAAGATATTACAACAATTGAAAAAATTCACGTGATTTACATATCATATACAGGTCAAACTTAACAATAAAGATGTTTTTAAATTTTCCAATTTTTATTTAATGACCATTTTCCACCTAACTTAACCGACCCTTGTACTAAATTCATACATTTCTCTTTATTTTCATGTATATATAATGTTTCATATACTTTTCTTTCTTTATAATTTTTACAATATTTGATGACTTCAATACTTTCTTCACAATTCATGTGTCCTGTTTCTAAAAAATGGCAAAATGGACCTGATTTAATATCTTTTCTATTTATAGCTCTGTCATGCTCTTTACCCCTATCTATTTTACTTTTTGCTGACTGACCTATGTATATCATCTTGCATATTTTACAAATAATTTTATATACTATTCCTATCCTATCATTCTTATCATTCCTTATTTTAGAATTACTTACTAGTTTTTTTAAAGATTTACTATTTTTCCATCCAATACCTATATTAAGATTTATTTTTTCTTTTCTATCATTTAGAATTTCATATACATCCTTAGAATATGGAATAGAAATCCATTTCTTATTTTTTCTTTCAATTTTATTGCTAACTTTTTTATACCTATTTTCATTTATTAAAATATTTTTTACAATTTTACTATTATATTCATATTCAATGTATTCATCTTGGATTTTCAATTTTTGCTCCATTGCATCTTTATCATTTAATGTAAGCCTATCATTTTTTTCTTTTAACCCTATTAGTACTCCCATTTTTTGACACCAAGGTTGATAAGATTCTGGATGTATCATTCCTCTAACATTTTTATTTTTTATGTAGTGCTTTATATTAATCATTCCATTTTCATCCTTTTTTATTAATAAATCTAAATATTTTATTCCTTCTTCATTACTTTCTATAGTAAATTTAATATTAAACATATTTTTATTAAGCTCATTAAAAGCTTTCATTATGCTTCTCCCATTTCCTACAACTAAAATATCATCCACATACCTAAAATACTTTATAATTTCTCCATTTTCGATATACTTATCAATTATTTTCTGCTCAATACAATCAACCATAGTTGATGTCATAATTCCACTTATTGAACAGCCCATTATTCATCCTTTATCAATATTCCAAAATTCATTATTAAATTTAACATATAAAGTCCCATTAATCATGATTAAAACCTCTTCTATTATTTGTATCCATTCTTTTGAAATTATCTTCTCATCTTTGACTTTTCTAACTACAATGTTAATACTTTCTATCTTAGAAACACTTTGATAGTATATTTGAAAGACAACATAATGGTTTTGTAATGCCATCATTGTGAAAGATATATATATATCTTTGCATATGCAAAGATTAATGAATACGAATTGCACATCATATAAAATTTGTAACAAACTAAAAGATATTTGACTCAAAGTTTTCTTGTTGTAACCAAGCTTTAAAACATTGTGACTTGAAACTGGGATATTGTTAATTCTAAAAAAAATATTTCAACAGGATAACACAGAAAAAATGAATGTTGCTAAGAATGAGATATAGGATGATTTCATCCCTAAGGGATGGATTGTGATAATTAAGATGGGAATCAAAGAGTTAGAAAATAGGTAAAGATTATTTAATGTATTAGGATTTTGCAGATGCCATTCTTTGCTAATCAAGTCTGTATGAACATGAGATATTAGATAAGTAAGTAATCAAATGGTATATTGTTGGGACTTCATAAAATGACAGGATTGGTCCATGATCCATACTTCATGCTTTAAAATCAGAACTTGTGGTACAACATCAAAACATGCAATAAAAATAATAAAATAGAACAATGTTTGATAAATGCTTTTAAGAGAAATATGCTTGTGTACTTGAACATGAAACTTTTTCATTAAATATATTCTATCAGTGCTTGCTTGAGGGTCTCTGATCTTTGGACAATACAGAGACTGCACAGTAAAGCATGAAAAGAAATATATTGGGGTTAACAAAATTAAGGATTTAAAAGGAAATGCATGTGTGAGAGAACAAATAATAACTAGAGACTATAGAAAGAATAGACGGCTGAGATGAAACTGAAATATAAATTATAGTAATAAAAAAAGAAAAGACCCAGAAAGAGACCACATGTGAGATGAATGGATGAAATAAGAAAGTGTGCAGGGGTGATGTGGAGAAGAGAAGCTAAAGATCGGAAAAGATGGATTGAACTTGGAGAGACCTTCATCCTGCAGTGGATTGATAATGGTTGATGATGATGAATAAAACAGAATAGATAAAATACTAAATTTGATTTGAATAGATGGTAAAAGACCACATATCAAATGGCTAGATAAGTTAAGGTTTGCTGCATTAATGTGAAGACTTTGTGGATTAAGATGTCTTGTTTAAACTTGGAGGATACTAATTTTGTAATTGGGTTGTTATAGTTAAAGATGATAATGACAGTATATATATTCATATTATGGATTCAGGTCATAATATTGATTTATCTAACACCAGAATTTTATTCAGATGTGACACACTCCAACAATGTCAGATCAGAGATCCCTAAACGGTTAGATTGTATCAACAAACATGATGATACATGTAAATTACCTTCCATTTGGAATATTTTTTTAAAAAACTAATTAATCTGAAGAATTTCTGGGTTTTTTATTATTTCTACTTGCTTTCTATTGGTAGAACATTCAATTTTGTTATATATCAATGTTTACAGAGTCTCTACAACTGTTTTTATAATATTCATTACCCAATTGTTGGTTAGTGTGACCCAGCGGAACTATCGGTATATTTTTGATACAAAAATTTTATACGATGAATCTGGATAATGATATATATATATATATATATAGGAACAACCTTATTCTTAATTATCAAACTCTTTAGCTAGAGGATAAATAAATTGTTAATAACAGCAATTGCTTTTAAGAGAATTATCTCTGTTGGTATATATATATGTAGTGTGAAAAAAAGATGAGCTACTCTTTAATGGTCTACTGCAAGCAAGTGTCTCTCCAAATGCTTTTAAAATATTGCAACGATTAACGTAATAGGTTTTTAACAGTGTTTCTTTTATTTTATTCTCTAGTTAAAATTTATTAGATATCTATTTACCGATCAATATTGGATGGCTAGCTAGATGGTTGGCTATGTGCCAGCTATTTGATTTTTAAAAAAAAAACTATTTCTATTTTAAAATTATTAAATATATATATACGCTATTCTACTTTTTTAAATTCGATATGTGGATATTATTGTTCTGTTTTTTTTTTAAAAAGTTTTCTCAGACTTAGTCGATTCTTTGACTACAGGGTGACACAATCGAGTGGTTTTAATAATCACAATCCCCACTGTTGATAAATCTCTCTCACGCCTCTTTTTTTTTTTTTTTAACAAAAATAATACTAACTCCGATTTGTTAATCGTAAATACTATTTTTATTTTTTTTTGTACGCGTAAAATAGAATTTGGCAATCGTTTTGCTTAAATCTTTTTATTGTTGTTATTTGGCTAAGTTGTTAATTTTACATTTCCGATTATTCTCTAAATCCCAAGGAAAGTATTTTCTACGTGTAAGAGCGCAGACATACACACAAAAAAACACGGATTACTAAAATATTTTTTAATTTTTACTTCTTTATATCTTAAGTTATTTTTTGTTATTATACATATAACATATTATTGGTAATTTGTATATATGCAAGGGCTGCCATAAATATTTTGACTGCACCAGGGACATTTTGATTATGTGTAAGAAAAAATGAGAAAAATTTAACTGTAACGCAGGTCAATAAAAAAAACTTTTATTAATAATTTCGATACTAACTTTAATAATAAAACAGAATTAAAACTAAATATAAATTCAAATATTGTAAAAGAACTTTTATTTTTTAAAATAATTCAAAATTAGCAATTATTTAACTTTGTAAGAAATAATACATTACAATTTGTAATACTTGTACATTTTAAACACTTTTCCTATCTTATTCAACATTATCCTTCTTCAACCATTCATACTCATCTGAACTTAACTTTCTGCAACATTTCTTTGTTTCCTTTTAAAAAATTGTTAAATTCAGAACAAGACTTACTATAATCGAAAACACATTGATCTTTGCCTTCAGTTGGTAAAATAGAGAGGGAGTTGCTTTCCTTGATCCATTAAAAAGAAACAAGAGAAAATGCACGTTCAACATAGCATTGTGACTTGGTATTGCATATAAGCATTGACATATTTTTAATAAAATATTTTCTTTTCTATGTCATCCGTTTGCTTAAAAAAGTAGCTAATTGTCATTCTTGTATTTGTCTTTCCATTCATTATTCAATTCTTGAGTTTCTATAAATGATTTTAGGTCTGTCATTTTAATTTATTTTTCCAGTAAATGAGAAATTGTCTCATTCACAATCTTCCATTGAGTATTTCATTTAAAGTCATCCACAAAAAACTTTATATTTTGAAAATAGTATCATCCATTATTCTAAATATTTAATTGCAGTAGTGAAATAGGCTTTAACTTTTTTATCAAATGCCTCAATTTCTGCTGAACAAAGTGCATTTTTCTTCAATGTGTCATATAATTGTCTCATCATCTCAATCTTTCATTTAAAATACTTTTTAACTCTTCTAATTGATTGTTAAGCTCTACTATGATAATCTTACTTTTTTCAATTTTCTTTATTTCCATTTTCTATAAGAAACGTTTGGCTATGTAAAAATGAAACATTTCTGCAAGCAGATAAGAATAGAAGTTAAATATTGTCTTCTGGGCATTTTCTACAGCTGCAAAAAAATCTTCTAAAGGCTCCCTCTGCTTTAAAATACATTCATTGGCAGGTTAATGACAGCCATCTAGCTCTTGAATGAGACATTATGTTACTGTATGTAACCTCTGCGTAATCTCAAAACTCTTTGAGTCTCACAACCCTCAAAGTATATATTGAGAAATACTTGTACATTTTAAGAACAATAGATTCTATGTTAATAAATACAACAGCAGGAGAAAAAGCTGTATTATGCAGTATGCCAGCTGAGCATCCAACTCTTTTTATGTCTCTTGGTAAAGATTCTTTTAATTTAAAAAAGACATTATTGATTCCTTCATCTTTGTCTGCAATCAAAATTTGTATTTGTGTTATCTGCACCAAATGCTACAATATTCTCAAAACTTCTCCAATGTCTTCATGCAAAATGAAGACATGGTACAGCTTAACATTTTATAATGTGTTACATTTTAATAATTTCACTTCTAAACTTTTTGTTTCTGAAAAATAATGTATTAGCAATGGGAACATATTTTCTGATTTGTGATTGCTAGAACCAGTTGAGATTAATTTGGGATATAGAATGTGGATCCAAAATATTCTTTATTATAGCAGTCACTTTAGTTTTAGCAGTTGTGGCATTTAATTTAGTAATGCAATCTAATGAATTAAGTGATTGGTGATGATTTATAACTTTATAAGCAGTTGTCACCTCACCTGCACATAACAAAACATCTCCATTGAATTTTGTTTAATCATACATGAGGTTATATTTTTAGAAGATGATGCAACAGATAATTTAGATTGATGATTAGGGGTTTGAATATGATCTTTTATACTTGATTTCTCTTCATGATTTACAGATAAATAAATATTGCACACTGAGAAAAATGGTTCAAAATCGTTTCTTCCTATTTTAATAAATAACTACCCTTTTGTAAATTCTTCAGAAAAATGGCATTTCCGTTTTTGAATTTTGTTTATTTATATTCCACTTTGTTTAAATGGAGATAAGAACACAATACAACACAATATAATTTAAAATTATTTTAAGAATTATCATTTGATAATGGTTCTCATGACAGTGCCATGTGATTGTGCAAAACATGCTTTGCTCGTGTATGGTACATTAAGTCAAGTCTTCTATCAATGATGTTTGATGAACTGCTCTAACACTAAACATAAATATAATTCATAGATGATACAGTTATGCAATATTTTTTTTACTGTAATTAACTTATTAATAATTAAAAAATCTAACACGGTAAAATAAAATTAAACTGGAAACCAGGACAATTTGGCTGGTCATGGGATATAATTTTAAAAACCGGAACATATGACAGCCCTAATATATGCGCACCACACATTGATAGTGAATTTTGATTTACATGAGGTTAGAAAAGTTAACTTTAAACAGTTATAATTAGGTTTTATTGGCGTTTTACATGCACTTATGTATAAATCAAGATTCCTTAACGTTAAATGAATCTCAAATTTAGTAAATGAATACAATCCCTGTTTTAATAGTGATACCTCTATTTAGAAATATTCTAGCGTTGATTTGTATTCATATATATATATATATGACATTAACCTAAACTCTCAATTTTAGAAATTTTCCATGAGCTTTCAAACAGGTGTCTTTGATTAAAAAAAAGTCAATCAATCAGTCTTTTTTGGATATATATTTCTGTTTATATCAATAATCTTAAAACCAGTTGACACTCTATCAAACTCAACAGTTTAATTTCTATTTAAATCTTATCTCAACTTTAAAGTTTAAACATAAATTTTGTGGTAATTTAACAAAAAGCTCTTCCATATTGGCTTAATACTAATGGAGGATTTTTTTTTAAATAGTTTTGCCCACAAATAAATATTTAAATATGTAAACAATTAATAGTTAAATTATTCTAAATTTGTGTTCAAATGTTAACATAAAATCGAATGTTATGATAGTGTTTAAATATAGAGTTGCTGTGATTGATGGGTTATGAACTGGTTTCTAAGTTGATGATGATATCAGCTATAACAGGAACAGATGTTCAAAGATATCAGTTGATTTTATTTCATTATATATTGCCACTCAAAAAATGGAAAATTTCTGTAGAGGATGCTGTATTTGATAAGATATCATCTGATTTCCAGACTGCTGATGACACCACTTATAACAGAAACATATGTCAATGGATGTTGGCTAATTTTTTCATCAAACACAGCTTCTCAAAAAATCCTAAAAATTATCTATAGAGAGCATAAGTTAAAATTAACATTAATAATAGTATTACTATTTATGTGGAGTCTAATTAAGTAAATAATCAAAGGGCTTTATAGTCCATAAGAAGATTGAGTGCCTGAATTGGAATCAATCTGATGATCTTATGCCCCAGAACATGAATTATATCACATGCAAAGCTGGTGTTTAATTCTATATGTATGTCATATGGGCATTTACAATATTTATTGCATCATTGTTTTCTTTCTAAATAAAGGTTAAATGTTAAGTCCTCCATGATAGGAAAGTTTTCAATACTGATCTTTAAATTTGATGAGTGCCATTTAGCCTTTTTTATTGTAATTTCTTTTTCTACCAATGATATTTGCTCTAAGCATAACTTGGAACAACTATTGACAATATTAATCTAATATTGATGCTACCTTATATGGATATTAATACTAACATATCATAAGCAAAAATAAGTCCAAGGAAGGTAAAAAGACCCAAATTCTTCTTGTGAAAGGCTTTAGAAAAGGAAATATATGAAACTTTATTATAATATGATTAATTTTAAATTTGAGGTACTAGAGTAAGTTACTAAGGAGGATTACAAGCAGGATCAACCTATTATATCCTACTTTCCAGTCATCCTAATCTACTTTCAGGCGGATAATTTGACATTACTTAATAAGTTACTAGAGCATAAAAAGATCTCTGTGTTCTTTGGAAGACACATATTTCTACCTTAAACCAGAATTCATATATTAGAAATAGTGACCAGATGAGGCCTGAAATGTTCATTTTAAATTCTAGATCAAATTTTGTAATGATTTAGAAGTGCAAACAGTATGGTTAAACAATTTCACATAATATTATGACTACCATGTAGTAAAAAATTGAGGGTTTATTACTCAGGAGATCATATGAAGTGACAGAGCTGACCTCTAATCCATATGTCTTAGCTATTGAGTTCAGCACTCTACCACAGGGCAACTCTGCAATGTAAAAAAGTATAAAATTCACATTTAATATCCTTAAGTAATTCACTGTATAGGTGTTATTTATTTCCCTGGAATTTAGATGTAATTATAGGGGATTTGAACCCAGACTTTTAAGCTCCCTTCAGCTATCCAGTCTATCTCATACATAACCACACATATGTGAAAAAGATAAATGAGTTACAATTTATATATTTTATTCTGAACCAGCACTCATCAGTTGGTCCAGATCAGCATTTCCCATATATATATATATATTCAGTGCTCAGTCTTTTATTAAGGTAACAAAACTTTAAACTTTAATGGACAGGCTTCAATCTACTCCACCATACAACTCTTCAGCCTTCTGTATCATTGCAAATCTGATGATAGAACACCCAAATCCCTTGATGATACCAATATTATTGTCAGGTCTATGTTGACCTTAAGTCATTCTGATCCCTCATGTATAGGATCTTGTCCATCAGTATGAAATATGTATATTGGAAATCATTTATCTTTTTCACATATGTGTAGTCAAGTTCAATCAGTTGTATGAGATAGATTGAAAGAGAGCTTGAAAGTTTGGGTTAAAATCCCTATAATTATATATAATAAAATCTGTTAATTAAACTATTCTGAAGTATGGAAATACATAAATTTATGAATATGCATGTTATATGTACTTCTACAATAGAAATGCATTCGAATGTTTCCAGGATTAAACATAGACTTCGATCAGTTCACAAATATAGAGATGTACAATTAAGAGCATAATTCCGATCACAAATGAAAAAAAATCAGATACCATTACAAATTTGTTAGATATATAAATATAATTGTAGTGAATGAAAGCTTTTAAGCATCCTCTATTAGCTTATAATTTAAATAAACTATAAGACGTGAGTTAGTAGATGACACTAAAAGTGCCCTCATTTATAACATTGTAAGTTATCGCTCCATAATGTATTAATTACATAATTGGTTATTATAGATAGTAGGACAGGAAAAAATTTTGAAGCATAATTATTGTATTTTGCATTATAATATATAATATTCTCCAATTAGCGGCACTAAGGTTTTAACTGTAAGCATAAGAAATGGTGATCATGAGATGTTTTACTGGTTTTACATGGAATATTAATAAACAAGCTTACTTATTTTCAAGTTTTTTTTTGTTTGTAATAAGAGCAGTTCTCCTAACCCCACCACAATGTGACCATTTAACAATATTGAAAATCAGTGGCTCCCTCTTATCAGACATGCACCACAAACAAATCTGTTTCATAGGTAAGCCAGATGCATCTGTATTTAAATCTCAGTGACTATTCGAACAGATTCATAATCTTCATCATAAACATGCTTAGTTATATATAGTAATAATAATTAATCAAAGTGCAGTTTACAATAGCCAAACATCACTAATCAATAAAAAAAATTCGTTCAAGTGTACCTGGTGTGAAACTCAGATTCCACTCAGTGGATAGATATGTTGAATTACAATATTCATATCTGTAGATATATAAATTCATATGTGTAACTACTACTAACAATTTGCCTATTACTAGTTTATTAAAGCTTAATAACTTTATTACATATATCTAAATGGTTATTTATTGATATTACTGTCTTGCTATCTATAATTTATATAAAACGCAGGTTTTAAAAGTGTTTGAATTTTTTCCATTTTGACGAGAAAGACATTTTGAAATTAAAAATTGCCTCAAGTGGTTTGATGCGAAATCAAAGTCCATGAATATCGGCCAGCTCTGTCATTTCCGGTTCTTGGACTTCTTTTGAACTCCCTAGTAATAAAGCCATTCGAACATTTTTTTTTTTTAATTTAAAAAGTTTATATCACATTTGCGTATGATTGGGTTCTATGTTTAATAACCGGTGCGGCTGACTGAATTTTCTATTGTTAATGCAATAAATATAGTGTCCATTTAGTGGTCATTATATTTCATTGCATTTGATTTGAATTACTATTACAACTATAAGTATGCATTTATATATTTCGTTGATACTTCCACACGGATGCGTATACCCACATGCACAACATGCTTGGAAAATAAAATCACCCACATATACAACATGCTTAGAAAATAAAGCCTTTGAGATAACATTTTTGATGATGTGATTTAGAAATAATAAAAGCAAATAAATCACTTTTTTTTTAAAAAAAAAAAAAAAAGAAAGAAATTTTATTCTGTTGCTATATTGAATGCACATTTTAATTGATTTTATTCTTCATTATATCAATATTAAGTCTTTATAGATACTTTAAACAACCTCCATACTTCCCCATTCTTTTTAAATTCATATAAATATTAAGGCTTCTGATTCCAGATAGCAGAATTATGAAAAAGTAATTGAATATCTTTTACAATGTTATTTGTCACTACATCAACATTGTGGTTGGAATATGTATTTGGCAACAGTTCGGCTAAATGAGTTTTCTGTTGATAACGAATTAACTATAGTGTCTATTTAATGATCAGAATCTCTTATTGCATTTGATATGGATCATTACAAAAATGATCATTTTTATTAACAATAGTCACTTTATTATTATTTTATCATATGTTATTGTTAATTGGGAGTGGAATTCTATTATTATGTGGTTTTTAATGCTTCATAGTGGAGACTTAAATTTTATACTTAATAATATTCACTTATAAAGGGTCAACATCTATATTTGTGTCTAATCAAAAAAAAAAAAATTTAAGCTCGATTTCTGAGAACATGAAGCAAAATACACTAAACAGCATTTAGGTCACTGTAAGGCAAAGCCTCCATTTTAAAATCACATACAAAATAAAACCTGATCCATCCACAACTACTCTTTAAATATTCAATAGTTACAGATGAAGATGAGATGTATTCATCAATTCAAGCAAAAATTTGGGGTAATGTTGGTCAAGTTGTGGTCCTTCTGGATATGGTATTTGTATAGTTTTATTAAGAGAAGGGTGACTGGTAATCTTGGATCCATTCAAGCAGAAATTATAGTGATACAGCTGTAGCTTTTGCTTCATCAATATCCAGCTTGTGTCTAAAAAAGGTATTGGGAAACTTTGCAGGTATATCTCCTAATTCTAAACTTGAGAGCATTTAATTTGGGATGATATAGCTCTCTTGGTAATTTATTTGCTCGTGCTGTCTTTTAACAATTCTCTTGATGTTGTTAATCATCTCCTATATGTTTTAATATTGTGATGTTTTTTGTGTCAGCCATTTCCCACAACATACATGCCTCAGCATATGTTCTGGTTATTAATATCATTTATTCTTTCTGCACTTATACAAAACTTTCCTTTTCCAAGAGTTTTGCATTTGATATTAACTAAAAAAAAATTAACAAAATTTTATTTGCTATTTGGGATCAGCCATGTTAAATCTGCAGTGATAGAACTGTCTTAATATATCAGCAACAATGGCATAAGTCTTCCAGCCAGCACTAATAAATAAATGTAACGTAGCAATAGAATCACTTGGCCTAAAGCTGACTAAACAGAAGAAAATGATGATGTTAATAAGATTGGTTGAAATTAAAAAAAAATGTATTGCTCTAGCTAAGAAATTAACTAAATTCATTTGAATAAAAAATTTAAGTCTTAATTAATTATTATAAATATGATAAAACAATTCAATAATAAATATTCTTTATTACCCAAACATCAATCTTCTTAATTCTTTTTTTCAGAAGAGCTTTTTGTTTGTTTGAAAGATTCCCATACACAAACTATGCACATGCATTGAAGATCATGCTATAAATTTTTCTGATTTTGTTTTTATATTATTCTTGTAGAGGCTTCCAGATAGATAAATAAGTGATATTAGAGGACCAATTAAAAGAGAGAGAGAGAAAAAAACGAAACCTGGTGACAAAATGTAGCACTTGCTCATCATATTCCTATGTATTATACACATAACTGTGGGATATAATTTATTAATGTTTTCTGCTATTCTTAAAAACAATGCAACTATGTTAGATCTAAATCACTATGAGCATATATATGGATGTGGTCATGAGTTGAGAATGGGTGATCAAAATCTAACCTGGCTTCTGTATAAAATTAGCAATACTGGCCTAGACTTCTTAGACAGCACTAATAAATTCAAAGCTAGTTCATATCACTTGACCTAAATAGATTCCTTATACTATATATGTAAACAAACAGTCGATTTTTTTGTATATTGCACTTAAAAAGATAGGAAATCTTATTAATTATATTGCTATAAATAGGCTCGTGGATTGGCTAATTAAACTCCTAAGATATTCACCACAAGGTATTTTTAATAAAATAGGCCACATTTTTGTCATCACACACAAAAAAAGGATCTTTCCTCGTGTCTTTTCAAATGAAATTGTAAGATCAAATCTCAGATTTTATCTCAGAGAAATTAAACGTGATCCTTATTTATGTTTCACTCGCATTCTGTTACTGTTAATTTTGAATGACTAGTCTGACAAGTTTAAGTCCGAGTTATTAATTTTTAGACTGTCTATTTAGCCTATTACTCAATTATTATGAGAAAGGAGATAATATTACGGTTAACAAACTTTTGATTGGAAAATAAATGCATAAAAATGAATCAAATCCAATCTTAAATAAACAAAACCAACATACTTAAAGTCAATTCATATACAACGAAAATATTAAATTTTAATTTATTTTTTAAAATCAAATATAGCAAATGATTTAAACCAGTTGTTACCACTCTAGCTCGGAAAAACGTCAAACTTAGATATTAATATACGAGAGGCCTGCAATAAATTCAAATTTGCTCATGATAATGAATTAACTAAAAACAGCAGGATCAGAACATGCATAATTCATACTAGATATGTATCTAAGCTTTGCGGTCGAAAGTAATGATTTAAACAAGAAAAATGATAAATTAACATTCTTTTAAAAATATTTAAAATTACTTAGAAGAGAAAATTACATCGAATGCTTTCATCTCTTTTATGTATGTATTATTTAGTTTTAAGTCTTAACACCTGCTTATATAAATATGTTCATAATCATAAAGATGAAAATTGGGAAATCAATTATCAAAAGTAGATTCGAGATAAAATCATTTCTCATTAACAAATAACAAATGTTTAATGAGTAGATAAATTTCATTAATAATTATGATAATTAATATACCGTATGTTACATCTGTTAAAATATTGAGTGTAAGTTAGGAAAAATGAGGTTGGGAAAAGTCTATTACATATATTTGAAAAAAAATAACTAATTATGTAATTAATATATTAGAGAATAATTTATTTTATTATTTAAAGTTGTAATTAATAATTTATATTATTTCAAATAAAAGCATTTATGTATCCTATATTATCTCTTTCTGTGAAAATAAGATGTGATATATAACAACCAAATTTTAAATTGTAACATGCCGATACTGCAATAGAAAAACTCCATGCGTTATTACATATAATATCTTACATCTTATTTTCATTATAAACTAATAGAAGTCGCTTACATCACATCACATCACATCACATCGCCGAAGTTAAGTAATGTAACTTAGATGCGTATTTGCCTGAAACCCTAAATGTAGTAGGCCTGTCTATTTTAAATTTAAAAACCTTAAGAGCTCTAGGCCTGTTTGTTCTAAATTAAAAATATTTTGAAGATTTCAATATATGAATGGAAGTAGATGAATAAATATAGTATTCAAGTTGATTACATGGAGTGGAGAAGATAGCAAACATGGGCAAGAAAGGTTTTACAATATATAAAAAATGTATTTCTATGTATTTATATAAGAAATAAAATATAAATGCCTGATTAATGCATCACAAATATATAATGAAATGGACGGTTGAATAGTTGGAAGAGCGAGAAGATTGAAGTCTGTCCATTAAAGTTTGAGGAATTATTATCTTGATATAAACCTTAGCACTGATTGTATATATGTGTGGGTAATTATGATATGGATCAAATGATGAGTGCTGGTTCTGCACGAAATATGTATATTGTGGATCATGTATCTTTTTCACAAGAGTGTGGTCATGTGTATCAGTTGCTTTGAATGGAGTGAAAGATAAATAGACTGACAAATCCTGAGTTCAAATCACTCTACTTTCATAATTATGGAAAGTAAAGGGTTAATTAGAGAAAAAAAATTAGGATTATAGAAAATGAATATGAATTTTAAAAAAAATAGTTTGAAGTTGTATAAGTATAAAAATAATATAAAGTGTCAAGCATTGTTAGCCGAGAGGTCAGCGCAGCCGCCTTGCAAGCAAGCAGTTGGTTGCAGACGGTTGTTGAGGATTCGTCTCCCGGCAGATGCTATGACATATGAAAAAAAAAAAAGTAAAAGTATGTATGATAACACTAAAAGAAATTTGACAGCATTTAGTATAAGGGTGGAGATTTAGATACCAAAGAAAGAAGGCAAATATTTAATATGGATTATGACTGTAGATGTATTTTATGTGGAAATGAAAGAAAGAATAATGTACACTAATTTTGGAATTTAAGATGCTGAAAGAGGATCAAAATAGAGTATACAGAGAATGGGGGAAAATTTAAAGATAGAGTTAATGAAGCAGAAATTTATGATTTAAAAAAAAAAAAGGTCTTTATAATAAAATTGGCAGTTATAAAGACACAAAAATAAAACTATATTAATATAATTTATATTAAATGAGGTAGGAGGAAACAATGAATCATTGCTGGAAAAATAACTGGGTAGTAAGGAGTAGATGATTTTATTATGATATGTAAGAGTTTTGGAGGGAGGAAATATTTAACTTGCGAGGCTTTAGGCGTATAGCGTAAGCACAAAAATTTATTATTTCACTTAAGTAATAACTGAAATACAGGCTTATTATATACTTGTATCTATATATGTAATATACATGGTATATGAGCAAAGACTTTCACACGACCCACCACTCTCCATTCTATCTCATAACACTGATACACTTGGACACATATATGTCGAAAAGATAAATAATCACCAATATACATATTTCATGCTAAACCAGCAATCACCAATTGGTCCAGATTATCATCTCTACACATATATGCCATAAGTGCTCAGATATATAATAAGATAGCCAATCTTCATATTTTAATGGACAGGCTTCAATCCACTCCACACTCCAACTCTTCAACCGTCGATCCAATTGAAAATCTGATGATGGAATGCTCAAAGGAAAATCTATTTTACTACATCACATCAATAATTAAAAAGACGATGTAAGGAAAATGTTTACGTGTAACAGCTGTGAACTTTCTAGAGAATCAGTTAAGATAAACGCAGAATGGGAGTGTCTTAGATTAAGTTGCCTTTTATCTTAATATTGTTTACTATAAAATAAGAAAAAAATTTGGCTTCAAATACTGATAAATATAGATCACCCCACATTATTTTTTTGCACTTCATAAGTTGGTTATTAAATTAATAAACTGTAAAAACAAATGTTTATTAAATGAAAGAAACTATTTGATTCTTTTATGAAACCTTTGGGAGTTTAATATCCATATTAAATGTAATGAACACATTAAATTTCCAATGATCACAACTTTATATTCTTGCGGATTGTTCAGATATAATTGTTCATATGATAATATTACTCTGAATTTAAGACTAAGAAAACATTATGGTATTGATGTTCAAATGCCTAATACTTTCTAAGATATGAGTTGGGTTTTTTAAGAGTAGAATACTTTTGGGTATCAATGCTGATTTTCTTTTTATCTAATACTTTCTAAGATATGAGTTGGGTTTTTTAAGAGTAGAATATACTTTTGGGTATCAATGCTGATTTTCTTTTTATTATTTCTACTTATGACAAAAAAGGAATCTCAATTTTTGGAAGTCATAAAATTATCAATAAAGGCAGCCTATAAGAAAGAGTATTTAAGAATCATCAGATTACAGAACTACCATGCTATTTAAGAATGACTTAATCAATTGATTTTCTGCCAATATAGATCACTTTAGATTAATGTATTGCACAAATTGGCAGAACTGTATAATATTAAATGAAATATTTTAATACAAGATGAAATTAAGAAGAAGTAGGTATAATTGCTTTGCAAAGTTAATATATTTTATGTATACTAACTTCTTTAGCTGAAATTAGATTATGTTATGGGGAAATAAAATATAACAAGAAGATAATACTATACTTAATAACATTTGGCAATAGAAATATTTAATGGCTTTTACATTGTTGAATTGATTGACTTATCTAGGGTGTGTTTTGCATAATTTGATGCAATTATAAAGAGTCTGATTGAAAAGTCAAAGATCCATAGATCACAGCTTGGTTCTGCGATTATGTTGCTTGAATGTCATGATCGTCCAAGAGACATTTCACACAATTATTTTCAACTAAGATGAGATTTATTACACATAAAAGAGAACAATACCATGGAGGTTGGAGGCATAACAGTCAGAATAACAAAATTAATTTATCAAATTTTTAAAAAGAGTTCAAATGCTGATTATTCAAGGGTATGTCCTAAGCTGTGTCATTCTGATGAAGTTGAGAACCCATTCACATGTGCAAAATACTTGAGAATACACTAACGAATATTTAAAATTATTAGAGAACATGTGTGTGATCAGGTGGGTCAGCAATATGAGATGGCACTGAGAGTAGTGGGTCATGTGAAAATCTGAGTTCGAATCCCGCCTATATTACATATATAAATGCAGGTTTTAGCCTGTGCAATGTATTAGAGAAGGTTAAGAAAATGTTTGAAAATAAAAGTACAGAGAGTAAATTTGGATTTATATATTGGACTATTTCCATCATCTAATATGAGTATTGAATCTCTTTATTATTTTTTTTACTTTATTTAAATATTCTAAATACATTCAACTGTTAGTAATAGTACACAGGTTAATATATGCCCAATGTTTTGAGAGATATTATTCTCACCTCTTCTTCAGGTGTTGCTGGTCTGATCATTGACAGTACTAGCATGGGAACTGAATGTGGACCCTTAGATTTTTGAGTATTGAATTTTAAGGTAGTACTCACATTACCTTAAAATTCAATACTCAAGAATCTAAGGGTTCAGATTTGATTCCCATGCTAGTACTGTCACTGGTCAGACCAGCAACATCTGAAGAAGAGGGGAGAATATGAGCATTACCTTAAAATTAAATACTCAAGAATCTAAGGGTCCAGGTTCGATTCCCATGCTAGTACTGTCACTGGTCAGACCAGCAATATCTGAAGAAGAGGGGAGAATAATACCTCTCAAAACATTGTGCATATATTAATATGTGTGCTATTACTAATAATTGAATGTATTTGGAATATTTAAATAAAGTTAAATTTTTCTAAAGACATTCAATTCTCATATTAGATGATGGAAATAGTCTAATATATAAATACAACTAAACACCATCATCTCAAACCTTCAGAAAAATAGTGAGTAAATTTAATTGTGGACATACAAATGAGAAAAGAAAGAGCAATTTATGAATTCTTTTGGGAAGGAAGAGTGAATTGAAGATATGGCAAAGTTGGATTCCATTTTTTTTACTTTGACTAAGAGTAAACCTGAATTTGAAATCTGCAATCTGCTTAATATATTCAGTACAAGGATTGTCCATTAATCAGTAAAATGTAAACCACTGAGAAAGATAATGTTACTGTATGATATTTTAACTTTTTGAAACATTCTGATAAACTTAATTAATTTTAAAATATTAAAAGATTCAAAGAAAATAGATGACTGAAATAAAAAAAACCAATATATGTGTAAACAATGAATTGAAAGTTAACTCTGGTCAAGCATTGTTAGCCGAGATGGCAGCGCAGCCGCCTTGCAAGCAAGCAGTTGGTTGCAGATGGTTGTTGCTGGTTCGCCTCCTGTCTGATGTTATGACATATGGATAGTTAACTCTGTACAAATCCGAAAGATATTAATCCTTGATACTGAAATCTAATTTTCTTGATGCAAAAAAATAAATGTCGCGATTGTAAAATTAGGGGTGTTATAAAATCTGAAAGAATTCTAACAAAATATAATATTGTTATAGAGGACAGGATAACAGAATGGTTCCTACAACATTATTTGAAATGCAGATATTTTAAATGAAGTGAGATAAAATAACCAAAAAACGTTGGCAAATTTATATACCACATATTAAATATTAGTAATAGCCATGTACGTCTAAGAAAAATAGAGTGGGGGACGGTGGGACATATTAAAAGTTACATTTCTATATTAGCTCTACACTTACTAAAATCTTTACAAAAAGGCAATGATAAATAAATCCAGATTTAAAATAACAAAACGTCATCAATCACATCAAGGGTACAGATTTTTTAAACATGCTGTGATCTCAAAACAGACTCCTCTAGGTTTTTTTTTTTACAACTTTTAGTGTTACACTTTTATTGTCTGTTTTAACACTCATTAATCACATTTTGTTACAGTTATTTATTTAATAGTTAGTATTTTTAGAGTTGTACTCTAATGCATTTCTAATAAAATATTTTTTAATATTTCTTTGTACCAATCAGTACATTTTGTCATTATATTCTTATAAACACCAGTGCATCTCTAGTAAAAATATGTCTTTAAAATAATGAAAAATGTTCAAGCTGTTATAAATGATGTGATTATATAGATTATAGAAGTTAGACACTGAAGGTCAGAAATATAAAAAAAAAAATGTTAATAGATTGAACACTGAAGGAGGAAAATAGAAAAAAGCACTGATTTGTTTGAACTGAGATAATGAAGAAAGACTTTTGAGAATATTATTGATAACAAGGAAATTAACTAAGTAGATATTTATCATATAATACTCAATTGTCCAAGTACTTAACTACTTTTACAATGCTTTATTTCCCATCTTTTTCTACAATTTACAGTTTCAGTTGCCCCAGCAATCTTCTTCAGAACTCTATATCTCCTAATCTCAAAGTTCTGAAGAAGATTGCTGGGGAAATCAAAACTGTAAACTGTAGAAAAGGGTGGGAAATAAGGCATTGTAAAAGTAGTAAAATGCTTGGACAATTGAGTATTATATGTATAAATTTGGCAATGCAAAAGGAAAGAGTAGTTATTATACTCTTAAAGTAGATATTTATCACTGACAGATTTGAACTTTTAGTTGAATTATGATGATCAGGTTAAAATTCTCATTTCCAACATATTAAGAGTTGATCTTGTTCTTTGGAAAAAAAGTCACTGATGAAAACAAAAAAATGTAGTCTAATCATCATCACTCCAAAGTTAAATAAGTTCAAGCACCAGAAGCAAAAGAACTGAGCTGCAATTGTGGTTCCACATTACCTTTTGAATCCACCATTTTACCATATCACTAAATGATGCAGGTCAGAATAATTAAATGATTTGTCCCTTGGGAGGTCTGAGCATTAGAAGTGATAAAATGTGCTGTGATTGCAGATCTTTATCTTGATAACTAGTCATTGAGGATCATTGGGTATTTTCCTCAAAAAAGCATGATAGTTTTACTGCATTCGACTGTTGTTTTACCATTACCATAACTAATATTTTCAATGAAATGGACGCTGAAGAGTTGTGGGTTGGAGTAATTTGAAGCCTGTCCATTAAAGTATGAAAATTGGTTATCTTAATATAAAGCTGAGTACTGGTTGTATATATGTGTGGAGATAGTAATCTGGACCAACTGATGATTTCTGATTTAGCATGAAATATGTATAATGGTGGTTATTTAACTTTTCAACATGTGTGATCAGGTGGGTCAGCAATATGAGATGGCATGAAGAGTTGAGGGTCGTGTGAAAGTCTGATTTCGAATCCCTTATATATTACATTATATGTGCAGGTGTGTGTAAGCCTGTACAGAATATTAAATTATATGTCCATTAATGTAATTTTAAACGCTTTTTTTATTTTATTATTAAATTTGTTTTATTTACTTTTTGCCCCCGAATAAAATCACCAAGTTAATTTTTTTTTTTTTTTGTATAAATGGTTTCAGATAACAAGAAGAAAAGATGGGAAAGATAGTGACAAACCGTAGGAAAGATAGACAGTTAACATATCAATTTGCTCTTTTTTTTTTTTTTTAAGCATTTCCAGGACACAACTATTTGTTTGCTGCTTAATACATTTCTTTTTTTACTAAAATTGTAAATATATTCGTACCTGCGTTCTCAAAACAGTTTTTATAGTCCTGGTTTTATTTGCACTGTGACTTGAGGCGATGAAGAAACAATTTAGGAATTTTACCTTAAGTTGGTATTAAGTTTAGATTTATAACGCAGACGCTTATTAGACATATGTATTCTTTAACTAGTATGTCTTAATAATATCAAGAGCTTATTAAAGTTTAGTTAATAAATAAACTGTATTGATAATAAAATGCTAGATAGAAGAAAAATTACATAATATAGAAAAAATAACAATAGAATAAGTTATATTGTATGTTGGTTGCTATTTATTTTGTTTCATATATAAATAAAACACCAGTAATCCCTAGTTTTTCAGAGTTGTGAATTAGGATTTCAGAAAACATACCCCCCCCCCTCTCATCGTAAACTCAAACTTTGCTATAAATATATTTAATATTATATTAATTTTACTTTCTACACTTCTATTTATATATAAATATTTTCTCTATACTGTTTTTTTTTTTTTTTTCAATGATTTGTACATAAATGTATATATATACAAAATAATTTGTTTATTGCTTAGTTAAAGATCACTTTTGAATAATAGGCATTTGAATTAACGGCATTCTACCTTCTTTAGAACTTGCCCTAGGAGAGCGCAAGAGATGCGATGGCACAAATCTCCGTGCCCACATGATCTATGTCTTTTGCGCCCGGGTTGCGGGTTCGCGTCCCGGCCGATGCTATGACACTTAAAAAAAACACATTTTATGACTAGCGAAATGTAACTTCGTTCCCTTGTATACAATTTTATTGAATATTTAAATGCAAGTATAGTAGATATAATTAGAGGGGATTTGAATCCAGATTTTTAAGCTCCATTCCATCTTATACAACCAATACACATGACCACATATATGTGAAAAAAATAAATTATTTCCATATACATATTTCGTACTGAACTAACGCTCATCAGTTGGTCCAAAGCATTATCTCCCACACACACACACACATATATATATATATAATCAGTGTTCGGTTTATATTAAGGTAGCAAATTTTCAAACTTTAATGGATGTCTGAAGAGTTGGAGAGCGGAGAAGACTGAAGTCTGCCCATTAAAATCTGAAGACTTTCTATCTTGATATAAACCAAGCACTGATTATATATGTGTGTGGGAGATGATGATCCGGACCAACTGATGAGTGCTAGTTCAGCACGAAGTATATTTATTGGAGATCATTTATCTTTTTAACGTTATGTAGTCGTGTGTATCGATTATACAAGATGGAGTGGATGATTGAAGGGAGCTCGAAAATCTGGGTTCAAATCCTTTCTAATTTTATTGAATCAATATACATAAACAATTTTTTTTTGGGGGGGGGGTAGTTGATACTTGATTTATACTTGATTTATACTAATTGTAAAGCAGTATATCTATATCTGCTAACAAGATTTTTTTTAAAAAAAATATCTAAATGTTTTTTATCATATGTAAAAGAGGTCTCCCCCCCCCCCCCCCCAGCATGAAAACATTGCACCAGGCTCCACTTTTTTCGGCCGGCCCTGTCTATATTAATAATGCAGATCTTGGTTATCACATGTGCAAACTTCTTGGCAAAAATAAGTTTGTTGTCAAGCGTTGATGGCATAGCGGTTAACGTAGCTGCTTTCCAAGCAGCCGGCCCGGGTTCGCTTCCCGGTCAATGCTTTGACTGACATATGAAAAAGAAAATGAAAAAAAAGTTTTGTTTTTTTTTAAATTTGATTTTATTATTATGAACACATTGGATATTTATAAATATATTTACAATTTTTTGTTATAATTTAAGTTACATACATGAACATATGACTAATAACTTCATCAGTATTTCACATCATATGTTATCCAATGCTATGTTTTTTGTTGCTTAAAAAACACATTCCTTCAAAGGATAAATAAATATGTTTCGATAGCATATATACCTACATTGTAAATATTTTAAAAGATCATGTTTTTGAAAATCTTGTCATTTAAATATCTTTAGTCTGAAAAAGTATGTGGAATGTTTATTTTAAATTTAAATTTGTTATTAAGATTGTTTTTGTTTGTTTTTTGATAGTTTTAATAAAAAAAAGTCCATCCTATATTGTTGCACAAATAGACTGCCAAGTTAATTTTAGGAAATATAAAATATAATTAGGTGCTTTTATTTATTCAATATGCACTTGCACTTCTTCTCCTTCTCCTTCTCCTTCTCCTCCTCCTCCTCCTTCTCCTTCTCCTTCTTCTCCTTCTCCTTCTTCTTCTCCTTCTCCTTCTTCTTCTTCTTCTTCTTCTTCTTCCTTCTTCTTTTTCTTCTTCCTTCTTCTTCTTCTTCTTCTTCCTTCTTCTTCTTCTTCTTCTTCCTTCTTCTTTTTCTTCTTCCTTCTTCTTCTTCCTTCTTCTTCTTCTTCTTCTTCTTCTTCTTCTTCTTCTTCTTATTATTATTATTATTGTTATTATTATTATTATTATTATATAAATACAATTCTTCTACCTTACTTCTAACACTTTGTAGTAAAATTTTATTTATTGTATATATACACATGCTCAATCTGTTATTTCGTCTGTTCTCTAAGTCTCCTTAGAGCCACTCCTATCTCAATTTCTTAAAAATTTCCAAAAAATTGTTTTTTTTTGTTGTTTTTTTTTTGTTTTTTTGGAAACTTTTAGGAAATTGAAATAGCAGTGTCTCTGAGAAAGACTTCAGGACAATCAAAACATCAGATTGAATGTGTGTATATATGTATTATTAAAAAAAACTGGCTAAAAAAGTGGTTGAAATAAGCTGGACAAATTGTATTTATATAAAATATTACAGCAAAATAAAAGAAGTGGTAGATTTATTGTTGTTGTTATTATTATTACCATATTATAATTTAGAACAACCTACATGCCACTTGATTCTGATTGTGTGAATAATTAATTACATGTGCCTTTTAGAAATAGTAATGCTTTATATATTTTTTGAAGCAATTGTTTAAGAATGCTGTTGTAGAACACTGCAGTCTTAAAGGTGAAAAATATGGGCATGTTTGAAATATGTGGGATAGCTCTTTAGGAACATCTATCATGCAAGACATTTGTAGATTTAAAATTTATATTTAACTAGGTTATAAGGTAGAACTTAATCAGTACTGTATCACACAGTATATAGAACAGAAATATTTGATCATAACTGTTGAATATAAATATATAGAAATTGGGTTAGAGTCTTAGTAACAGGCAGAGTTATCCATAAATGTCTGAACAGATAGATTATCTTTTTTAAATCACTAAGTAAAATACTAACAAAGGATCTCATATTATGTTGGCTAAGAGATTGCATAATTGAAAGCATGATATGTGAAGGATTTTCTGCCATGATCATATGGTGGATGTTAATGGAAGAAAAGATATGATTCTGAGAATTAAGTTAGTTAATGTCATAATATACATTTTGGCTTTTATATAAGTTGAGAATGATTTAAAACATATTAAATTGAGCCCATTCTGCAAGTGAGAAAGCAAGCAAGCCATCTTAATTGTTAGGAGATGTCAGATTAAAATCAAAATATACACTTTGATTATGAACATGTGATAATTAAAGTAATGTTAATTATTTATATCGATGGACTATAATATGTAAGTAATCCACCAAGTATATCATTGACAAATAAATGGATTTTTAATCAAATTAAATCTGAAATCTTACATGAAGTAACAAACATCCCAAGCGAGACTTAAAATGTTAGCTTTATTTTTTTTTAATTTGTAGTTCTAAGTTTGAATTTAATTTTTAAGAAAATTAAATTATTTTTTGTAGTAATTATTACTTTAAAAAAATTAACAAACGTATTTCTAAAATGAAATAATTTTATTAAATTACTAATTTGTATTAGAACATAAAAATGCTTATGGTCTGAATCTCCAATTTGCATTAAATTTTTATCTTCCCACGTGAATTGTTTTAACGTCAAAAAATATTAAACATATAAAAATTTAATATATTTTATTTTTATTATTAAAAGTATACTGAGATAAATGAAAATATGTTTGAAAGTAAAAAGACGTTTTCAAATTAAATTAAAATTTGACATTCTTCAACAATTATAACGTGAAAAGTTCCCATTGAACCATGGCAGATCTGAGTTAACTACATCATTGTCAACCACACCTGGCAAATTTTTGAATAGACTCAAGTGACTGTTATTTTTAATATGATTCCATGTTTGATTTTTTTGTATGCAATTAAATCTTTTTTACATATATTATATAATTAGTTTATATATTACATTATAAATATTTAAGTGTTCTAATAATTAAAATAAAAAAAGATTTAAATTAAAATTTTAAAATTGTGAAAATAAGTATCTAACTGAAAATCTTAGCAATAATAAAGGAACACATCATTATTGGCTTCACAATACCTATTCAAAAAGTTAGAAAAACAAAATATTAGATATTAGAATTTTATGTTATTAAAAAATAATATATTTAGAATTAGTTATCATCAAAGAAACAAAAACAATTCTAGAAGTTAATAAATTATTAATTGTTATTAAAATGTTTCACTTACAATTTTTACAAACATGATTTTCTTTTTAGTCTGTAATGATTGTTTCCATGGTGATTTTTGGTTCTCATAATGTACTTTCTATACTTTGTAAGAGCATTATTTTTCAAAATAAAATGTTTTCAAAGACAACCCCCTCCCCCTAGTGGCATAATTTTTGGTTCAATAATAAGTCTTTTACAAAAATGTTGCATCATAATCATTAACAATTACTGAAAATCATATTTTTTGTGAAATTTAGCCACAGAGTAAAATAATCTAAAGCATTAGTCAATCACCAACTCCTTCATATCTTTATCAGAACAATAGAATGTGCTGTTAATCACACAAAAAGATCTATAAATATCCATATACTGCTGACATCTCTTGGAATTTTTTAAAATTAATACATTAAAAATGGAAGGTTCATAAAAAGAATCACTGCAGTCTTTCACACACCATAATTTAACATATACAATGCTTTAAAACAATGTAGGAAACTAGCGATCGCAGCGCCATTGTGCTGCTTAAAATGTCAAATATGATAGCGCTATCACAGCTTACTTTTGTAAAGAATTTAATTAAGATTTTTCTAATTCCCTTGATTAGACCTGCCATCTATGTACAAAAATGAAAAACAAAAATATAAATAAACTGTTAATTGACTGAAACCCAGACTGAATAAGTTGTGCCAATCTATTTACTACTTGGAACCAATAATAAAAGAATTAAAAGTAAGGTTAATGTTTTTATAAAAATGTATTATGGGAATTAAACTCAGGTCAAATATTTTTTTCTTTTTTTTACTTTTGGCTGATGTAATAATGTGGCAATCTGGTATTAGAAATTATCACTGTATAAAGTTTGTTTGTTTCATTTATTATTGAAACAAATGTTTAGCATAAAATCATGATTATATTGTCTTTGCACTCTACACGTAGTTTCAAATTTTATGCAGCTTAAAGTTTGTTGCTTTAATTTTGTAAAATATATTAGGGATAGAAAACTGACTGTATGTTTTTCCTTTTTTGAGATCAGTTAAAAGAAATGATCTGATATTAGAATCTGCCACATTTTTTCTATTTAATTTTTTAAAATTTATATAATAAACTTTTACCATAGAATTACAAATATTTCTTTTACATATCATATATAGTTGAAAATATCTGTATTATATGTATTTCAATAAGATTCAGATTTTAACTGATTTTTCAACTTTTCAATGTTTTCACTATTCTATGTGTTATGAAAATTGTAATCGGAGTACATTTTTATAATGCCTTGTTGGCTGATCTAAGACATCTTGGACAATTCATGAGGTTTGGATTAATGTTAGTTGGTGCAAGCAAAGAAAACTAAAATACTCAGCAGCATCATAAAACTTAGAGAGAATTAAGTTCTGATTTTTTTTCTCATGTGTCATAGCATCAGCCCGGAAGCGAACCCACCACTTCAGGACAACTTCCTGCAAAGCAGCTGTCTGAAAGATTTGAATTAAGTATTAGCAAAAAAACAACACAATAGGTATGTATATACACACAAATAAATAATGTATTAAATTTGAACTTTGATATCAAATTTAACAAAGTGGCAGTATTTAAATGAGACTAATAATATTATATTAATGAGGTGTTAGTTATTTCCAGAACTAATGATGATAATGAAATCTAAAACACATATCATATTGAGATAGTTTTTTTATTTTTTTATCAATATGATAACATTCAAAAATTTAAAACACCCTCTATATGACACAGGAAGATTTGTTATTTTTTCATTTAATATATTTAACATTTGATTTCATTTACTAATGCAAAGATAGTATATAATTTAAGAAGTAAGGATTTTTCATCCTAACACATGCGCTGTACTGTTTTTTCATAATATCTCAACGATATCTTGTGTATTGAGGAAATGCTTGAACTAAAACTCAAGATAGAGACTTTTGAAAAAATAAGAGTGGCTGTCTTATCTTTAAATCTACTTTTCTAATTATATAGGCCAATCTAAAGTATCTCACCTTAAAGGCATGAACTTGTTTCTGTGCCAAATTAATATATTTGTAAATGGCATTATTTGTGTTCTATGTATGATCCATAGTACTAATGTACTGATATTTCAGCTAGGTTGCACTGACCATTGACTGGATAAAAATGTTATTATAAAAACCATTGTATATGTACTATAAACATTGATGTATAATGAGATTAAAAATTCAAGTAATAGAAAACAAGAATAGAAAATTTAAAAAATATAAAAGTAGGGGTGAAATGATAATAGATAAATAAAATCAGAAGCTTTTCAGGTCAATGGGATTTTGAAAATTTTTTCAATTGGATATGGCCCTTTAAGGATCTCAGTGGTTTCTCTGATCTTACTTTGATGGAGAGTTTTACATTTGAATAAGATTATTTTGCTTTGATTGATTAATCTAGTAAAGTGAAGTTGCTCAAATGTTTATCAAAAGTATTTGATAGTGAAGACCAGAGATTATATACTCATTGAGAATAATTAGAAATTTTCCTAAGATAAAATATGGTTCTTCTGCTGCTTTAAATCACTGTTTTACCTCTATTGTAATTTTTATTAGCTTAGAATCTTTTTTTAGATATAATAAATTTAGCTTTGCTGCTTTTATTGATTTTTTTTTAATTGAAAAAAAATCTGAAGTTGTCAGTATCTTATGGATAGTCAGCAAATATTTAGTTCTCTTTACTCTTTTATTCTCAAGGGAAATATTTATTTTAAGAACATTTTCTCTCTTGATAATATTTTATGTGAATCATTAATGTCATCCCTTATTAAAATTAATACAATGTTAGAATTTTTTCCATATTTTAATAATTATAAATCAGATGTTAAATTTTGTAGGAAACCTTCATAAATCCATCATTGTTTGTTTACATTTAAAAAAAATTAAAATAAAAAAGAATTTGTTCATTTTCCAAAAGAGTATTTAGACTAACAACATTGGTGATATTTACATACTTTGTTTTTATTTATAAATCAGTTTTTGTATATTGAGATGGCTATGTGTTTCATGAAATACCACAACATAGTAGTGTGTGAGCAAGTACATATATAAAGTTGAAAGGAAAAGTAAAAATAAACAGACAAAAATTTTTGTAGATATTTTCTATATTATAGTTAAGGATTAAATAATTTTGAATTTAAAAAAAATATTATAAATTAAACATTTAAAAAGGTCTAATTAATATTTTATTAATTCTGATTTTGAAATTAAAACAAGCATATTTTTATGTTACAATAGATATACTGGTAATTATAAAATTTCAGTATCTATTTTTATTAGATTAAATTTTTTTAAAATTAAAGCTTGTATAACATATTGTAACAAAAATCCTTCAAAGTTGTTTTTGAAAGGATTGTGGTACATTCAAAAGAGTCATTAACTTTTTTCACTCAACATTAAGAAAACTTACTTTTAATTACTGTGTTTTTTCCACCCTTAAAAAAGTTGAAAAAAAATAGGGGATTTTTTTAGAGTTATACAGAGTTACTATGAATCTATAACTGAAGGCAAGACAATTGCGGCTGCTAATGTCACAATGGTGGAGTATGGGTCCATATGGAAGTAAAGAACATGCTTTTCTGAGTTTCATAGCCTGTAATGTTTACTAGATGGCTGGCTTACCCGAAGTTCATCAAATGATAGACTAAATGGAGCTGATTGATTGTCATAAGTTACTTGGATTGCACATTTCCCAAAGATGACAATAAGTCATTATAATATTTAGAGGTGTTTAGAAAGGATAGCTTACCCAGAGATTTCATTTGCTTGCCAAAGTAGTTTGTTTGTATATTATTTTATTTATATTCAGAAAAGCACAGATAAATGTACTGTGTTGGATATATATAAAGGACATCTGGTGAGTAGTGTGTTATATATATTGAGAATGATATTATTTTAAATAATTTCTTGAAAATGACGATTAAAATTTATAATTAACAAATTTTAAATGACTTTTCTCAACTAAAAATAAAACAAGGAAAGAAAATAATAAATGATATTTGTGTTTAGAAGATTATTTGTTTCCAATATTGTTCATAAAAAAGAGAGAGAGGAAAACTATGAGGATATTTTTTTAAATATTGAAAATGTGGAAGAACCTAAATTTTAAATGAAACTTTCCAAAATGAATTTCACAATAATTTTTTTAAAAAAGAAAACCTTTTTTTTACCATCAGAAATAATGAATGAATTAATAACTTTGATTCATACTATTTATATATACACACACCTACATGTGGATTATATGCATATTTTCAACATGGAATTAATTGTAAAAAATATAATATTTTTAATGTTTATTATTTTGGCAAATTAAAATATATGATATAAATGTCAGTGTGAGCACACATTTCCATATATGTGAAAACAGTCATTATTTATGTATCATTAAAGTTTGATAGAGTATTTTATTATTATTATATGACAATTCCTATATGTTACTGCACATTTGTGTGTTTATATAAATGCATATCAGGTAGACACACATATGTTAAAATTAATCAGATTTTTATTATTAGTTTATGATAATTCAAATATGTTCATTTTATATTATATAGACACATCTATGTGCTGATATATAGGTATGTTATGTAAATCTATTGGGACATATATTTAAATTACAATGTAATAGTGGATTTCTTTTTGGTATTAACTCTTTTCCCGCCTCTTACAAGGCCTCTCGTTGACATCTGACGTCACTCTAACTCTGCCAGTTCTTATGCTAAAATATTCGTTTGACAGGTGTTGATTAGGTTTTTAAAAGTTCTGTAAGATGGTGCCCTCTTCCGAATTATTTTACAAGTAAAAAATCAAAAAAACCGCATTTAAACCTAAACAAAGAAAGAACATTGTCAGTGATTGGTTGTCAGCAAGCTCTCAGCCAAAACAGACATTCTGATTGGCTGGAAAGAACAAAGAAACCGCCTGATCAAAGAAAAGAAAGAAAAACGCTGAGATTTTCATTTCAAATGCAATTTAAGTATTAAAAAAATATAATTTGAGAAATTAAACTAGTTTTTTAAAAAATATACCAAAAAAACAAAATTATTTTCGAAAAATATTGAAGATTTTAGTAAAAATATTTAAGATTTAGCAAAAAGAAATCTTTACTTTTTGATATCGTAAAATTGAAAAAAAAACGTTTGCGTCAGCACTTTTTTGTTTAGACATTCGCTTTATATTTGCCAAAATTGAATATATTTTATAATAAATAAATAGAAATTTATTTTTGAAAGAACTTTCATTCTCTTTCATAACCTGAAAAATTAGTAATATACTTTTTATAAACGTATCTGAGTTGAATTTAATATTATAGGCGAATATATTTTAACAATAGGCTTTGTCTTCAGTTTGTGAGTTGGCCAATTAAAAGATTTGATTTTTACCTCATACAACCAATAATATAATTAGCGGTTTAAGGGTTAATCAAACCAGAAGGCTTAATTTAGATGTATAACCATATTTTACAGATTTTAATTTAATTTTATTATTATTAATAAATTTATATTTCATTGTTAAAGTTATTCCAGTGAATTTATTTAATCCAAAATAGTTTTAGAATATTATATGTTTGTATTATATCTCTTGATCACAGTAATAGTTATAGAGCTTTTGCTCTCTGAGCTGGATTCATGCATAACAGTCTTTTATATAAAAGGGGTTTATATTTAGTGTTTATGGACATTCAGTTGATGATGATTTCATTACTTCTCTAATGCTGGATGGCAAAAATGTGATATCCTTTAAAATTCAAGCACTATATTTCATTTTAATTATTTATTTAGTTATTGAGTTTATAATTGTCCAGTACAATAATGGTACTAAATGTCCAGAGCATCTCTGATGGTCAGCATGTTTGAATAACCTAGCATTATTGTTTTGTTACATCCTTATGGATTAGCACTTAAGTCTTAAATAATCTGCCCCAAGCTGGATAAGAGCTAAATAATTATCCTGGTCTATAGTAGACCCTTTTCAAATCCAGACACAAGATTGATTGTTGATTAATGTTTTATTGTTGATAATTATGATGAATGATTGTTACTTTTGTGTACTCTAGTGAACTAATAGTTGGTTTTGCTGATCTATCAGTCTCATTTCATTTCTCATGTTCATTATATTCATTATATTATTTCTAAATGGTGATGATGATGATTTTTCCATCATCCCAGGTTCATCCCTATGAGTTTGTACTGTTACAATATTTAAAATGGTTTAGTGTGATTTTTTAAAATATGATATAAAAAAATTATATGAAAAATTAGTTCAAGTCCAATTTACACAGTTTTAATATAAAATAAAGATTATAAACAGAAGTGAAAAGTTGACTATTTTCAAAAACTTTCACCAGGTGGAGCAATAGAAAATGTCAGAATTTGATATGAGTAGGAATGCAGGTAAACAGTTATATATGAATTTTATAGATATAGAGAAGGCATGTGATAGAGTAAATAGAAATAGATTATGGATAAGTTTAGCAAATTTGGAAATGGATGAAGCTTTAATAGATATTATTAAGAAATTATATGAAAATAATTATTATATATATCAATTAGGGAATATAGAATCAATTAAAGTTAAAAATGGTGTGGGGCTAAGGCAAGGATGTCCTATGTCACCTATTTTGCTTGTGTTGTATTTGAGTGAAATGGAAAGAGCAATAGAAAGATTAGGAAGAGGGATAGAGATACTGTTAATAGGTAGTAAGGGAGTATATATTTTGTCAGGTTTTTTTGCGGATGATATATTTTTGTGTGCAGAAAAAAGAGAAGATATGGAAGTTATGTTGAGGACATGTGAAAGGGTGGGTAAAGAGATGGGGATTAAATTTAGTGAAGAAAAATCAAATATAATGATGGTTAATACTAGGGAAAGAGATGTAGAATTTTTATTGGGAGATATTAAGTTAAGTGTGATGAATAGATATAGTTATTTGGGAATTATTTTAAGTAATCAGAAAAATTATTTAGATGAATGGGAGAAAAAATTGATAAATGAAGCAAAGAAAAGAAAGGGATTGATAAAGAAATTAACAGTGTTTTCATCTAATAAATATGATGTAGCTAGAATTATATGAAAAGGATTTGCAGTATCAGGGTTAACATATGGTAATGATGCATTATATGTTAGTAAAAAGATATTATATTACTTAGAAAAAGCTCAAAGGGAAGTAGGAAGACATGCATTGGATGCAGAAGTATGGACAGCAAGGGAGGCAATTCAAGAAGAAATGGGATGGTCAAGTTTTCATATGAGAGATGCAAAAAGTAAAATGAAAATGTTTGGTAGATTGCAGTTTATGGATAATAAAAGAATAGCTAAAATAGTATTTAATTGGGTTATGAGTAAAGGGCAGTAACAAGATGGGTGAGAAAGGTATGCAAAAGATTTGAATAAAGAATTTATATCAGTATATTTGTACAAAAGATGGGATGATTGTGTTAAGAGGATTATTGAGTGTTATAGTAGTAAGGAATGGGATAAAAGAATAAATTTATTAATAAAGACTAGGGAGTTAGAGAGATGGAGAAATAGTATGGAGAGTAAAAAGGGTTTAAATATATATAGAAATAAACAGAATATTAGGTGTGTGTTAATATATGATAATAGTAAGGAAAGTAGTTTATTGTTTAAGGCTCGAACGGGATCTTTAGCTACAAAAGAATATATATGTAAATGGAAAAATATGGGTGATTTATTTGGTAAATTATGTAAGGAAGGAATAGAAAATATTAAGCATTTGTTAATTGAATGTAAATGTTTGAAAACAAAAAGGGTACATATAATGAAGTTGTGGAAAAATAAATATGAAAAAAGTGATTATACAGAAAGTGAATTATTGGTTTTTATGCTGGGTTTGGGAAAAGATAAGGGGGATTTAGATATAAAGGTTATAGAGTTGACAAAGATTATGTTGTGGAAATGGGATAGAGCAGATTATGGGTAAATTTAAAGTGAGAAATGTAAAATAAAGTGGCTAACAGGTTTATCTGGGCATAATTGCTGAGATATTCTTGACTTCGTTTAAGGAGAAGCCATAATACATCACATCACATTGAAAGAGTTTAATAGAATGAAATTCTTTTAGGCATATTGCTTTAAATGGTAGAAATTTGATGAGAATTCTCTGTGTATTTTTAAATAATTTTTCAGTTAAGATGTAATTATATAAAACAATTAAAAACAGACATCACAAGTTTGAATTATATCTTCTAATAAAGGCATTTATTTATATAAAAGTACTTTAAGTCAAATGTGAATTCCACTTTTAACTTATCCAAGTTTTTATTAAGATCGTGTTACTGCATATAGCTGGATGTTTTTTTTTAAATTTAAATCTATAAATATGTGAAGGTATTCTGTTTAACATCTAAAGCTTCATATGGAAGAACCTTATTTAATTATGAGAATATCTAGAAAGTTATAGTTCAATAGACACACATATACAATATTATGGTTCAATTTGGGATACTTATAAAAACTTGGATAAACCACTAAACATCACATGATCACAATCTCTTATATTAGCACATAATTGTTAATAAACAAGGCAAAACTCTCCATACAGTAGTGCCACCCTGTGCCAACCAGAGTAATCAATGGATTTGTAGTTAAACATAAATAGTTTTGTAGTTAAATAGAGTTAAAAGGTGGCTGGCTGCTGGAGGGTTGCATTAGATCCTAAGATCTAGGTGCAGTGCTCTCAGATCCAAAGTTCCTCACTGATGAATGCCACAAGCCAGAAACTAGTATGTGGATATTGGATGAGTAGGCACTAGATAGGGATTTTATGCACAAGCCTTCTGGCATCCATTGATTGCTCTGGTTGGCACAGGGTGGCACTACTGTATGGAGAGTTTTGCCTTGTTTAAAAACTTGGATAATAAGAGTGAAATTCACTTTTTATTTAAAGTGTCTCAGAGAAATACATTTTTCTAGATAACATTTCAGTTTGCAATGCTTGGTTTTAATTGGTACTTTGTTTTATTACATCGCGACTGAAAAAATATTTACTATTATTAAATTTTATCAAATATGTAACTGATATACCCAGACAATGATTAGAACTATTTATTTTTATCCACCACAAATAAATTTATAATAATCTAAACTTACATCATAAATGACTCATGAATTTATAAGTCACCCATGAACCTATGCATTGATAAGTATTTTATTTGGTAAATATAAAAAAAAATCAGTAAATAAATTATATATTATTTAGTGAATGTGTAGTTTGGAATATGTGAGTCTCAATACTTTTAAAATAAACTAATTTGTAGAATAGGGAAATCAAATGATGCATACATTAATAATAAAATATAAGTTTATTAATGTAACAACACAAGATTGAGTTCAACAATTTGTAACTTAAGATAATCCATTGTATTATTATAAATTATTCATGATAGATAGCAACCAATTACTAAGTTGCAATCTAGTTCTTATAAGTTAACTAAATTTGTACAATTCAATATTTGATTATAACATCAGGCACACAATAGATTCAAGCCCTGATTTATGCATGGTTAGTGAGAGTTGGTGTATATACAAATATGCTCTAAACTTAAGTGATTCACTTAAAGTTTTTAAAATTCTTACTGGTGGGTGAATGTGTCGAGATATATAATATTTAAGAAATAGCACATTATCGAAGATTGCCTTTATTCTTCATGCAATAAAAAAACATCTTTTTTAAATATCTTGTATATCTTATAGATCAAATAACGCTTTTATCACCATTATATATGTTCAAAACGAAGATGTAAATATTAATTGTATTTTTAATTTTGATTTATTTTCTAGAAAGATTCATGTCTTACTTACTTAATCTATTCATAGATATATTAAATAACCTCCATACTTCCTCATTCTTTTTAAATTCACATAAATAAAGATACAATAAAAGTTAAATGACCCCCAAGGGTGCATTTTGTGCTGAATCAGCACTCATCAGTTGGCCCAGTTCACTATCTCTCATATATATCTCTATTATATTAAGAGTATTTATCTATAGTAAATTTTTACCTTTTTATTTACCATTGTCAAACTCACTCCGCTCACAACTTTGACGCCATCCACCTTAGATAAATATAATAATGATTATTACTAATCATTCTTTAAATAAGAGATTATCTCTAGCGCAGATATAAATTTTAAAACTCAGTTAAAGATTAATATAATAGAGATATATATGAGATATAGTACCCTGGGACAATAGATGAATTCTGGTTCAGCACGATCTTTATTTATATAAATTAAAAAGAATGGGGAATAATGAAGGTTGTTTAATATATCTATAAAGATATTATACATGGGAAAGAGAACGGTGAATAACTCCATGTGTGTATGTTTAAAAATTAAAAAAATCAGATATATTAATCTTTAACTGTGGTTTAAAGTTTATATCTGTGCTAGAGATAACTTTAGTTTAGAGAATGATTATTAATAATCATTATTGTATTTATCTGAGGTGGATGATGTCAGGGTTGTGAGTGGGGTGAGTTTGACAATGGTGAATAAATAAAAATGTAACAATTAATCTATTTATTAAGTTCCTAATGTAAACCACATTATTAATTTAAATGTTTAAAAAAAGAAATTTGATAGCTATCTATTAACATACTATTATTATTCTTTTGAAATTGAAGATAAAGTAAAAGTTTAGCAAAAAATTTTCAGAAATTATTTATTTATGTGTTAACAAGATCGATATCTTTAACATTCTGATTACAGTTCCACTTTCTGCGATGTTTCTCCATAAGATTCCCATGATGATAGATAATGATTTATGTCTCCATGGACATTATCACTAGATAGTATCCATTTATTCCCTTTTATTAAATACTATGGTTCATGCCAATATTCAAACTGTCAACTAGTTCACACGGTTCAACATAGTATTTGTTATTATCCACTTCAGTTATTCTTACAGATATCAACTGAAGATAGCTCATACTCTCTCCTTCGTAATCTCTATTTAGAGCGCACTATTGTTTATGTCGTGTTGTGGCTAATACTTTTAATTACAGACTGACGCCTAGCGGCGACAACTGAGATTAGCGAGCGCGCGAAATCGCTCTTATGTTAAAGAACGCGAGTAGTTAATAAAGGTTATTAGTTATCTAAACTGTGTGTATTTATTAATTTAGATATCTTGACCAAGAACATAACAGTTTATATCAAAATCATCAGACTATTAAAAGAAAGCAGGTAAAATAAAAAATCTTTCCGAAGAAAAAAAAGATTGTGTTCTGCTTTCACTGAGTGTTTGCGTTACTTGGCAACAACGCATTCTTTAAGCTGGCTCATGAATTTTCTTTCTTTTAATCTTAACAAAGTCTATTATTATTATTATTATTATTCGATATGATTACATTCACTCTAAATTTGAATTTTTTTTAAAATTGTTTTCTTTATTTATTAATCTATAGACTATAGATAAATAATATGTGATGGATGTGCATGTCACAAAATATGTCATCATCAGTCAACTATTATCAATCCATTGCAGGATGAAGCTCTCTTCATCTTCTCTCTTCTCTAGCCTCTCTTCTTCACATCCCCTCTGCACATTTTTTTATTTCATCCATCCATCTCACATGTGGTCTCTTTCTGGGTCTTTTACAATCTCTTGGAATCCCATTTAAGATTTCAATTGTCCGTCTAGTGTCATTTCTTCTAGCAACAATGTCAGTGACACCTGTTTGTTCTTTTACCCATGTATTTCATTTACAATCTTTTTTGTTATTCCTAAAATGCATTCTCCATACTTCTTTGAGTGGTCTAAAGTTTCTGTATTGCTCTTCTATTAAGTGTCCATGTCTGAGATCCATAAGTAGGAACTGGTAAAACACATTAATTAAGAACCTTTCTTTTCAAATACATAGGCATCTAACTCAATCCTATCACAACCATCCATCAGTCCAGAAGTCAGATCAAACTCTCTCATTCTGGATGCATTTTTTGAAACACTCAATTTATTTATTTTTCAAATAAGACATCCATAGCACATATTAAAATTTTAACTTCATATACATTTTTTGGGATATACTTTTAACTTCATATATATATTTTAAACTTTTATTTCATCACAATTTTTTGAAACATATGAGTAAAAAAAACATGTGGAAAAGATAAATAATCCCCAAGATGCACATTTTGTGCTGAATCAGCACATAAGTACTACTATTCACATCTCATAATAATTCTATTAATCAAACATCTATGAAATAATCAGATTTAAAATTTTTGTACAGAAAATTACTGGGGAAACTGACACTTCAGCCACATTCAATAATCTATAAAGTGAAAACTTTCACAGTTAAAAGATGTAAATATTTATTTTTAATACAACGTTGTATTGATATTTCATCTAGAAGTCAGATAGCAGAGATCATTCAAATAGATGCTGCAGAAGATGAAAATATTCTGATTTTCAGCATCTCTACAATATTTGGTTTATTGACCTATGCTACCCTTATGGCCATAATCTGAACCAAACTGTTTGTACAATGTTCTTATTAACAGCAAGCAATAGTATACATAGATGAACCCAAAATTAATGTTCACCCACACATATATGTATATAATTTATCATTTATATTTTATTAGCATTCACATGTCTTAATATATTTAATTTAGAGAATTTTTTTACATATTTACATTTGTCTGTTATATACTGTAATTTTTAAATTTTTATGTATACCTTTTGCAGTAAAAACTAAAAAATCCTGGGCTATTGACAGATCAGTAGGGCTTAGAATTCAAGGAGCTGAAATTAGGACTGTGTACAATGTTACCTCTCGACAGTTGTGTGCTGATCTCTGCCTTAATGAAACAACATTTGGGTGCTTATCTGCTTTATATGACTTTGATGTTCAAAAATGTAGTTTAAGTGACCGGAATAAAAGAACTGTTTTGGAAAAGTCAACAACAGCCTCAAACATCAATTATTTAGAAAACCAAGACCGGAATGGTATGTATAACCCAAATATAAATCTTCTCCACACTCGTGATATTTTCTACATTAGAATTTATATTTGCTCTCTTTTTCTCTCTCTCTCTCTCTCTCTCTCTATATATATATTTGTTTATATATATATATATATATATATTTATATATATATATATATATATATATATATAAACAAAGGAAATAAGTCATCCTCCCCCAATCTATGAATTAAAAGCACTCTAAAGGTTTAATATTTAGTGCTTTTAATTCATAGCCTGGGAGGGGTGATTTATTCACTTTGTTTACATATACATTTGATCTCTTTTAATTTAAAGTATATATGTATATAAAGAAAGAAAGAGATAATAAATGGTGTGTGTGTATGTTAATATGCTTTATAAAGTGTGTAATTGTTCTTTCTTCAGTGTTATTGTTTTCTATTCAGCCTAATATATATGTTTTTAGTCAGGTGTAATCACAACTATGATCATGGTACATAGCACTGAAAGTATAATAATGTGAAAAAAACCATAAACTTTGAAGAAAGAACAATTATACACTTTGTAAAGCTTATCAACATACATGTTAACAAATTTAATTTTTTTTTTTTATAGATATGTAAACATTAAAAGCATAAAGCTAAACTAGTCAATAAATGATCAAAATGACCCCAAATTCACAATTCAACCAGACTATCTAAGAAAATAAACTCTAAAACACTACCAATGGTTTCACTGCTACAAGCAGACTTCTGACCATGTAAAGAACTACAAAATAACAACCTATTTAAACTAAACATTACCCACAATTCCACTTACCTCCCATATACCCTTCATATTAAAAGAACTTTAAAATAATTTAATTGCTTCAGAATCATAAATTTTTAATAATAAAGATTCTTTAATTTTTTTTTTTATTTCTCTCAAAGAAAACAACCTTAGTGTGACTATATTAATTTTGATGAAGCTAAGGTTGTTTTCTTTGAGGGAAATGAAATAAAATAAAAAAATAAACAGTCTTTATTATTAAAAATTTATGATTCTGAAGCAATTAACTTATTTAAAAGTTCTTTTAATATGAAGGGTATATGGGAGGTAAGTGGAATTGTGGATGATGTTTAGTTTAAATATGTTGTTATTTTGTATAGTTTTTACACTTGAGAAGTCTGCTTGTCGCAGTGAAATGCTAGTCTGGTCGAATTTGGGATCATTTTGATTATATATATATATATATATATATATATATAAATAACAAAGTAATGTATGGGATCTTATGTCTAAATAGTGATTACATAACCTATGGTAGAAATTGTAGCTATGCTTTCACTGAAATAAAAAATTATTTTTGATCATGAAACCAGAAAAATAAATTGCCTTATTCTCCTCCCTAATTGTCTTATTCTAGCTATGGATGTATTGAATAATGTTATAAATATGAATGGTCAACTAATTCAAAGATGTAAAAACTTGGTATTTTAAATTTTAATTCTTTTTTTGATTTTGGTAATGGTAAATTCAATCTGCCTTTTATATACCAGGTCTGTGATTTGACAAATTAAGGAAATGAAAGGGGATTTTATTAAAAAAAATTCTATACCATGAAAACAAATAAATTAATGACAAACAAAAACTATTGATAAATTAAGTGGAAATAATTTATTTCTTATTTTTCTTTTGCATAAGAAACATCTACCCCCCCCATCCCCGCCATATTTGCGTTATCTGGTGTAACCTTTAGTAATCAATAGAAGTTGGGTGATCATGCTTATTAAATCCCTATCTAGTACTGTCCTAATCAATATCCCAGAGACTAGTTTAGTGAATGGTTATTTGTAAGAACCCAGCAGACCAATGAAATCCAAAAATATATTTATATATATATAATTGTTAAGAAAGTCTATCTGAAATTGTCCAGCCATATGACAAACAATTTATTTATGATAGGGTAAAAAGTTCTATAAAGAAAAGTCTTGACAGGAACATAAGAAAAACCAAGAGCATGAATAATAAATGACAAACTAATGAGAAATAAATAAAGTTAGTTAAAGAAAATATTAGCAATATTTTTTTTCCTATGCAGAGAGAGGTAATATGTCAGAGTGTATACCTATCAAGGTAAAATGTAGATAATTATTTTTAAAAATGTAATCAAGAATGGATACAGATTAAATATGCATATGCAATAAATTAACTATCATATTAACACACATACTAACCAAATAATGTTTAAATAACTATAAACTAATTATAATTTCTGATTTCTAATTTAGAGATATTTCTTTAAAATTAACTGCTAATATGGATACTCTTTTTTTCTGTGTGAAATAAGTTGAGAGTTGTATTTAAGATGTGATATGTTGGACTATTTCCATTATCTATGAATGAATGTTGAATGTATAGAAAATTTTAAACTTTATTTAAACTTTCCAAATACAAACAACTTGTTAGTAATAACACACAAATAGACAACACATGTGAATAATTACACAACATTTCGAGTAGTATTATTCTCCATTCTTCTTCAGGTATTGCTAGCCTATATGCACAGTGACAATATTCGTTAGAAGTTGAGTTTGCACCTTTAGATTCTTGAATATTGAATTTAAGGCATCTAAAGGTGTGAGTTCAACTTCTAAGTGAATATTGTCATGGTGCATATAGACCAGCAACATCTTAAGAAGAGTGGAGAATAATACTACTCAAAACGTTGTGTAATTGCTCACCTGTGTTGTCTATTTGTGTGTTATTACTAACAAGTTGTTTGTATTTGGAAATTTTAAATAAAGTTTAAAATTTTCTATACATTCAACATTCACTCATAGATGATGGAAATAGTCCACCATATCATATCTTATAATATACCATTATCACAAACCTTCAGACAAATATTGAGAATTGTATTTGTTCATGTAAACTTAAATTGGATAAATGTATTATAAATATCTAATAATTTATAATATTGCAAAATAATAATAATAATAATAATAATAATAATAATAATAATAATAATAATAATAATAATAATAATAATAATAATAATAATAATAATAATAATAATAATAATAATAATAATAATAATAATAATAATAATAATAATAATAATAATAATAATAATAATAATAATAATAATAATAATAATAATAATAATAATAATAATAATAATAATAATAATAATAATAATAATAATAATAATAATAATAATAATAATAATAATAATAATTCTAAATCTTAATATATTTTGGATTAAAAAGTTTTAAAAATAATTATCCAATATTTACATTTGATGAGATATAAAAATAATGAAAAATCCAAATTGAAAAATGTGCACATGCAATTAGCTACAGTTAAAGAGACAATTGTATGTTAGTAACAAAGTTCAAAAAAGAGAGAGAGTTAACTGAACAATTTTTGCTTTAGAAAATTCTATTTTAAAACCTTTCATTTTCTGAAATATGAAATTAAAATATTTGTTTGTGGTTTTAAAAAAAAATCACCAACATATATAGATAACAAATTACTTGTGTTTTTTTTTAATGTGTCAAAGCGTCGACCGAGAAGCGAATCCTGGGACAACTGCTTGTAAGGCAGCTGTGCTAACCACTCAGCCACCAACGCTTGACAAATTTATTGCTATCACATCTTTAACACAAATCACTTAATGAAAGTATATTAATATATTAGGCATTCATTAGACTAAAGATTATCCGATAATGAATAATATTTTTATAGTGTCATTTACATAAGAAAAGTAAATAAAAAAATTGCCAAGCGTTGGTGGCCGAGTGGTTAGCACAGCCGCCTTACAAACAGTTGTCCTGGGGTTAGCTTCCCGGCCGTTGCTTTGACACATAAAATAAAATAAAATTGCTTGAAAATATGCCAAAAACAAAAAAAGTAGAGTTATTAAATGAAATGATAGAGAGTGAAGACCTTGAATCATATAAAAAAGAATATATATTATTTTTTATATGTATTTATTTTGATGTGAGATTCTTATGCCGTTTTCGATTTAGAAATACATGTTAAGTGACCTGCAAAGTATGTTATGGTCGACCTATAGATATTTGATTCTCATCAATTTTAGCCAAACTGATATGGTATGACTATGCATCTGAATAATTTCTTACAACTAGCTATTCATTGCCTGTACCATATGGCTAAGCCACAAGAGAATAAAGACTATGAATAATGGTATTTAGGCTAATTTTATCATGAACTGTGTCCTGTGTTTTTGGGACACTTGGTAGAGTATCTGTCTTGGGATCAGGATTCTGGTCCTCATTGGTCTGGTGCTCGAACTTCATATAAACTCCTGAGCAATAAAGTCATGCGTCTTTTTTTCAGCATGAACTATGATAAAACTGATAACTTGTGTAATATTTAGTTATACGGTTAATGAATGGAGGGAAGAGGGATCATTAAAATTTATATAACCATCAAAACATCACATGATCACTATTTCCTACACGTACACATGCTGTTAATAAAAGTGCCAAACTCTCCATACAGTAGTGCCACTAAATGCAAGCCTTCACAATTGATGGGTGCAGGAATATTAGTGCAGTGCTCTCATATCCAAGGCTTTTCACTGATGAAAGCCACAATCTAGAAACTAGTCTGGAGATGTTGGATGAATAGGCACTAGATAGAGATTCTATGCACAAACCTTCCTGCATTTATTGATTATGAAGGCTTGCATTTGGTAGCACTACTGTATGGAGAGCTTGGTACTCTTATTAAAATTTATATAATGGTTCTAAAATTTAAGATCATAGAATAAATTGTGTTAATATGGTAGCCAACAGGAGCAATGATGATTTAAGGGTAACCATTTCATCCTAGTACTTTGCTGTCATTTAATAACCCAATTATCTTTGATATAGAACTCAATACTTATAGAATACTCACGTCTACATGCATATATATATATATATGAATAAATAACGGGAACGATTGTGTTTTAAACAATAAGATTCATTATTTAGTATAATATTAGAAGCAAAAATAAATGGCAACGGTTGCGCTCAATTAATATTCGAACTTTCAAATGTTCTATAACAATCAAATGGAAATTCATTACTTTCTTATTTGCAAGAATCTGGTAAATACATCTATCATTCTTCCTTTTTTTTTAAAAAAAAAAAAAATTTAAAGAATTAAAAATTCAAGTTATAAAGTAATAATGTCCAGATCTTTCTCCATCCCCTTCTCCCTCTTCTCCCAAAACCTTGAAAGAATTAATTTGAAAAATCCATTATCTTGCCGAAATCTAATCAAAAATATTTAAGTTAGAATTGGCGCAGTAAAAGTGTTTTGTTCAGCTTTATTTAAATTACTGATTTTCTTTGCTTACTTCCATGATACAGAGTTTCAGATTCTGCAGCCTCGGAAAATTCCAATTCTGGTACCACCGGCACTCAAACAACTCTCTAGCAATAGATTTGATTATTTATTTATGCTAATTTTTTTTTGTAAAAAAAAAAAAAAAGGAAATGAATAAGTGCTCAGTCTTGTGATGCTAGAGCACCAGAAATAGACAGATTGGACTTCGATCAGCCTTTAAATATCTTATTCGACTAGCGGTAAAAATGCAGGATACTAACTTCCTAATATTGTTTATATGTTGTACAACTCATTAACTTTATTTATCAACTGTGCCTTCACCTTCCAGAATTACTGTATCTAATTTGAAGTCGTTGCGGATTAGCTTAGTAATAACATGCATTCCGTCACTTGTAAATATTTCTAAATCAATATAATATTCCTATGAAAATTAATACACTGTACAGGCTTACACCTGCACATACAGATATATATGTAATATATAAGGGATTCGAACTCAGACTTTCACACAACCCTCAACTCTCCAAGCCATCTCATTTTGCTGACCCACCTGATCACACACATGTTGAAAAGATAAGTTGGTCCAGATTACCATCTCTACACACATATATACAATCAGTGCTCAGCTTTATATTAAGATAGCAAATCTTTATACTTTAATGGACAGGCTTCAATTCACAACTCTTCAGCCTTCCATTTCATTGAAAATCTGATGATGGAATGTTTAAAGCCCTCGTTAGTGCCAAAGTTGTCATCATACCCATGTTGACGTTAGTCATTCTGACTCCTCATCTACAGGAGAATAATCCATTTTACATAAATATGCGAGGGATGGGCAGACATTTAACGCACTTTGTATCAATATGTAAATTAATACACTGTGCAGGGCTTTGAACATTCCATCATCAGATTGTCAATGAAATGGAAGGCTGAAGAGTTGTGAGTTGAAGTACTTTAAAGCCTATCCTAATATTAAAGTATAAATATTTGCTATCTTAATATAAAGCTGAGCACTGATTGTATATATGTGCGGAGATGGTAATCTGGACCAACTGATGAGTGCTGGTTTAACACGAAATACGTATATTCGCGATTATTTATCCTTTCAACATGTGTGTGATCAGGTGGGTCAGCAATATAAGATGGCTTGGAGAGTTGAGGGTTGTGTGAACGTCTGAGTTCGAATTCCTTATATATTAAATATTTCTATGATTTTTGTGGACAAATTATTTTTTTTTTTAAAAAAAAAAGAATCATTATAAAGCATTCGTGCGAATATTATAAGATGCGTAATTAATTACTTTTTCTTCAGTTTTAATAAGACACACACCCTTTGTATGATAAACTACTTTTAATTAAAAAGTGTTAGATATTACGTAATGAGAATAGCTTTTTTTTTCTTTAAAAATATTTACCTTTTTTTTATTTTTAAAAAGACAATCATTTTTTTATGGCTTCAAAAATTTGGAATGGTGGATTACCGCTGTTTAGAATTTCGCGTTACTTCCTTTAAAAAAAATGTATTTTTATTTTATCTCTCTTGACTCAAATCATTTCGCGATCAACTTAATATTTAAAAATTGAATTTACAACTAATTGCTTGAAAAATTAGCATTTATCATAACGATACTTTATCCAAAGCGGATATAAAATCTTCAGCTCAGATAACCACTGAACTTTCTGCTAAAAGATATCTTGTGCTTCTGTTTTAAATGACAAACAATGTTACATTTATCTACTTTACATCTACACATAGATACTCAGCCAATAGACAAACCTAGCTAACTATTCACTTATTGGTCAGTAAAGGAATATCTAGCCATTTTTAGTTAGCGTGTAAAATAACCATGAAAATCTTGAAATAAACAACAACAATACATCAACTGATAATGTACTAGTCTTATGAGTAATGTCTTCTTCTTTACTAATCATCTGTGAAAACTTATATTATTCTTTATCTATCTCATTCTCAATGTAGACTGGATATCAGTAGATCAGTCTTGTAATATCTGTTTGGTGATTTTTAATGTTACAGAAGAGTGTTCTTGGAGTTACATAATACAATAGTTTCTTTTTAGCTTCCTATATTATAATCCTTGGACTATTAAATGCATTCTTTTATTATGCACAACTCCAGCAGTCTTTCATTAATAATCTGTTTATTAATACTAATACTGTTGGCAAATATCATGGTTTGATATTTTCGTCTTTAAACGAGTAATTAGTCTCAAAAGAGATTCACTTAGAAAATATTAATAAATATGGTACCATTGACCTAATGTTGTCAGTACAGTTTTATCTTAAATAATCAGTCTAACTTCATTTGCTTCAGTTGAGAATTGAACCAGAAACATCTGTTCATCAGTAAACTATTTCTATGCTGAAACAATTTATTATTCATTCTAAATTTGGCACACGTTTATATATCAATGGTTGTGTAATCTTTGTTCTTTTGAAAATCAGACAGCGTTTATGCAAGATAAGGCACAATAGTACAGTTCAGTTAGTGTACCTGATATTTTTTTAATTGAATAACCTCTTAGCATTGGCAGTCTGTCAATATTATGAAGCAGGAATATTCAGATAGTTTAAAATATTATCTTCAGTAATTTCACTATTTTTTTTTATATCAGGCTTAGCCAATTAAATATTAGTTGGGTATCTAAAAAGTAATGATTCCTAGATGCACATGGTTGCTCAGATGAAGAACGGCACATTGATCTTAAAGCAAAAATATGACTTCAATATGTTACAACCTTCGCCACTAGTGATAGAAGCATTGTGTGCTTACTGGACTGAGTGCATAATTCAATCCTGAGGTTGAATACTTTTTAAAAATTTACCAACCCAGCAGTACACCATTCTTTCAGCTTATTATAATGCTATGAAAAATTGTAGTTCTCCTTTCTCTATCTTGGCACTATCTAGTGTAAACTTGAGTAATCAATGGTTACTAGATAGTATAGGCAAGTTAATCCTCATTTTGTCATTAGGTTTTGGCTTTATTAATGAAATTCTGGTATTTAAATCTGGAAATATTGCATCAGTATATCTACCAGACACCTTTAATCCCTTTTTTATTTATGAAGTCAATAGTCTGAAGCTTATGAAAGTTTTAAATCCAATCCTCTTTTATAGTTATATAGATAAAGCTAGAGCAGTAGACAAAGTGGGAATGTTAGTGAAAGAACAAAAGTTGTTCATAAAATGCATGCTTAATGATAGAGGATGATCTAAATTTCTGTACCAATACATTGGAGTTAATGGGGAATGCACTGATCCCCCCCCCCAAAAAAAAAAAACCTTGAAAAAAACTGTTTTTGTTTTAATTACTGATTTAATGCTGTTGTTAATATAGTAAGTAATCACTGATTACTCAATCTTACACTAGGTGTCATTAATGAAGAAAAAAAAGAACTGCTCTTGTTTATAATTCTGTAGTAAGCTGTAATAATCAAATGATGTGTTGCTAATGCAATAAGCAAACCATTGATTACTCAGTCCTACCCTAGAAGGTACTAGAGTAAAGGAAGAAAAACTGTCTTTGTTTACAATAATTTAATAAGCTCTAAGAATCAAGTGATGTGACATTTTCAGCCAAAACCAAAATATACAATTACAATAGGAATATTAAAATATATATCTACTGACCTGGTGTTTCTCTAGAATTAAATAAGCATATTGGCTTGGGTTCAAAATCTTAGAATTTCTTTCTAAAATTCAGGCTGGTAGCTTGAGAATAAAAATGAAGTTATTGGTGACATTAGGTGCACAACTGCTTTAGTTCTAGCATTGAGTTCCAACACCTCATTGTTAAAGGAATAAGTCAGAAACCAGTATGAAAATGAGAATTAAATTGCACTACTAAATGTTACCACTGATTAATTAAGCTTACACTAGATGGCATCAGAGTAGAGAAAGAAAAAATGTTCTTTAAAAATTTGTAGACTAAAATATTTTTTATAGAGTCCAAATAATAATAATAATAATAATAATAATTATTATTATTATTATCATCATCATCATCGTTGGCTACGCTATTCAGTATATATATATAGACAATGGCTGAGCGCATTTTGTGCCTGTAAAGCCAGATCATAGCACTGATGAGCTGCATTTCATAATAATATTAAAATAAACTTTGATATTGTCATTTCAAACGTCTATCCTGTAATATAAATACCGTAGTTTTCTATATGGTTTAGTGCAGAATGGTGGGATCTGAAGTTCAAGATTAAAAAAGCAGTCAAGCGTTGTTAGCCGAGAGGTCATCGCAGCCGCCTTGCAAGCAAGTAGTTGGTTGCAGACGTTTGTGGGTTCGCGTCCCGGCCGATGCTATGACATATGAAAAAAAAAAAGATTAAAAAAGCATGGCTCCAGTGATTATTTACAGTGTTCAAACTTTCTCATCACTCGATGACTAATAATACAATAATTTACACGGCATAAGAGTAATTAGCAATTACTTATTTTAACTCAAATATCGCTCATTTATTCTATTCCGATTCGTTTGTATATTCCCGTGAAGTAACTTTCCTGATAGTCAAAATTAGCCTGTGGACAGTTGATTGAAGATGTATGATTTTTTATTGGCTGCTTTATTGTTTTACATTTTTCTTCTTTTCCTTTTCATATATTAAATCAAAAATGTAAAATAAATCCCCCCTCCCCCAGAATAAAATTGTAATTATAGATGCTTGTAAAATTGAATTGAAAATAAAAAGCATGACTAAAAAAAAAGGCCGATGCTTTGACACATGGAAAAAATAATCTCCTCTGTAAGATTTGTTGCACTAGTAGAGTGGATAACTAACAGCGATTGTGGTCCAGCTTTGTTATTTCCAGTGCTTGACCTTCTTATGGACTCCTGAGTAATAAACCTTTGAATTACCACATTTCTCGCTTACACGTTTTGTTATGTTTTTTTGTAATTTATTATAAATAACTACCACAATAAATATACTTAAAACTAATGATTTCAATCAATTTATTTGTTTGCATAAATAAAAGTATTGCCATCACCCAGTTGATAATCTATTGTTTGTACATTCAAACTTTCCTTTGTCACATTTTATCTTATTTCATTTGAATTCTCGATGTACATGTTAACTTATTCGTGATTTAGTGCAGTAGTAAGAGTTGCAGACTTGAGAGTTAAACGTTTATCGATAACAGGCCAAATTGTCATTTCTAGTACTTTGACGATTTACGACTATTGAAATGACTATTAATTTTTTTTTCTCATCACGAAATTTCACTACCGTTTATGCATTTATTTGTTGATTTATCTTGCTTTAAAGTACATTTAATTGATAATACAAAATTGATAGAATATGAAAAATGATTTTTTTAAAATAAAAAAAGATAACACAAATAAGTAGAATATGATTGGAATTTTATGTTACGTATATCACTGAAGATAACTGTGTATAAGGTAAATAAATAGATACAAGGAATTGAGTGAATTGTGTGTGTAAATGTTAATTATAAGCATTAAAAAGACATTTTGATACATATAAATAAACAATTATGTAATTAATACATTATAGAATTGTATCTCATAATATCATTATAAATGATTGCTTTTTTAATTATGATATGTCTTAGTTAAAATAATGAATTCATAGAAAGCCTTATAAATGAAAAATTGAACAAATAGACTATAATTACATTTATATATGCTATGTAAAAGTAATAAATTGTTAAATATGTGTAATTAGTGGTAATTATTAATACTTCCCCTCAAGCGCAGTGTTTGTCGAACAATTTATTACACTCACCGGTAATTTTAAATAATTTCATCTTGTTTTGGTAAGTATAATAAATCATGATTATAACTGATCAATTTATAAAACAAATAATCTTTCTTCTAAAATTTTTTGATTTGGTTATATATTTATAGTACATACATATGATAATTCATTGAATTTGTTTGTTTTTATTAATAAAAATAATAGTAGTATTTAGTTTTTTTATCTATCTTTCATAGTTATATATATATAACAATTATGAAAAATAAGCTAATGTATAATCAATTTATATTTTCACTAAATATTTTTTGATAATTCAAATGTAAAAATTTTAATTTCTAATATAAACATTATTTAACATACTTACCAAACGAAAATGGAAATTATTCATAATTACTAATAAATATAATAAATTGATCGCATATAATCATTATTTATCAATCTTACCATGCTTATTGGAAGTATACATAATTATCGGTAAGTATAGATGTTTTCAATTTTATCATATTTATGGCAACATGTAAAAAATAAAAAATTAGAAATTGTAAGAGGAGAGGGAATTAAATTACACATATCTAATATTTATATTTTTGTACAAAAAAGAAACCTTCATCTTATTATAACGATCGAAAACGAAGTGAAGATCGAATCTAACCGCAAACTACGATATCTGCTCTACGAGGCGCCATCTAGGCATTTAAACCTAGAAAAATTTATAGAGTAGACAGATACGTGCTGTTAAGATTCCACTTTATTTAAATATTCAGATCGTTAGCCCAAGTCACTAGCTCAGTGGAGACGCAGAGATAAAAATCTATATCTTAATTTATATCTTAAATAAATAAAAGCCACTGCCAGAAATTAACACATAAAAATATTTATTTACGCACATATAAAATAACATTTAAATTTTGAGGAATAAATTCACCATTTTAGATTTTTCTATTAATCTTTAGTTTTACATTTAAGTAAATTACAACCATGAGTTTAATAATTATTTAGGGAGTTGAGTATGAATAGACTACATAGATCTGCATTTGAAAAGAAAATATTCTTCCCTGATTTAACCATAGGCAATTATATTTCGCAATCAAACCGGCGCCAATCCATCTGATACATTTATGTATTCAATGTAGCATGAAAATACGATGACACAAAATACTATACTGTCAGGAATGTACATCTGAACAGCAAGTAGAATTAGAGAAGACATTGTCTCTCCACCAACAGGAATGTCACATCTGTTGGCGAGTAGAACAATAAACATAGAACTCCATAGGAATGGACTGCGGTCCTTTGCCGTCTTACAAACCCATCCATAGGCAAACAGAAGGTGTGTGGCATATATATATAATCCTGCCCATAGCGGATCTCATACTACATCTACAATTACACAAATATATCCAATCCATTGAACCAATTCAACTACGAAATGAATAACCTAAGATTACCCTCCCTTAATATAACTTTACAAAACTATATAGCCATTCATGCCCGACTTAAATTTAACATTTAAATATGTTTGCACAGATTATTTTTATAAATTTGTTTTTAAAATGTTGAGTATAGATCGGCTGCACAGATTCCACGGTCAAAAACATCCAAATTAAACACAATCGATCAAAATACAAAATCATCGATAACATCAATTGCAAAGGGAATACACAAGGCCCCATGGCATTCATTGTAAGATGCCCGCATTAACATCATTGACCTATATATTCTAATCAAATGTGAAAACTTCAACATAATCAACCGCTAATGAATCTATGCAACGTCTATACCCAACCTTAAATTTCATCATTTAAAATTTAAACAATAAACAATTTATACAATAAGAAAAAAAAATGGAAATGATTTTTATCAATCGGAAAACATATAAAATTAAACATTATTAATTTGATTTTAAACTTAAAAAAGTCAGATGGAAGTTCATAAGCTTGAACGAAAGTTCTTAATTATTTTTAAATTTAGAGTTCATGTCAATATAGCTTACGGTAGAAGAGTCCAGGTTTCTGCTTTTAATTCCCGTGATGCCTCCATTGGAAGATAATGTTCTGGAGATGGCAATAGCTGGTTCAAGGTATCACAGTCTTTTCCTTTTTCTTTTTTAAATAGAGAGTGTGGTATGTGCATCCTACCACAACTCTCAAACACACAACGCTGGAACTGTCCAAAAAAACTGTATTTCTCTTTTTATATTATCCACACGGATTCAATCAACAAAACGTCACTAATCCATCACTTTCCTTAGAGTCCGAGCCAAGGCTTGGTGCTTCCATTGGTCAAGCTAATTTCTCTTTATTTTCTTATCTATCTTTCATCAGATCATTTTAATTATACAAGAGCCCAAGGCTAGCCTGCTTTTCAAACAATTTATAAACAATCATTTCCATTTACAGATTACATTAATTAATACCTGTTTTTATTTTTAAATCTTGTACTTTTTTTATAAAAAAGTACGTTAGAATACTTTTTTGTTTTTTTAAAAAAAATATTTTTAAAGTTTGGCCTCTCTGCGAATGTATATACGTTTAACAAACATTTTAATTTTAGCGTTTAGTTTTTTACTTTTATTTGCGAACTTTTAAGTTTTTATTTTAAATTAATGTAACGACATATTTATATATCGTTACATTATATTGATTAATTTGAATATTTGTACAAGGATGCATAAAAGGAAAAAGTTACTATGATAGTGTTTGTTTGCTTCTTTGAATGCAAAAAGAAAAGTTTTATATTTATTATTACATCTTCTGACTAATCATCATATTTATCCTATATGGCTAATTATCTATCTATATTATTGATTTCATTTTCATTATTGACTATCTATGCAGGCATTGAATACTTTTTTGTTTATTTATATATTTTTATATACCTATGTATTTTAATAATGTCAAAAGCTTATTATTATTTATAATTTAATTCTAAATGTTAAAGTTTTAGATCAGAAAAAGATTGGTAAGCAATGTAAGCTACAAACTATATTGGTCAAGGTTTGATTGTTTTATTCTACTAATTTCTTTCTAATGAAATATAAACGAGTAAAACAGCCTGTTTGTCAATATCTTAATACAGAACAAGTGCTCCAGCAGCCCTCATAGAGGAACAGTTGTGGAGGAGGGACTACCCACTAAGATTTCCAAATGTTTGGTAATGAGTTTGTGAATAATTTAGCATTCGTTTCCTCCCTCTCTCAGAAATCTAGATATCCATTTACAACTTGTGTTGTATGGTTATTTGTATTGGCTATGGACAATCACCCGAGAGAAAAATTTGTAACCACTTAAAATGAATTTCACTTGGTTCAGATTTGAATCCCAGATCATAGGAACAGTAGGCAGATACACTGCCTCTATATCATCATGAATTATAAATAGTTATATATTAGTAGACTTATATTTTTGTTTAATATATTTATTTTAATTTGCTTTCGATCTTTTCAGTTGATAAGAAGTGCCAATTTAGAAAAACTGAAAAACAATCAATTCTTTATAGTCAAAGTGAAATCATTCCTAGCCTGACTTATGAACAGTGTGAAAAGCAATGCTTGGCTGAGAAGTTCTTCAACTGCAGATCTTTCAACTATGATCCAAATGTAAAGCATTGCTCTTTAAGTGCTGATGATATGTCTACTGCAGATAAAGATGCTTTTCAGCCTTCGATGCAAGATTATTATGAAGAAGGAAAATGTACCGAAGGTAAAGTTTAAGTAATATTTATTTTTAAATATTCAGCGTATTAATATTATGTATACATTGCAAGTTTTAGAATGTGACTAAAACATCTTTATCATACAAAATATTAAAAAAAAAATCTAAATGTTGTTTTCTGCATTTTTGGAAACATGATCACTCGTACACACATACACAAACTTTTAACATTTCTAGAACTAATTGGAAGTTTTATTGTTGACAAAAATGTATTAAATTCAGATTTTTTTGTAATTTTTTACATTCTTTAATTTTATTCATCATCATCATCAATCATTATCAATCCACTGCAGGATGAAGGTCTCTCCAAGTTCAATTCATCTTCTCCGATCTCTACCATCTCTTCTCCACATCACCCCTGCACACTTTCTTATTTCATCCATCCATCTCACATTTGGTCTCTTTCTGGGTTTTTTACAATCTCTTGGAATCCAGTTTAAAATTTCAATTGTCCATCTATTATCATCTCTTCTAGCAATATGTCCAGCCCAACATGACTTCAATCCTTTAATTTTTCCAATGATATCAATAACACCTGTTTGTTCTCTTACTCATACTTTCATATTATACAAATCATTTTGTCTTTAGCTTGATATCATTAACTTTTATTATATTTTTAAAAATTCTGGTTATCTTATTGTACAAATTATCCACTTTATTATGTAGTACATTTTAAATGTTTTCTCAATTAATTCTTTTTTTGTTGATTTTCAACTAATTTTCATTTTATCAATGTTTCAGTATAAAAGCATACTTACAAACACATATATTTATCATTTTCAACATCATTTTTAATCATTGTCAATCCATTTCAGGATGGTCTCTTCATGTCTAAACCAGTTTTTTCTAATCTTAGGTCTCTTTTTCATGTCCTATCAGCAAACTTTCTTGTTTCAACAATAGATTTTACATGTGGTCTTTTTCTGGGTCTTTTACAATCACTTGGAATACAGTTTAATATTATCATCTCTTCTAGCAATATTTCCAACCAAATTCCATTTCAGTGTTTAATTTCTTCAACTCCTTCCAGTGATACTTATTTGTTCGCTCATCTATATACTTTATTTTTAATCTCTTCTTGATACTCCTAATATATATATATAGTCTGAAATCTCTGTGCTGCTCTTTTGTTAAATGCCCAAATCTCTGATCCACAAGTAAAAAATTAAATGTTCATTTTCAAACACATAGGCATATTTCCTTTTTAATATTCTTATTTCTGCTAAAAGCATACCTTAAAAGTTAAATCTGTGATTAATCTTATCCATTATGTTTCTCTCTGTATTAATAACATGAACAAGATATTTGTAGTTATTAATTTCTTCTAATTCATGATTATCAATCTTTATTATCATCTGAAAAAATCCATTTTAGTCCTTTTAGTTCTACTTTTTTATTTTCATTTGATAACTTTTGCACCACTTTATGAAGTGCTGAAGCATTATTTTCAAAAACAGTCACATCGTTTACAAAATCTAGAGGACTCAAATAATCTTTATTTACTATTATTCCCATAGCTTGCCATTTTAATTCATGAAATACTTGTAAAAATGCTGTAAAATATTTTGAAAGATATGAAATCACTCTATCATGTATAGTTTTTAATTTTAATCTGATTATAATAACCATGTGATTTAATTACTACTGTTGCATTTTAAGAAATATTCTTGAGAATATGACAATATCCTGTTTTCTATCATGATGATCTAAAGTGTTAATGACTGTGGAAATGCTTATTAAATTAAATGTTCTTTTATAATCTACAAATCCAGTAGCAGAATAGCAAGTCGTATTCATTAGTTATTTCTGTGCCTTCTCTTAATAATTAAATATGATCCACTGGGATAGAACTACTTTTAAATCCAACATGTCCCGTTGATTAATTTGAATCCAATGTTTTCTGAAGACAAATTGTAAATATCTTGTAGAGATTTTGTACAGCAATGATAATATGTTGATAGGTCTGTAATTTTTAATATCTCCTTTATCATCTTACTACAACATTTTTCCAGTCATCTGGTACATTATTATCATTTAGATATTTGGTTTATAGCTTTGCCAACAATTTTTCTATTTCTCATCTACTTTTTTGCCTGAAACTTTTCGTGTCTTTACAGATTTGAGTTCTGTATTACTATATAATTCTTTATAGAACTCTTCTACTCTTTCTATGATGTCATCTCTCTTTGTAGTAATAGTTCCAACTTTTTTTCTTATTATTGAAGCAATTTTCCTTCCAATACTAAGACATTATTTTACATTTTTAATATTCTCTTCTATAATTTTTCTTGCAAATTCACACTTATATCATTATTAACTCTTATTCATGTCATTTTACAAATCACTAAGCATATTGGATGAGTGGGCACTAGAGAAGGATTTTATAAACAAACCTTTTTATATCCATTGATTACTCTGGTTTGCACTGAGTGGTGCTGCTATGAAGAGTTTAACTTCTGTGTAAACAGCTTGTGTAAGCATAAAGAATGGTGATCATGTGATGTTTAGTAATTTAATATCAATTCTGTCTAATAGGATTATGATAACTGTGATTATTAATGAACCAAAGACACCAAAAAATATTAATGCTGAACTGAGTTCAGATCTATATGACTATACAAGCTAATGAGCTTAAATTGAAAACATTATTGTTTTCACTTTGGACTCAAAACTTTATAGTTAGTTAATAAGGTAAAAGATGGCTTCTGCAGGGTTGCATTAGATTCTAAGATCTAGGTGCAGTGCTCTCAGATTCAAGGCTCCTCATTGATAAAAGCCATAAGTTAGAAACTAGTCTGGGGATGTTGGATGAGTAGGCATTAGATAAGGATTTTATGCACAAACTTTTTTCCATCCATTGGTTACTCTGCCTTGCACGGAATGGTATTAATGTATGAAGAGTTTAGCCTCTGTGCATTTTACAAATCACTCGATTGTCAATCATTTTTAAATATTTTCATATTCCTTTTTTCTTCAAATATTGTCTTGTCTTATTAGACAAATAACTGGTAAATTGCTGCCTTTTTGTAACAACTATCTTTCTTCAATTCTTAATAATGCATCAAATATCTTCTTGTTGATTTCACTCAAGTTTGAACCATCTTCAAAGTTTGTTAATAGAAATTGTTTTAAAAATTTCTAATTTAAATTTATTGGGGTGTTTCTGAAGATTATCAACTAATCAGTAATTATTTCCTGTGTCGAATCTATTATAAACATTACAATCTTCAAATACATATTTTCTGTCAAAATATAATTCAAATCAGCTGTACCATCCTTGGAATATTTATATATCCATTTCCAATTAGACTTTTTTCACAAAAGAAGATGCAGTTTTTCTTTTTAAGCCAACTCCATAAACTTGGTTTTTTTTTCCATTTGTAACTCTATAACAAATTTACCCTCAGCACTTTTATCTTTCAATTGTTTATCAATTCTGGCATTACAATCTCTCAAGACAGTTTTAAAATATTGTTTATTCTCATCAAAAGAATTTTGTAAATTCATATAAAAATCCTCTATTTCTTCATCACAATGAGATCTGCATTTGGTACCTTCCATTAATGTCACTAACCAATCTTGCCACTCTATCTGATATATATCAGTTTCCATAGTGTTGGACTTTTATTTCTTATTTATAATAAATTTGACTCAACTTGTGCTTCCAATATTTGTGCCATTGTAGTAAAATACATGTTCAATTATCAAATCAATACCTTCCATTAATGTCACTAACCAATCTTGCCACTCTATCTGATATATATCAGTTTCCATAGTGTTGGACTTTTATTTCTTATTTATAATAAATTTGACTCAACTTGTGCTTCCAATATTTGTGCCATTGTAGTAAAATACATGTTCAATTATCAAATCAATCATTTTTTCTTATAACTTCACAAAGTCTAAAAACGTCCCATTTAATATTAGACAGTTTCTTTTCTAACCCATGTAATCTTCCTTTAGTTGAAAATGCTGTGCAGTTATAAATAGCTAAATTAAAGATCATCATCAAATGGTAGCCTGGATTTGCAATTGAAAGATTTTTAGCACTTTCTGTTTTTGGTCATCAACTGCTATTTTGGCTGATAACTTTACAGCCTCCTGAGACTAAGTGCTATAATTTAGTTTTGCAAATATCTATAGAAATTTTTATTTAAACAAAATTAAAATGAAGGCAACCATGTTTTCTTTATCTTTCTTATCACTTCTTCTTTACTTCTTTGCATTTTTCTTCTTTTATTCATATATATTACTTTATCATAACTCTTCTCTTATATGCTTAAATACAATTTTTATATATATAATTCCTTACTTTATTTTTCTAACAGTTTTGACTGACCTGCAGTCTTCATCAGAGCTTTTATAAAAATGTTATAAAAACTCTGATGAAGACTGTAGGTCAGTCAAAATTGTTAGAAAAATAAAGAAGAAATTATATATCTAAAAAAATGCATTTAAGTGTATCAGAGAAGAGTTATAATAAAGTAATATATATGAATTTTTCTTTGTCTTATCAAAGAAAACAGTTTTTGCCACCATTCTGAGTAGAATGAGTGTTAAAATGTAACTTTAAAGTAGAAAGGTGCTTAAATGTTGAGGTGGAGAATAGACTCCAGTGTGCTGTCATTTTTTAAAAAGTTAAATGATAGGGTTTTCTTGGAATTATTTTTAATCAATTTAATGTCTGGAAGTAAGACTTGGACATCCTATCAATATAGTATAAAAGCATTAGAAAATTTTCATTTAAGAATGTCCTGTAAAATTTCAGAAATATAATGAAGATCAGAAGACCATTAAATATGCCTATCATCTTGCTGGATCTGATTCTTTCGAATCCATTTTTCTAAAAGTCATATCATCATTGATTTGATTTGTAAAAAGAATGAATATTATAAGACTTACTAAAAAGTTAGTAGTTATATATTGGACTATTTCCATAATATAATATTAATTGTTAAATGTCTTTAGATTAATTCAAACTTTATTTAAATTTTTAAATACATTCAACTGTCAATAATAGGCATGGGTTAGTATATAACACAATGTTTCTATAAGTCTTATTCTTCTCACTTCTTCAAGTATTGCTGGGCTGACTAGTTATAGTATGAGTAACAAAATCACACCTGGACCTTTAGATTTTTGAATATTGAATTTAACATGATAGTCTAACCAACTAAGCTATTTTGACCATGGCAACAACCAGTAGGAATTCCATGTACTCATCTATGAGATTCTTTCTGATTTCTCAACTTGTTTTTCTAAAGGGAAGTGTAAAGAGTGTTTATGATTTTTGAAAGGCAGACCTTATTTTATTATAAATAGTATCTAAAGACATTCTAAAGAAATGCAAAATTGAATATCAAATGCTTTCATTTGGGAAGATATTGCAGGGAGAAGAGTACATTGGAGAATTGGTTTCTGTATGAGAAATTAAAAAAGAATATTGTAAAATATGAAATAAAATACTGAACCAGCATTTCTAGACATGGACATATTTATGATTCACAGATTTGTTTGTATAATCATTGAAAAAACTCATTTCTAATAATTTATTTTTTTTGTATTTTTACCTTTTTTTTCTTTTAAAATTGAAATAGCCATCAAGCATTGTTAGCCAAGAGGTCATCGCACCCACCTTGCAAGCAAGTAGTTGGTTGCAGATGGGTGTGGGTTCGCATCCCGGCCGATGCTATGACATATGAAAAAAAAATTGAAATAGCCATACTCATTTGCAAATGTCTACTTTTGGAAGATAAATTTTACTTAATAATGGTTTAATGGATATGCAGACCTATTTTTTATAAGATAAATATTCATAGATATTATGAAGGATGAATGATAGCTTGAGTGCAGCTTCATGGAAACAATTGGACATCCCTATGGAACGATTGATTGAAGGGGCCTCAATGCCTGCAGCAGCTGAGTAATGTTTTTGGTCATTGTTTCAATTGTTTTGTTCTACTCAGATAGTGTGTGTTGAGTTTAATCAAATAACTCACATATAAAGATTACGTTAACAAGTCTTTATTTATACAAAGATAGTTCATATAAAATGTTTTAAGTTTAGTAACTTTAATTAACTGCCATTTCTTAATACTACATGTTTTGAAAACAAGTGCTAAGTTTTGAAAATAAATAACAGTTTAAACCTCATTAATGGTCAGGTTTATGTTTATGACTCTGTCTATTAATAATTTCAAAACTATTAGGATCTTTATAACCAAATATATGTTGTGGTCTCATATTGGCATAGTAGCAATATTCCTAAGTTAAGCTTGTACTTATAGTTAATCTATGAATATCTATTTAAAATTGGATTCAACAACCTTACCATTTTATAGGTAAATAATGTTTTTGATTGTTTCTCTCCTCAACTAACAACGTTGGTATGTAAATCTAATATTCTAATACCTAAGTTTTCAGATAAAAATAAGTCAACTGAATTGGGTCATAACAGTTTGCTTTTGAAATTGTATGCTTATGGCAAAATATATAACTGAGTAAAATATTGATGATGACTGCCATTTTTCTAGTTATTAACACTGGAATTTGTAACTCAGTTAATCATTACTATTCTTTTCTTTGTTCTCTTTCAGTCTTATTTTACCTTATAGGTAGCTGAAGATGAAAAGAGTTTTCACAATATGGTGAATAAATTGAAGGAAGGATGTATAGAATATGAAATGAAGATTAATGTTGAGGAGACAAAGTGTTTTTGGCTAGAGAGAAATGCAAAAAGACTGCAAATTGAAGTCCATGATAACTTAGTTCAACAGGTAAAAGGATGTAGATATTTGGGTAGTTAATTTAAGGAGGATGGAAGTAATGAAGATAAAATTAAAAGAAAAATAGGATTGGCAAATGAAGCATTTACTAAAAGAATGAAAATATTTTGTGGATTTTTGAAGAAAGAATTAAGGAAAATATTAATTAAATGCTATGTGCGGAGTGTATTATTGTATGGTTGTAAAACGTGGACACTGAGTAATAAAATTAGAAACAGATTGAAAGGCTTTGAGATATGGTCATGGAGAAGAATAGAAAAAATCAGTTGGATGAATAAAATAGCAAATAAAGTTTTGAAAAGAGTAAATAAAAAAAGATTGATTGAGAAAAATAAAAAATAGAAAGAGGAACTTACAATTTAATGAAAAATGTTTTGAAGGAAATGATGAGTGGAAACAAGAAGGTTGGAAAAGATTGACATTTCTGGATGATATAAGAGATAAAAAGAGTTACATGGAATTGAAGAGTTGTGCAATGAAAAGAACTATCTGGAACTATTTTTAGAATTGGTTCAAGACTCAATGTCATGACCACTCATGGTATTGATCATCTCTTTACTTTAAATGTAATCATAGAATATACAAGTTTGTAATAACTACACTGCCATTTTTTAAATTACATATGCAGCAGTTTTTACTGCAACTTATCTCTCTCTTTATTTTCAAGTTTTTTAAATTCTTTTTCCTTCTTTATTTTTTAGCTTTATTCTTTGATTTGAACTCTGTTTCTTCTTTTTTTCTAGAGTTAGAATAGCCCCGCTCATTTATCAAGAGTTGCTAATGACAATTTATTTAGTATATAAATTGCTTTAAAGCAGCTTAACTATTAATAAAAATATCATAAAAGAACCTCTAGAGATTACAATTAGATGATAGATTTACTAGTGGCTTTATTAAATTTTTATATTCCTCATGCTGTAGCCATTGCGTCCACATAGATCCATGTCTGATAAACTTCATTTATGAAATAGTTGAGTGTAAATCTGAATATGTTGATGACTCCAGATGCAGTTTAGAATAATAAAATCCAGCTGTTTTTATTGTTGGATCTCTAAAACTAAATTTGTTTGCAATATCATAAGAATTATATTTTTTACACCACAATTCTTCTATTATAGAGTCTTGGTTGAACATCCAAAACTCTAACTTGAGTTATATTATTTTTATGAAAGAGTGTAATAAAAAACAAAGATTTTGATTAACCAGAAAAATTATGGCTTTAAATACACATCTATAGAACATCACACACTTTTCACTTCTTATTTTCAACATCTACAATAGGAATAGTGATTCACTTTATTTCCTATACTCCAGAGCCATCTATTATCAGCTTAAACATTAGATGACATATTAAAACCTCAGTGAAAAAAACTAATATTCAGGAACTAGTTTTGTCTGGGGATATTTGTTAATTATTGCAGCTTGCAATAATGCATATGGTGAAAAGAAGCAGAGAAAATCATATGATGCTTTGTATGATAACTAACATAATATGCCTAAAAGTATTCTCTCTATCTCTTTTTTTTAATGATTACAATATTTATTGTTTTCTTCTACTTTTTATGTGTCTATAGTTCTTCTAATATGTTTTTTTTTTTATTTTGATTATTCATAAAGTGTGGGCAATCTATTTTTAATAATTATTTCAATAATGACCCTTTTGTCTCATCTATAAATATACATATCCTAACACCTCACTGACGATGCCAGTAGCAGAAACTGGTCTGGGGTTGGGGATATTCTCAAAGCTTGTTAAGAGCTTATTATGTGAGCTCTCTATATATAACATTTGTAAATACAAGCTTATTAAATTAGATCATGTGACATCTGACTTGATTTTTTTTTAATATCTTTTCTTTATATATACACATACACACACATTCAGAAATATAAAAGTATCATAATATTATATTAAAAAGTTTAGAAAAATAATCATATATTTATATAATTATTTTAGTTCAGATACAGTGTAATGCTAAATCAATGTCGGCCATTTTTAAATTTGATCTGCCCTTCAAAGGGAAAATATTTTCAAAAACAAATCCTGGGAAATGTTTTGTCCAAGGAAAATCTAGTATGAATCTTACTTTGGAGCTGCCACTTGGAAATGAAGACTGTGGGGTGAAGCAATTGGTAAGTTACGAAGTTGAATTTACCTTTTTTTTTATTATTGTATACCTACTTTATTGCTTGCATAATTAAGTACAGCTGGATTTCTTATCTTTAATGATAGTTATCCAATTTTAACATATCCAGCTACTATACCCTAAAATGTTGATTTGAACCTGGACCAAATATTAATTTTGTATACAGGCTTAAATTTTTTTACAAGTAAATGGGCATCATCTTACTACTCTTATCTAAAGAGTGAAACAAAGATAAAATACACTCAGACTATTACAATGTAGCATTTAGCAAGCCTGGTAAATGATTTCTTCTTCTCCCCTTTTCTCTAAAAATGGTTATTGGAATGCCCTTCTGAAGTGTCTTATGTAAATTTATTTTGCCTTTTTACTTATGATTTTTTTAGAAGGTACAAGAGAGGTATATATAATTTTATTACAATCATCCATTTATATATTTTATACATAATAACACAAATCTGTATAATTTAGAACAGTGGCAAAGTGGTGGGTATAAGAGCTAAAGATCCCTGTATTGATTCTCATCTCAAGAGATCAAAATGTTTTATTCAAACTATCACTTTATTGCTCGAACAGTAGGCAGAATATCCGACCTGGGATTGGAAAGTCCCAAGATCGATTCTGGTCCTCGCAGCCTGGTGCTCGAACTTCTTATGAATTCCCAAGTAATTAAGCCATATGCCTTCTTTTATGTAAATTTCTAAGATACTAATTATATAAATTGTATAGGAAAGTAAACTATACAATTACTTATTTAATAATAGTCAAAAGTATTGAATGATTATAAAATTCAGTATAGATAGCCATTAAATAATAGAAGATACAAGGTTTTTTCTTTAATTTAATTCTATCTGTTTTCCTCTATTTCAATGCTTTTTACGTATATTGTATTTGAAAATGAAATGAAAGTGAACTACATCTTAAATATTAGCAAAATTAAAAAAATAAATAGTGTTTTTCTACTCTTTTTCTAGTTTATTGCTATTTAACTACTGGTTTATATATAGCTCATTGGGGCTTGCAGTTACTTCTATTTAATGTCTGTAAATAATAAATAACTCAGATTATACATAATTGAACAGAAGCAACTGAAGCTTTGAATGAGTTATATAATGTAAATAACCTCTTAAAAGACATATAATACCACCTGGTTTTTAGCATTTGTAAGTTACTTATTATATATATATGGTGCTTTCTTATTTTCTGTCCTGCCACTGCTAGAGGCGTCATTTCTGCAAAAATTGCAGAAAATATTCAGAGGAGGGGGCCAAAAAGCAGACGACGCAACTTCTGGCCACTAGATGGCGCTGTTCACCATGCGTATGCACAGCAACAGCATGCCATGGGGCCAAAACCAGATGATGCAAAGTTCCAGCCACTAGATGGTGCTGTTCACCATGCTTACGCACAGGAACATTATGGCAAGTAGCAGCCAGCACTACTGCCCGCTAGGTGGCGCTGTTAGCCATAGGTAAACCGATCCAGTTCACATCGTCTGCTAAACAGCGACTACCCAGCACTCTAGCCCACTAGGTGGCGCTGTTTCTCCACGCCATGCGCGGAAAAAACGGCACCGTTTAGAAGCGATACTTACATTCGCTTGCTAGTTCCGGTTTGCCTCCACATTATATATTAATTCGAAGATTTTCACAGGCTATAGATATAAATAAAATATCCTGGTACATCCGTATATAATTTATTGAATATAGCCATCTTTGCAACTGGTCTTATAAAAAGCGTCCCTTAGCGATTCAGTTTCAAAAAGACAGGGACGATTGTCCCCTTACCTTTACATTTTTTATTCAAGGTAAGTCAGTTTTAATCATTATATATTATGGAAAGTGATAATATAATCGATAACTCTCAAATTAATGTTAACCCCGATCTCAGCATTCAATCTAGCAATGCAGTCATCGGTCGTAAATATTATAGCCTTAGATCTAATCTAAATGCAACTAAACTAACTTCTACTACAAATAAAAACCCACAAACCAATAAATCAAATGAGAACACCATCGCAAATATCAACAAAAGTTTAGAAAATATTCAACTTACCCCTAATATAAACAATAGCATAAATATCTCATCAAGCGAAACTATTGAAATACTTAAAAATACAAGCAAAAACCAATCATCTCCTCTTCGAAGACTTTACGCTTCCTCAGAAGACTCTAATGAGCAATTTCCTTTGCCCAATAATACCTTACCCCTAATATAAACAATAGCATAAATATCTCATCAAGCGAAACTATTGAAATACTTAAAAATACAAGCAAAAACCAATCATCTCCTCTTCGAAGACTTTACGCTTCCTCAGAAGACTCTAATGAGCAATTTCCTTTGCCCAATAATACCCTGAAAACGATATCTGAAAATAATAGACAAAATTTCCAACAAGATGATTTCGGCAAATTTTTTAAAGTTAAAACTTTTCCACCAGAGGTCGACAAAACCAGCGCTGTCACATTACAGTTTGTCAACAGTAAATTTAAAAATCGAAAAGAAGAAATAAATTTTAAAACTAATAAATCTCATTCCAAAACAAACAAAGAGTATAGCACAGAACAATCCATTGCTACATCAGCCAACTTGCAATCTAAACCAATTTCCTCAATTCCAATATTGAAAAATTCCTCTATGTACCCAAATATCGTAAGGTCTAAAAATTCTGAGAGCATCTCCGAAAATATTAAGGCCGATAATTTCAATGAACTATATTTGAATATCTCAGAATTAGACATAGAATAAGAATCAAACACTCTGGAAAATGTCTCATTTAATATAAACGATCTTAATGACGACATGTTCCTAAAAATAAATAACAATTTCAACAAAACAATTCCTAACACACTGTATAAATCGTTTACAAACTACTACAGCGAGAAGTTGTTAATCTTAGCCATAACAAATCAACAATGTGCGTTATATAAGTTCCCTCTAGAACAACTATACAGTCTAATCAATCAAAATCAATTAGGCAGAGGCATTCACATGATCCTTAATCATCCCAATGACTGCTATGTTATCGTTGAGTTTAAAATGTGGGCAGACCGTATGAACTTTAAAAATAACTACCGATCTTTGGGAAATCATATACTATGCTCCATAGATATGAACCATCCAGTTACACTATCTGGCAAAATTCAAAACTGCCTTGCCCACTTGAAAGAACAAGAACTACAAGACATCCTTATTAATTATGGTTCAGTTAGCAAATTTAAACACCTATTAAACCCTCACTTCGAAGATCAAATCCTATCCAATACAGTTATCTTCACACTTACATTAAAGAAAAACATTATACCCACTGACATACCCACCATTATTACTGCAAGAGGCTCTCCTATGGTTTTGACCTTCAGGGGAGTACAGCCACAATGTTTCTTCTGCTTTCAAAGAACACACCTTATTAAAGATTGTGCAGCAGCAAGAATATGCACACACTGTGGCATTAAAAAGAATAAAGTTCACAGATGTCCTGGTAGAACTATTAATACGGCTATCACATCCTTAAATAGACAATCACCACATGGGACTAATTCAAACAGCAACCTCACAAACCTAGACAATCTGATTCAAATAAATCCTCCAACAAACCCTTTCACATCCAAACCTATCTTTCAAAATGAAAATCTTCAAGAAAGAACAAACACCAACCTCTACACTAATAGTAGTGAATCAGAGAACCAAGCAATAACATATACTGCTACTAAACCAATCTCTCAAACCAATAATACTCAAGATCATTCATACGATACATATTGTACTAATCCCCGAGAAACAATGCTAGACCAAACTCTTTCTACAAAAGAAGACAATATGACCAAACCATCTAACGAGAGCAAGGAAAACCCAGGCGATGAAAAAAATACACTTAAAAAATTTCAAAACAATTCATCCATAACAACTCCCACCCAGCTTAAAACCAATGATGCATCATCATTCGGGCCAGCTAAGTCTAACAAACCTAAACAAAGTGATCCACAAACTGTCCTCAATTCTTCAATGCCTGCAATAATTAACCATCGAGATGAAAAGACTTATCAAACACTCAACCTGAAAGTCAGTATAATTAATGCTTCACAACAGTTACAGCAAACCGAAAATGACTCAGGTCTAAAATTTAAACCAAATTCTTATAACAATAAAAAAACACTTTCATCAAAAGAACAGGAAAAAGAAAACAACACTATTAAACTTAAAAAACCCCAAAAAACCAACACAACAAATACCCAAAATACAAATAAGAAAATCAAAAGAAAATCAATTCGCTCAGATAAATCAAGCTCTGATGATGACAGCTCCCATCCAATACATTATTCACCACCACCTGCTAGCAAACAAATTTCAGATATATCCAGCACAAAGCTTCGCAAATCCATAGAAAAAAAGAGGAAAACCATGGATCCTATAACCATCGATACCATTGATCCATCTGATGAATCTCAGACAGATTACACTACTTCATCAGACACCGAAGACTTTATGGATGCATTTCCTCAACCAACAAATATATCACCAATCCATCCACAAGTTCAATCACAAGACTCTGACTGCCAAACAATATCAGAACTCATTAACATGGAGATGTCCCACATTGACTTGGTACACATTGCTGAGGATGGTTTGGATTAATCTATCATGTTCTGCAAAATTGCTGGCATTAACATTCATGGCATCAACTCAATTGATAGAGTTCTAGCTATTAAAAACTGGCTCTCCCTCTGCTCCCCTCATATACTTCTTATGGGTGAAACTAAATATCACCATAAGACTGAACATAAAATATTATCTCTTCTCTCAGCTCTTGGATTTACTAGATTTTTCATAGGCCATTCTGCTTCAGGTGGAGTCGGTATTCTTCTCAGCAAGTCAACACCACCAAACAGTTTTAGCATTCTATTCCTAGATGCCAATATTATTGTCATAGAAATAGACTATTGGGGTTATCCAATCATCATAGCTTATATATATACAGCCAAAGACACCTCTCAATATCTAAAAATAATCCATATCCTAAATGCCATCAACGCTAACAGAGCCTCCCCTACTATTCTTCTGGGAGACTTTAACGCCACATACAATGACTTCAACAAGAGATTTTTGCATCTAATAAATCGCAGATTAATGTGTGGAGAGGGTTTCTTTCCTCCTGAAGCCTACTCTTTCTATACTAAAACTAAAAAGTCCTTGATTGATTTGGTTTTCTACACCCAGACCTCCATTTCAACCTTGATGCAGCCTTGGCCCCTGTTGCTTTCTCTGATTATATGGCTCTACTCTTACAACTTACACCTATTGCAATCCCTACACCTATTGATGGACCTGGTAAAACCACGCGCATGATCATACATCCTTTTCCAGAAAATAAACATCCTTTCCCTTCCTGCTGAGGAGGGCTGGCTGAGGAGGGCTGGTTTTCCTTCATTGGAATACTTCAGTCCATATTAAATCACCACACCAGGAAAGTCAAAGGAACTAATGGCCTTCTAAATGACCTAACAGACATTAATATACAACTTCAAGCATCACAGCAAAATTTCACAAATACAGAAAAAATTATCTTCCTTAAAAATATCTACAAAATCAAGCAAAAGTCCCTTGCAGAATATATATCCATCAGAAGAGCCAAATGTTTCCTAGCACAACAACACTGCTGGACGAGAGACTACCTCAGATGGGCACTGGGATACAATAAAAAACAAATCACTCCCTTATCCATTAATAGTAATGGAACCAATCTTATTGGCTTTCCAATGATGCAGCACATCAGCAAACAATTCTGCCAATTAATGCAAAAAGATGGAGCTCCTCCTATAAACAGCTGGTTGGATGCTTGTGACCCCGGCGAACATGGCATCACGGAGGTCCAAATCAAAAAGAAGATAACATCTCTCCCTGACGGCATTCATCCTGGCCTTCATGGCATCCCAAATTTCCTTCTCAAACACCTCAATCAATTCACTGTGCCAATTATTAAAAAAATGATTGATCACCTAGCATCCAGCAACAGAAACATAACAGATCTTTACCCAGTGGCCATTGTGCCTTTTATTAAAAAAGCAAAACCACTAAACGACATTAACAGTATCCAGCCAATTTCCATGACCCCATTGCTTATCAAGATAATTGAGTCAGTCATTAAAGATCAAATCCAAACTCCAAATTCTTAGCCATATCTCGTCAAACCAATACGGAATAAAGGGATCATCAACCTCGCATGCTATGTCCAATGTAACTGCACTGTTCAATTACATCAGAGGACATCATAAATCAAAACCTATTGCTGTCCAGCTGGATGTTGCGGCAGCATTTGATTAAGTCCAGATAAACATCCTCCTGGATATTCTGTTGGAATGCGGCATTCCAGCCGGGATTGTACAGATGGTCAGCAATCTGCTCAACAACAGAGAGATTTTTCTCTCTCTTGATGGCAATATCACACCAGGCTTCAAGCCATACAAGTTGATCCCTCAAGAATCCCTACTCAGTGCCCTTTTCTTCACAGCATACATCAACCCTCTTCTGACGGATATACAAAAAAACCTCCCTGGAATTTTCCTTCCCTCTCTCAATAAAAACTTCAATGTATTTGCATATATAGATGACATCATGGTTGTGCTTCCCACCATTAAATACCTTCCCCATCTCATGAACATATTAAACAGAAACACAGAGAAACTTGGCCTACAAATAAATTTTAACAAATCTTCCATCTGGAAGATAATGTCTGGTAAACAAATTAACTCTCCCTTTTCTGCAAAACCCCAAAGATACCTAGGTTTCCCAATCTACAAAACTCCAACTGCAATGGCAAGAGAGATTCAAGATGCAATCCTCCATTCAACTGAAGCCATCATTACTTCACTCTCTAGAGTATACCTTTCATTATATGGAAAGGTTGGCCTCCTCAACATGATCATAATGCCAAAAATCTCATATTATCTTCCATTTGTTAAAATGTCTAAACAGTTTCAAAATAAAATTAACCAATTATGAACCAAACTTCTCTGGAGAGGAAGGACAGTTGCTATTAGCTTGCAAGGTATCCAATGACCATGCAGGTTCAATGGACTGTCATTCCACTCAGTACAAGCAATCATTTTACAGAAAACCCATAACACTCTACATAATCTGATCCTCTCCTGCGGATACTCTAACATTTATTAAAAAAATTACACCGACAGATCGTCCTCCACCCTCTTCCAGTTCATGGATAGCATCCCTAATACAACACCTACAACTTTATAACCCGATAATATCCTTTAACCTTAACCAAAAAATCACCTTATGGGAAGCATACAATATAATCAACTATAATCAACAACCCATTAAAACCAGCCTAAAAGTAACCAACCAAAGACTCATTACACACTTCAAAAGATGGAGTCTGGAACCCAAATTCCTTGACTTCATCATTAAAATAAATCTTAATGCTCTACCCATGAATTGGTTTCTTTATCACCGAAGAGGTTTTACCTATATGTGGTCTGTGTGCTCGCGAAGATGAAACCATAGACCATATTATACACCGGTGCCCAAGACTTAAAACTCTGAAAGATATAATTATAATCAATTCCAACATAAGACCTGATATGATTTTCTCACTTGAAAATGCCATTCATAATGGTTTTTTTTCAATAATAAGGCTTTCTATCATTGTCCTTTATTTTATATGGATAGTGAGATGCAAAAGTCTCATGGAATTACCCCCGCCACAAATGATACCATTGTTTTATCAAATGCTCAAAAAAATCAAGAAACGTGACCAGCTCCTTGCCTCCAGTAAAGTCTTTGCTGACACCTGGTCTTTAATTGCTCTTTCTTTTTCCTGATTATCAACTCTCCCACCTACCCAGCATTATAGAATAGTCAATTATAAAAGAAAATATTCATGTTTATATTAAAAATGCTAATACCATTAAACAAGTTCTTAGAATCTCTTCACTATACCTAACCACATAAGAGTATAACATTGTGCTCTCATAACATAAACTAGCCAGATGACAAATAGAAAATTATATAATCATATTATTGTACAATTTATTCATTTATTTATCCTTTATTAGTATGTAACCACTATTTATTGTTAATAAAATTTTTATTGAAATGAACATATA